>CM062288.1:301569005-302121505 GCA_031216915.1 Pictodentalium vernedei
TATGACCCCTCATTGGAACGAGCTCGTCGACCTCGTTCCAATGGGGGGGGGGGGGGGGGGGTCATAACCTATGTTTTTGAGACAAAAAATGAAAATAATAGTATTTAAGAATTTTTTTTGCAAGTGTCGTCTGCTTCTCATGTTAGGTTAAAAGGGTTAAAAAACAATGAAGTTCTCATTACACCAAGGGGCAAAGCGTCTTCGTTTCCGCGCACGGGTACATGGCCCAATTGTTGATTGCATAATTCACTTGTGAAGTTATTGTTTATAATCAAACCAAATCACACTTTGGAAAGTAATAAACAGTAATACCACCTGATTTCGGGCCTGCAAATCTCACATTTTCGACTCGAATCGAATCAGGTCTACTCATTCAAAATGGAATCGAACCTCGAATTGAATCAGGGGCGTCTTCAAAATGAACGTGTGGGGGGGGGGGGGTCTGTAAACTTGATTTATTATGACTATGATGGCTCAAGTCTCGACTTATAAAATATTCCAACCACATTATCAAGGCATGCCTTCGTCGAAGGCATGCCTTGATAATGCAGTTGGAATATATTTTTTTTTTCAATTTTTTTTATTCAGATGAAATAAAATACATATACAAATAGGTAATTACATACAGACACACAAGTATTATACAGCAAGTATATAATTTACACGATTACATATGTATAGAGAAGTCAACATGCCTGAAGCCGTTTTCCATCACATTTCTGCTCTCTAACCATGGTTATCAATTTTAGGTGTTTTGAAAACAGAAATAAACAACCTAATAACAGTTACTGGTGGTGACACAATGAAAACATGTTGCCGCAGGAGAAGCCGTACTGTAAGGGGACTACAAAAAAAAAAATAAAAAAAAAAAAAAGTCGAGGGCTATGGTCCAGTAACTGACACATCATCTGAAGAAGGAGGATAAAGCAGTCCTTTGAAAAGTTCCTATCTTGTTTGTATTGATCGCGATTTTTGGGGCGAATACATGTGAAGGGAGTATCATTCCAATACACAGTTGGAATATTACCCAGTAAGGATTATATACTCGCCCTTTTAAAAAAGAAAGTGTGCATTGCAGAAATTGACCAAACTCCAAAAAAATAATTTCGTAGGAGTAAAGAGTGTTAACCTGTTCATGAATAAGTTATATTGAACACAAAAACACCTTTCCCCGTTAAAATTGCATTAACGTTAAATGACGTGCTGCACGCTTGTGAAAAGGCATGTTTTGCACGTGGAGAGTCTGAAAATTCATGCAGCAGTGTGAATCCTTGGGTATTTAAACACTAAAGTAAGGCCTTCCTGTCGTTCACATTCAAACTTGCGCTGCTGTTAAAACGACTCCACATTAGCAGGCCAAGATTGACAATGAATCAACGTCTCCTTGCCCTGGGTATGATTAGAGCTGGCAGAACACACAGAGAGGTTGCCCAGCATTTGAACTGCCACCGTAACACTGTAGACAGGCTAGTCCACCGACATGCACAACATGATGACGTTCGAGACCGATCCCGCTCCGGGAGACACCGAGTTACCACCCCTGCACAAGATCGGTATATCCGTGTCGTCCATCTCCGGAACCTGCAACAAACGGCAACGACGACAGCCAGGAACATCCCTAACATGTGGCGGATAAAAAGATCGTCAGAGAAAGGGTGATGGAGGATTGTAACCATAATTGGCGAGAGGGGGTCAAATCAAAGAGATCTTTGGGTGGCCTGCGTGATAAAGAGAAGCCTGGTTTTGAAGAGTACCTTGATGGCACATTTGGGGGGTCACTGTTGTTCAAGCTGCGGTCGCGGTCCCTGGAGCTGAGGGGAAAAATTGGGAAAAACAGTGAAAAGGAGTGCCAGATGTGTAACTTGGGCGTGGTGGAGACCCTGGAACACTTTCTTCTAGAATGCCTAAAGTATCAGTCTAAAAGAATGAGATTCACTGGGAGTATAATGGGGAAGTGGGATGGGAGAATGAAGGACATGTGGTTAGGGGGAGATTCAAAGGAGAGGATTGATATGCTAATCGGTGAAACTGGGAAGAATGGAGCAAGGGATGTCATCAAGCAGTTCGTCTCCGAGTGTTGGGAGGAGAGGAGAAGCGTGCGAATAGGGAGGCAGTTGGGAGTTCAGGGGTAACCATGGCCTTCTTTTCCGAGAACCGCGACAAAACAGCGGCTGGCCAAAGTGTTATTATTATATATTATTACATCCTCAAACAGAAATCAACCGGCTGAGAGAATACGGCTTACGTCCTCGAAGACCTACAATTCGTCCGATTTTGACGTTACGTCACGGCCCCGGCGTCATTCTACAGCAGGACAACGCCCGACCCCACGCAGCTCGTGTTGTTCAACAGTATCTGCAACAACAACAAGTGGATGTTCTTCCCTGGCCCGCAAATTCGCCCGATATCTCACGTATGGGACGAAATGAAACGTCAGCTACGCCGGCTTCCCCATGCACCGTCAACGCTTGTGGAACTCCAAAGACAGCTTATCAGAATATGGAACAACATCCCACAACACTTCCATGCTAACTTGTTCGCTTCCATGAGGCGTAGATGCACAGCAGTTGTCGATGCAGACGGAGGTCATACCAGATATTGAGTGTGTGACTTTTGTGTTTGACCCTTAAGTGTCTTTGACTCTCCATGGCACCAAGAGTATTCGTCGTAACGTAATGAAATTTCTCGTGTTGATCACAAATTGATTCATCTGTGATTGAATAAAATTTCCATGAATGAAAATGATATATATCGTGTTTTAGTGATATTTTTTAGCATGCACACTTTCTTTATTGGGAGAGTATAGTTCAAAACGGGAAGCAGTGCATGAATATCTGATACTTGATTCTGCACAGGGATAGCCGCTAGCAACAGTTAATCAACGATATGATTTGGTAACTATAAATTGCTTTCAATGGTGTAATGACTAACAACTAGTGGTTGCGGGGGTGTAGATACCATTTATGATAATGCAGCGGAAATTACTCTTGGTATTTATTTTTAGAATTATTCAGTTACAATTTCCATCTGAGCTAAACGTTTTGGGAACGGCGTAGATGACTGATACCCTGCTATTTTCCCGTGAAAAGATTCGAAAAGAGACGAATCGGGCAGCCGATTTCGAATCGAATCGAATAGCAACTTGAGATTCAAAATCGAATCGAATCTTCTCAAGGTATTACACTCGATTGCCCTGAAAGGACCGGCCTCTTAATTATTTATTGGTGTTTTTTAAGATCACATACTTATGCAGAATGGCTAATCATGACCGTGAGTTTTACGGGTGGAGGAAGCCGGAGTACCCGGAGAGAACCATCGAGCAACGACGAGCTGCTGCCAGCCCCCCAGCATCGTAACTCCACACTGCAGCACGGACAGGGTTAGATTGGTTGACGACACGCGCACCATCGACGTGCAGTATACGCCTTAGTACACGGCGTCATCGAGCCCCCATGTGGGCAATCGGGGTTAAATGCCTTGTCCAAGGACACAACGCGGGAGTTCGAATCGATCGCTCAGACGGTCACCCATCCGAGAACTAACTGGGCTCGACGTTGCTTAACTTCGGTGATCTGACGAGAACCGGTGTCCAGCCACTTCACCTCTATCAAGTGAAAAATACAAAAGGTCGTTGTTGACTACACTGCAAAAAATATAGGTTCTCTTTAGAACCAAAGCTGCTTCTAATCTTGCCCCTGAGATGGAACCAGTTCTGTTCTGAAGAGAACCAAAACTGGTTCGATATGCCAACTGTTCGTATCTCCTTTGCTTAATAATGATTTGAGACAACCTCGTATAAGCTCTAAACTTACGGCTGAAACCCCCTCAATTTATGATTAATTCTGTTAATATTTAATGTTAATCTTTATAAATTATTTGATTTGAAATAAATACTGTTTAAACAGAACTGGTTCCATCTCAGGGACAGCATTAGAACCAGTTTTGGTTTTAAAGAGAACCTATATTTTTTTACAGTGTATATAAGTTTCCTGTTTACATAAGAATTGGTATGAAATATCGGGGTATGAATGTGGGATGGGCGCGTTAAACTGTATGAAGTGCTACGAAATAGACCAGTTTAGCGTGGAACCATCTTACATATGGGACTCGATATGCCCGTATAAACCAGCCAATCGGGTTTGTTACTAAAAATTGCGCCCACGTGTGCAACACAGTACTGATCGCCGCATGCATATCGTTTGTTTCCCAAAATGGCTCGATTTTTCGATAATTTGTTGATAAAATAATTTTGATATTGACTTGAAGTTGAGAGTTGTGACGAACGTCGGAACGAACTTGAAGGATTGTAATACGAAAATGATAAATATGGAAATATGACGTCGCCAAATACACACATTTCTAACACACAACCTTTGTTCTCTTTGAGGATGAAAACGAACGCAAAGTAAGTGAATTGGCGAATTTTATTTGATAAATGGAGAAGAAAGACGAAGCTTTCAATGCTATCAGCAGTAAACGTGCATAAAATATTGATAAACAAAGTGGGTTTGAACGAGCATATCGAGTCCCGGATAAGATGACGTCAATTTGACGATTACGATTCTTTATTTCCTTACCCCAACATCTGTGGGTTCAGAATGATACAATAAATTGTACATACATGTATAAAAACTACACATATAGAATATACCCATAGTAACTTGGTGTACCAAATGTTTACCACGAGTGGTGAAGTGGTGTTAACCGCGAGCCTTTGGCGCGCGGTTAACACCGCTTCACCACGAGTGGTGAACATTTGGTACGCCAAGCTACTTTGGGTATATTTCATTTATACCGTGATCGTCAGATTAATAAGAGTTTAAATGCTAAATAAATCAATATTCACACGTGCGATTCTGTTTTTGTTTACATGAGCACCGGTGGGCGGTACTTCCGCTGGCAATTTCAACTCCGAAACGAAATAGAAAACGAAACGCGAAAATTACGCGGCCTTTTTTCATTTTGAAAACATAATAACACACTATTTCGAGTTATGGATGGTTTATTATCATGTGACAACGTATGTTTGTTATTTTTTGGTATCTTATGAGGTAACTTATTTTAAAACGTAATAAATAATTAATAATTGCCGGTTTCATTTCACTCTTCACGAGGCGACGAGTGATAAATTTGGACAAGTTTGCATTCAAGGCGAGGTCACCAAAGGTCAGCTTGGATGTAGTTCCACTGTAGGTGTAAATTTTAACTGAAATCCCATAGCTGGCGTGCCGATGACGTCGAATTTTGCGCGCGCCATTTGGCGAAATTGAACAACACGAATAATTTAGATGTCCGTTGCCCTCCTACCACCGTTAGTGAAGTTGGCCCACCGATATTTGACGAAACAGCAATATCAGCTTCATCCGAACGCCTATTTTCCATGTAAGGACTGGTATTCGAGCAACGGCGGATGTCTCTCTCTAAGGATACGGCCGCAGCAATTGTATTCTTAAATGAAAACATCGCTGAATGTTAGAATTTACGATAACCTGAGAGAACTATCTTAACTACTCGACCCCTGAGTTCCAATGTGTTCTATGTGCCAGTAGGCAGTAGCCAGTAGCCAGCAGGCAGTAGCCAGTAGGCACATAGAACACATTGGAACTCAAGAGATGAACTGTACGCAAGTTCAATTATATTCAAAATCAAATCAATAAAAATGGCCGAAGTTATTAAAATTTTGTTCATTTTAACATTTACCGTCATTTAACTCGTTAACGCAGAATTATTTAATACGTTAACGTGTTAATAAAATTTTTAACTCCTTCCAGCCCTGGCAAAATCCTTCGCGCATTCTAAAATAAAGATATCTTGATAGGCCCCATTCTGAGCGGCACCCACACTGAATGGTGTCTTCCCACTAGACCAATTCCCTTTAGGCCAGTTCCTAAAAGACCAATTCCCCTTAGACCAACTACATAGTGTTATTGATTAAGGGTTGATTAAGAATAATTAGGAAAACATTTACTTCTAAAAATCTGCCCAACATCTATAAAATATCGACAAGCCAGGAAATGAGCCGACTATCATCTGAAAAATGAGGTCCCCAGAGGGTTAATTTGGTGATGCTACCAAACACAGCAGGGTAGCATCACTAAATTTACCCCCTGTAAACCTCAACCTGAAACAAGGTCTCAAACATAAAGAGAAAGAGGTACCCAGAGGATAAACTGGCCCACTGTATGGGATAGCATCAGCAAATTCACCCTCTGGGGACCTCATTCTGCAAATGACAGACTGCTTATTTTCAGGCTTGAATATCAATAACATTAAATAGATTTATAAATATTTATAAATATATCAAATTATTGATATAGAATTATTTTTAAAGTAGAACACACCAGTTGGTCTAAGGGGAATTGGTCTTTTGGGAATTGGCCTCGTGGGAGTTGGTCTAAAGGGAATTGGTCTAGTGGAAATGAACCCACTGAATCTCACAATTTTCAAAGCAATCGCTTTATTGGAGATTTTCCTCTCATTAAGTTAAACACTAGCAAGTATAAGCAAACAGTACGGGGGTAGCAAAATGTAGGGAATATTTACATTATGTCGCAGATGTTTTATCATGTAACAGATTGATCTTGCGTATTTGACATTCTGAAGATATTATGCTATTTAGTTAAGTAGATAAGCATTGTATACAGGCAGTGCCAGCACTGTTTATTTTGGAAAAATCAACATTTACATGCAAAGAGTAACATTTACATACACTACCCGACCAAACAAAATAATAAACGACAGGGGAGTTATAAAAGAACGAAATTCAGTTTATTAATTAGTCCATCAATAGCGACAATTAACCGCGGAAGGGTTTTCAAGATTCTCTTTGCTAGCTTGGTAATCATAAAGAATTTTAAACAGAGAAAATAACGAAAATTAATTACAATGCAAGATGCAAAATCACTTCATTTGCACTTTTCCTGTTAGTTCGGGGCGTTTTTCTCATTTAAGACTGGTTTTATCAATATTTCATCCCTCGTCTTCAGATCAAGATAAATCTGAAGATGGAAGAACAACAGTACCATGAGAACAAAATGGCGTCTTTCTTGATACATTGTGGTTGCAATACATTATTTTTTTCCACTGGCGACAATACAATTCTTTCCTCCTCTGCCCGCCTCGTCAAGACGGTTTGGACAGAAGCAACTATAAATCCATTTAGTGTATCTATCACCTCTTGAAAAAATATACTGATAAATAGGTCGCCATTTGTTAATTCCTATACTACCGTCCAGTTTCGCACTGAATGAAATAGATATACTTTTACCTACTCCACTCAATATGTATCTTCCGTCACACCGTTCAGAAATCAGTTATCTCCAATATTTTATTATTTTTTTTCAGAACGTGCACTTAAAATTTTATTCACGTTTACAAGCTCAGTTCACCCCCCCCCCCCCCCCCCAAATTGGACAAATCAGGGAACTTTTATCCTCCATTAAAGGTTGGGGTGCAAACAGCTACATCTCATAATCCGAGAATGCATCTGCAAAATGTGGGTGAAACTTGAGGGTCTAGTGTGTAGATGCATTCGGAAAGATGGAAAGGAATCCGGACACAAAATAACCAACATGGAGGAAATGAAAAGAGTCTTCCTCTCATATGACAGTCATGAACCGAGACCTAGATTGTTCCATTTTCACAATTCTCTGGCAAAAATGGGAAATTGGGACATGTTCCACAAATCTCCTACGCGGACACTCGAATAAAAAATTCTTTTTATCACATAATAATAACTTAGATACTAGATTTGTACTCTTAGTTTGTGGTAATTGAAAAAAAACACCACCGTTCAAATTTATCGCCCTTGACACTCTTCATCGATATCTTAGACTCCTATCTGGGCGAAAATTACTTGGTGTGTCAACCCATAAAAACGCCCTCCGTTACGCCCCTGATTATAATATCTGAATGAAAGATGGAGATGTGACAGTACACAGAACTTTTGACCTTGTTTTCCGCTGATGTTGGTTCCTCACCTGTTGCCTAGGTGACTACTCGACTCTGCGGTTACTTTCGTATTAATTCATTCTCCCAACGTGTACTGTTTGTGAAGCGGTGGCATATCCAACTGTCTTTCAATATTGTTTCTGGGAAAATGTCTCGTTATTGACGGTAGAAAACGACTATCAAAATCTTTGACGAGCAACTCAATCAAATTTATTTATTCCGCATATCAACCACCATAATGATTCTCTAAGATCGAAAAGGTGAATTATATTAGGGCTGCATGGTATATCGATAAACCGATATATAGAGGATATGGAATGAGTGTTTTTCTTATATAATATTTATGAAACGAGTCGTAAGAATTTTCCGTTTTGGCGAGCCCAGACCAAACGGAAAATTCGGACGAGTTTCATAAATATTATATGAGAAAAACACTAATTTCATATTCTATTTATCATATGACACACACACGCGCAAATTAGCCACTTAGTGTGACTTTTTAACCCATCACCTAACTTGAGTGGCAGACGGCACTTGGAAAAAAACATACTTGTATAACATCGAGCTCGTTCCAATGAGGGGTCATAACCTATGCTTTGGAAGCAAAAAGTGTCAATATAAAAAAAAATGAATGGCGTTTTTCTTGTAGGTAAAAGATTAATACAATAAAACCCACCCTAAAGAGGACAGATAATATAAATTCTCCCTACTGAAAGTATGCAAATGTGACCCAGTTGTATTTTGTTCAGCCAATCAGATTTTCCAGTTTTGAAATTGAACAATGAAAGCTCCCAACTCTAATTATGCAAATTATGAAAATGTGGCCCAGTTGTATTTTGTTCAGCCAATCAAATTGTATAGTTTTGAAATTGACCAATGAAATTGACGGAAGGCTTTATTTATTACTGATTAATATGAAAACAAAATATCAAATGTTTTAAAGTGAACAAAACGGACGAGTCATATGATAAATACCGGTATTCAAACCAACATCGATTGAATACCGATGTAATTACAGAAATATCGGTTTATCGTCATTATTTATTTACCCACAATTTAATATTCAAGATGTCTTGAGTTTTTTTTAACTGTAGCCCCGAATGAATAATATTTTCCCCGTTCATTGGAACGAGCTCGTTGAGCTCGTTCCATTTAGGGGTCACATGATATAGTTTTGTTGAAATCTTTGGGGAAAAGCTGATAAACTAATTTTGAAAATAATAAATTTTGATATCGTCTGCGTTGGTGAAGGTTTTTCGAACCGCATCATCAAGGCGTGCTAATTCGTACCAACTGTGATGCCTCGAGTGTCGATTGTGGTACTGGTGTTCATATGTCTGAACAGTTTTCGATATACCGGTATACGGTATACCGCGGAATTTTTTTGTATACCGATACCGGTATTCAGTTTTGATTATCGTGCAGCCCTAAATTATATTGACAGCCTTGATCCACTTTAAGGAGGACTATTCACTCTCATATTATACATTTACAGTAACCCTCTACCCACTAAACAATTCGCTTCCTGATCAGAGACCCCCCACCCCAACTCCAACCTCAACCTCGAGTAGGTCCTATTTTAATGTCCACGGGAATAACATCGCTTTGCTTTTCATTTTCATTCAGTTCGAGTTCCCATTTCTCAGAATTGTCAGCATTTCCACTAGCTCCTCACCGCGTTCTTACACGAGTACCTTATCATCTATGAAGAAAGCTTTGGGATCTTCCGATCTCCAACTGCTATCCCAGCATAACTTTACAGGTCAAATCTTTGATGTGAAATGAAAAAAGGGTCGATGAAACGATACTCGCCCGATTGAGGCTTATCTCCACAGACACCCGATTTGTTATAACGTTACCCAGACTAACTTCACTTAGCATATCTTTATACAGTACATTCAGAATCCCAACATGCCCTTACCAAGCCCATGACCTCCAGCTTTCACCACATTTCCACCCCATACTTTATCACATGCTTTATTAGCATTTGGAAACGCCATAAAAATCTTTTTATTTTTGTCTTTCGTCCATTTTATTATTTGCATAGCGTGAAAAGATGGTAAGTGACTCTCATTCCTTTCCTGAAGCCATTCTGGCAGGGCTAGGAGGAGTCAAAATTTTCCTTAACACGTTAACGTGTTAAATAATTCTGCGTTAACGAGTTAAATGACGTTAAATGATAAAATGAACAAAATTTTAATAACTTCGGCCATTTTTATTGATTTGAATTTGAATATAATTGAACTTACGTACAGTTCGTCTCTTGAGTTCCAATGTGTTCTATGTGCCTACTGGCTACTGCCTGCTGGCTACTTCCTACTGGTAGATAGAACACATTGGAACTCAGGGGTCGAGTAGTTAATATAGTTCTCTCAGGTTATCGTAAATTCTAACATTCAGCGATAAGTTCATTTAAGAATGCTGCCGTATCCTTAGAAAGAGACACCGCCGTTGCTCCAGTACCAGTCCTTATATGACGTGCCAACTTCGCCAACGTTGGTAGGAGAGCTACGGACATTTAAATTATTCAGGTTCTTCAATTTCGTCATATATGCGCAATATTCGGAGTCATCGGCAGGCGCGAACCGGCTTGGGTAAACACAAGATAACGACGCAATGCAACATATTATACAATTATAATCTTCATAGTTAAATGTTATTAACATGGGTAAATGCCTCTTCCACTAATTTTCTGTCTGTTGTGCAGATTCGAGTCCAGTTGAGGCCAGTTGTGGGCTGGTTGTCCACAGTAACGACACAGTTGTTGCTCCGTATTCTCAAAATCCTACGGAGTGTCTGCTCTAGAACGCTTTTTATCATCAGATCTCCGACAGGATGATAGGAGATTTCAAGGAGGAACCCCTATTGAAATTACATTGATTCCGGACGAGGCCAGTGATGGGCTGGTTGTCCACAGTTACGTCACTGTAGTTGTTTCGTTCAGAGTAGGGGCTCGCAAAGCATCGACATTCAAATTGTTTCGTAATCGTTCCGGTGATTCCTACGGAGTGTCTGCTCTAGAACGCTTTTTATCACCAGGGCGCCGACAGGGGACCTAATGACAGGAGATTTCAAGAAGGTACCGGTACTGAAATTACATTGATTCCGGATGAGGCCAGTGGTGGGCTGGTTGTCCACAGTAACGTCACAGTAGTTGTTTCGTTCAGAGCCCCCAGAAGCATCGACATTCATCGACATTCAAATCGTTTCGTAATCGTTCCGGTGATTCGAATTTTTGTGTGTGATATTCTCAGAATACGAAGTGTCTGCTCTAGAACATTTCTTTTATCATCAGGTCTCCGAGAGGAGACCTGATGATAGAAGGAAATTTCAAGGAGATTCCGCGGTTGAAATTACTTTTTTTCCGTTCCTGGTATATTCCAGTTTTTACTGACTTGACCAAAGAGACGAGCCGCTTTTGAATACAATACTTCAATGGAGGCTCAATAAGGCAGAGGTGCAGGCTGCAAGCCGAGAGGTCCTCGGTTCGAATCCCACCTGCGGCAACCGCGTTGTGTCCTTGGGCAAGACACTTCATCTCCATTGCCCATGTGGAGGCACGCTGACGCTCTGTACTTAGGCTTACTGCACGTCGATGGTGCACATGTCTTCAACCAATGCTAACCCTGCTTGTGTGGGGTTAGTATGTTGGGGAGCTGACAGTTGCTCGCCGTTGCTCGGTGGTTCTCTCCGGGTACTCCGGCTTCCTCCATCCGTAAAACTGTCACGGTCATGATTAGCTACTGTGCAGAAATATGTGACCTTAAACACCAATAAATAAATAAATAAATGAAGCTAGGTGGTTCAGTGGTTATGGCATTGGATTTCAAACCGAAAGCTCAACGGTTCGATCCCCACCAGGGGTAGCTGCGTTGTGTACTTGCGTTAGGCACTTAATCCCGATTGCCCACGTGGCTGTACGGTGGCGCTGTGTTCTGATGCGTACTGCACGGCGATGGTGCACTTGTCTTCAACCAATGCTAACCCTGCTTGTGCGGAGTTAGTAGTTTGGGGAGTCTGACAGTTGCTTGTAGTTGCTCGCTGGTTCTCTCTGTGTTCTCCGGCTTTCTCCACCCGTAAAACTGTCCGACACGAGGTGACTCTTGCTGTCAAAAGTGTCGTTAAAACCCAATAAATGAATAGTTAAATAAATAAAAAAATTACTAATTAATTAAATAAATAAATAGATATATTTATGAAGTAAGAAAGTGCAATTTGAGTAGCTTGAGATTCAATTAGAGATGCGATTCCATTCGAAATCCTCGGACTGATTCGATTCGGCCCGACCCGAGATTCGAGACTCACAAGGCCTTAGTTAAGCGTTTTGAACACCCCAGGAGGCTTCTACGGTATATGTATTCTTCCATTCAATTTCTTCCATTTCCTGTGATATTTGTGAACATTTTCCACTCCATGCGATCATACTAGAAGCTTACTCACAGATCAGACGGACGCATTTCGGACAGATCTAATCTTATATTGGGCTCCATTTGAAATTTTGGCAACCATTATTCGTATGTCTCTATCAAATAAATGTTTCAGTCGCATTTCAGACGAATCTTTCTCTGAGAGCGATGCATTTGATGCATCTATTAGATTCGATGCGTCGTTTGATTCAGATACTCGAACCAGCAACGAATCTAATCTAATGTTCCAATAAGACTAAAATCCTCCTCCTCTGATTGGACGAGAGCTCGCTTAGTATATTTTATGTTTACGGCTCAAGTGGCAAACGTTACCGTCTGACGTCACAACGCTAAATATATGCAATGACGTCGTCCGTTTCGTAGCTGCTTCATCAACGGAGTTACTAGCAAGCCGCTCCATTTTTCTGGATGCTTCACGTGTGCAGCAGACCGTGTTCCGGATGACGTGTTGTTTAAATTACAAACCGATTTACGATTTGAACGAAGATGGAATGAGTTTATCTGGTTTATTGATTATTTATCCAGTGCTGTCGTGGATTCACGAGAGGTTTATTTACTAAACCTGTGATCGTTAAAAGTTGCCTTGAACAAGGCAACTTTTAACGATCACAACTTTAGTAAATAAGCCTCTCGTGTTTCACGATGTAGGTTTTGGGCTATGGGTAGTGTCTATTGGAACATATACGTTATTGTGATGAATTGACGGTAACATAGTGTGAGGTTTGCGGCTCGGGGCGTGTGTTCAACCTCGACGCACTTATAATGTTTCGGTTGTGTTCTGGTATTATCGTTCGCATATCGGATTATGCTAATTTTGGAATCCCTGTTGGGTATGTTCCAATAAGAGTAAAATCCTCGCTCTCTGATTGGATGAGAGCTGGCGTAGTTTCTTTTAAGTTTACGGCTCCAGTAGCAAATGTTACCGTCTCACGTCACAACGCGAAATATTTGAATTGACGTCGCCCGTTTCGTAATTGCTTCATCAACGAAGTGACTAGCCAGCCGTTTTACTAGATTTTTCACACGTGCAGCAGATGATGTTCCAGGTGAAGTGTTGTTTAAATTACAAATCGATTTTCGATTTAAACAGAGATGGAATGAGTTCATCTGGTTTATTGAATATTTATCCAGTGCCGTCGTGGGGGTACATGAGAGGTTTATTTACTAAACCTGTGATCGTTAAAAGTTGCCTTGAACAAGGCAACTTTTAACGATCACAAGTTTAGTAAATAAGCCTCTCGTGTTTCATGCTGTAGATTTTGGGCTATGGGTAGTGTCTTATTGGAAAGTATACGTTATTGTGATGAGTTGACGGTAACATGGTCTGAGGTTTGTGGCCCGGAGCGTATGTTCAACCTAGACGCTTCACGTCTCGGTTGAACATAAGCCCCGAGCCGCAAACCTCGGACCATGTTACCGTTTACGTTATTCATCACAATAACTTATAATGTTAGAAATGCCCAAAATCGGACCCAGCAGGAAAGAGTTAACAACCCAAGAAGACTATCACAAGTATACCGGGCAATTGAATTAGATTCGACGATTATGCGTGCATCTGAATTTACGGGTATTAGGTGCAACTGGAGACAATTAGATTAGTTCAAAATGCGTCCGTCTGAACTGGGGGTCAGATATTTGAAAGTACATGCACGGGCAATTGCGAAATTCTTGAAAGGGATCAGCTTCTTATTTATTTATTTATTTATTTATTTATTTATTTATTTATTTATTTATTTATTTATTTATTTATTTATTGGTGTTTAAGGTCACATACTCATTCACAATGGCTAATCATGGCCGTGACAGTTTTACGGGTGGAGGAAGCCGGAGTACCCGGAGAGAACCACCGAGCAAACAGGAGCAGCTGCCAGCTCCCCAACATCGTAACCCCGCACTGCAGCACAGGCAGGGTTAGAATGGTTGAAGACATGCGCACCAAGGACGTGCAGTACGCCTCAGTGCGCCTTAGTACACGGCGTCTTCGTGCCCCCATGTGGACAATCGGGGTTAAGTGCCTTGCCCAATGACACAACGCGGGAGTCCGAATCGATCGCTCAGACGGTCACCCATCCTACAACGAACCTGGCTCGTCGCTGCTTAACTTCGGTGATCTGACGAGAACCGGTTACCGCAACGCCACCGCGCACCCCAAGGGATCAGCTAAAATGTTACAAGTGACCCTTCAAACAGAGGTAATAAGTTTTGTTTTAGGGACAATTTGTTTTAAAACAGTCAACATAAGGTGTTTTGTGTTTTAGTAGTTGGCGCATGAAAATGTTATTTTTACCGACTGGTGTAATTATGGGGGTTCTATCAGTAAAGTCGGAATATGATTGGAGGCAAATTGAGAAATATGTCATGGAAAAAAGTATACCTTTCAATATGGTACTCTCAGTGTTTTCCATATCTAAACGTCACGCGAATACATCACATTGAAAAACAACTTGTTGACTTACCTCTCCTCAGGGCTGTGTGATTTACATATCGAAGGAATGTTATTTTAAAAACATTGCTTGCTCTATTGAGCAAAATATCAGCCGTTTTATTGACAGTCCTTGTTTTACAGTCAATAGATAAGTACTTCAGTTGCAGCAGCAGAAACTGAACATGCAGAGAGTGCTTCCTTGTTGTGGTGGACTACGGTGTTGGTGTGTGTGTGTGTGTGTGTGTGGGGGGGGGGGGGGTAGCTTAGACTAGACATGGCGGTTACCTCAGGTGAACGGTTAAGTGACAGCGCACCAAAGTGTTCGTTAAAACACAATTCGTAAGAACTCGTATCTTCGACAAATGTCTCGGACGATGGAGGGCTCTAACATTTACCCCACAAGATACAACTCCGACACAGCAAGCCAGAAATCACGGAAGGTTCAAAGGTTATAGGGATGCAGGATAAAATTATTACTAAACTTCCCCATGAAATCAAAAATCAAAACAGACTCGCCCATTGTGCTGTAAAGTATCTTGTTTTTAGGTGATACTGTTCAATAATGCAGTGTTGAAAGGGTTCGGCATAAAAAACAATAAAAGTCAAAATGATCATTTACTGTTATTAGATGGAAGAAAAACAATTGCAAACATTTATTGGCAAAAAACACGAACAGCCAGTATTGACGTTATCAGCATGTCACTCTACACTGTGGAAGAACGATAATGGAAAACCGTCAGTAACGCCGTTGCGTGACCTTTAAACGTAGCTAGAATGTCGATTTTTCACATATCCAGTTGTGATGTTTTGGATAATTAAGTGGGAAAATTAGGTTTTATTTTCATTACTGAAAAGCATGATTTTATCCCCTTTTCCCATTCCCCCAAAAACGTCTCTGATTTCTTCCAGTGCAGATCTCTGAAAGAATGACGGAAATGTAGTTTTACTTGGAACTGGCAGCCAATCACATCCATCCGACGGGAATCAAATATATCTCTAATTTTCAGGAGTTTTAAAATGACAACTTAACTGGTATAGTGCTAATTTTTTCATACCCTCATGATTTGTTCACATGTTTTTGTCTTGTTACAATTGATGGGAGAGTGCCTTATAGGCACTCTCCCATCAACTGTAACAAGGCAAATCGATGGAGATGAAGTAATTTTACTTCCAAGATAATATGAAGGACATCCACAGAATATGAAGCCTTTAAATTTAGGTACCATCTGTTCAGAATAGAGCCCAAATATGGGCTTCTAGAACTCTACCAGTTAACCCTTTGGACCCTCTTTTTCCGGAATGGTATCGCCTTTATGTACACTTACAATGAGTTGGGTCAGTTAAATTATCATCGATGCCCCATGTATAGACAGACCTCTTATAATAAGACAAAAACAATGAGACGAAATTATGCATTGGACCGAAAAAATCGGTCTTATGAGTTCAAAGGATAAAGGAACGCCAATACATTTGTCCAACTTGTGTGTAACAAAACAACCAAGGTTAATCGATATTAATCGATGAAGAAAACCCTTTAACCGTTTCAGCTCTAGACTTCAGGGACAGTTATCTCCTATTGTCATAACCATGCTTTCTTCGCGAACAGACATCATAATACGAATCCAGGACACAACCCCTTCAAGACAAAACCCCGACGGAAAAAAACCCGCAGACAAAATCCCCTCAGGATAAAACCCCCTCACCTTAGTTGACTTCTTGGACAGCACCTCCTCAAGTAGCAAAAATATATGATAAGGAACACGATTCAACTACCAGATCGGATAGGCACTTTGGATTCTGTGGTAAATGTTTGGCACGCTCACGACGGAGAGGGCGCTTCACGCTATTCACATCACCAACAGCTGCTCGTACCTCAATGGGAACTGTAACAATAGAATTTGTGAGAAACTGAGTCAAGGTACCACGGGTATTTGGAACCTGCTCTTTCATGTGTGCACGCATCGTACTCGCTGCCATTCTGCTGTTTTTAGGCTCATGTGAATGATGGGGTTGAGCTTTTGACAGAGTTCATATCAAGATCAGTTGTTATGGCTGCTTTGCAAGTGAATGCAGCTCTGCTGGAACACTCCCATCTGATTGAACTTTTCCGACAATACTTCTTGGTATACATGTATCCATCTAATACGAGTTTGAGACCTCATTTGTGGTTTTTGAAAAACTTCGCGGTGGCTCAGTAGGTAGAGGTGCAGGCTGCAAGCCGAGAGGTCCTCGGTTCGAATCCCACCTTCGGCAACCGCGTTGTGTCCTTGGGCAAGACACTTCATCTCCATTGCCCTCGTGGGGGCACGGTGGCGTTGTGTACTAAGGCGTACTGCACGTCGATGGTGCACTTGTCTTCAACCAATGCTAACCCTGCTTGTGTGGAGTTAGTATGTTGGGGAGCTGACAGTTGCTCGCCGTTGCTCGGTGGTTCTCTCCGGGTACTCCGGCTTCCTCCACCCGTAAAACTGTCACGGTCATGATTAGCCATTGTGCATAAATATGTGACCTTAAAAATCAATAAATAAATAAATAAATAAATAAATAAATAAATAATATTTGAAAAAAGTAAACAAATATTGTATAAATAATATTTCTGGCGATGGGGTTTTGTCTTGAGTGGGTCTTGCCTTGAGTGGGTTTTGTCTTTGAATACAAAAAGTGAGGGTTTTTTCGGCGTGGGGGGGGGGGGGGGTTGTTTTGAGGGGGTTCTGTTCTGTTAACCTAATGACCTTATAATATATGCAAACAGAAGGTTGTCTTGTTATCAAACTGGGGCTACAGAAAGCTCAGGTTTCACGGGGAGCTATTAAATGTACCAAATATGGATAATATGAAATGGTTTTCCATTTCTTTGGACATTTTTGAAATGAGGCCGAGACTTTGTCATTTTGCCGTTCCTCTGGCGAGAATTTCTTGAATTTTCCTGTAATGTCAAATGGACTTCAAAACCGACCTCACGCGATTAATAATCCTAGTACTGTCAGATCATCAGATCTAAGAGTGACAACAAAAGTCGGCGGAGGACTTTGACGCACGACAAAGCGGAGCATTAGGGGAATTCAAATTAGGATTGCTGAATTTTATCTTAATTATTTTTGACCTGAAGCATTGGGTATAACTTCAGGATACTAGAGAACAAAGCGACAACAGCCTTGTGTGTGTATTGGTTTTTCAAATGAAAAAAAACACTCAAAGCCAACGTTTTCATCATCTCCCGTGCTCCGATGCCTCTTAATCAATAATGTTCTTTGAAACAGACAACCGGCAGATAATATTTTAGGACAACTGTGGGTTCGCTGAATGAATATTCAACTTGGATTTGATTAAAACATTTTTTTGTAATTTATATCAATCACTGAAAAAGAATTTTGGGAACAACAACAGACCTGACTTGGGGCCATCAGCAGCAAATATTTCTTCCACTGATGGAAGAATTCGTGAGTAGGACCCTCGGGAAAATTCGAACTGGAAAACATAGAAATGCATTTGAATGCATTCGGCACAAAATAGTTTTCTGTGACATTACAAAAGGAGTAAAGAAATATAACTTGTTTGTAAAAGGTACTCCGTAGCACTTCACTGTGGAGAACACGCAAACACGTCCGAATGGATTTTTCACAAGCGACATTCTGGCGTTATTAATTCCGACAAAAAGAAGGTAAAAGTGCTTCATTAAACTGGAGATGTTTGTTCAATTGCACTTGACATTGAAAAACAGGAATATGAAAACGCATTTCTGGAAGCCGACAATATTGCATTAATCATCTTCTTGAGGAACAGTTGTGTGTGATTCTACACACGAATTCAGCATGCATTAGAATATATTTCTAATGGTGCTCCGCCATTTCTATCAAGGCGTTTTTGATTTTTCCTGCGAGAGTAATAAACTCTGGAATTGATGGGACCCCGATATTGATTTTCATTACATGCTAAACGATAGATTATCGAAAAAATTGCAGAAAAAATAGAAATCGTATCCCCCACTGTGGAGATATAGAAATTTTCACTTTCACGGTATCAATCAAAATGGCGGCTTTCAAAGCATCACTTCAAGGTAAATACGAGTCAAATTATCACTGGAAATGATCAATTTGTTATAAAAACGTAAAATGAAAAGTAAATTTTTGTGTTTTTGAGTGAATACAGATCATTTCCAGCAATAATTCAACACGTATTCACCTTGAAGTGATGCGTGAAACCCGCTAGTCCAAACATGGCCTGGAAGTCCGTAATATAAGTTTTTGGTTTGGTACGTCCTTTTCAAGGACGTACCAAATCAAAAACTTATATTCCGGGCTTTCAGGCCATGTTTGGACTAGAAACCCTGTCATCTGAATCAGATTACAAGGCGCTATCTGTTCCGAGTATCAATCAAATCACTTCCGCTTTTCAATGATTCAATGCGCTGTTTACTTTCATGCATCAATTCAAGGTTGCAACCCATGCATTAAAATTAATTTAAGTAAACAAATTTTAATTCCGATGTTTAAACCCAAAGGTGAAGAATTTGTTTTGTCTGAAGCTGTACTGATCAAACGGATCGATAAAAAATCAGAACAACCTTTTCGAAACCAGTGTTTGTTGAAATTCGTATCGGTGTTTACTAACACTGAGTAATAGCCACCAAATGGTTAGGCGTGAATGGGCTGGTGCTGGCTGGTTTACTGTTAGTAAAATATAAGTACAAATATGTGCAGATTTGCAAAACAGCTGGGAGAAACGTTTTTAAAAGAAATTCGAAGCATGTCAAGATGTACGAAGATTTACCGAAATAAAGTTGACCAATTTCGATATAATGGGATCCACAAAACGAGACGGCCACGGGACTGGGTTAATGTTCTGGTTGGAAATGATTGGGGTTTTTAAAAATAGTATCTCATTTTTGGCTAAGTTTTTGTGAACCGACCTTATTTTGCTTTGGACCTTTTCATTTTCACACCATGCGACAGACGGTCGATGATTGTATAACGAAATTTGGAAACTTTTCGAAGCGTAACTAAACGGTGCGGTAAAAAAGTTCCGGTTTGTATATCACCCGTTGAATACAGAATCATTTTTATCATAGCCGCGATTCCGTTGAATACAATGGTTTAAAGTTTAATGGATGTGTAATGAATATAAAATATTACCACTATGTAGGTTTCCGAGATGGCATATTGAAGTACAGAACTCATCTTCGGATATATATCGAAGAGTCCGATAGAACGGGTCGATATATGATCTACAGGCGAGGCCGAGACTTCACTACAACATCTCGGAAACGTAGTTGGTGATAATAACCAATGTATCTTACAATATTCCTCCCTTTCTTGACTTGGTCGCATATATACGACTCAAAGTTTGCTAAGCACCAAGTATATCCAACTACCTGTTTTACGTTTTAGTTAAAACATTGTGATGAAAGGTGCATATATTTTTTTTATTTAATTATATCTTTAATGATTTAAGAACAGAAATTAAAATTTTATTTATGTTTGACATTATTTTTTAGCTTCTGATTACGATAACCATGGTAAATGGATATTATTGGTAAAAGAGGAAATTTTTCAATTTGCCAAAAAGTTGACGGAGCGGACTGGTATGGGCTCAATATCGAGTATGGGACCCATTAATGTTAATTACAGCTGGACAACGCCTTCTCATGCTCCCAATCAGGTTCCTGGTGGTCGTTTGTGGGATGTTGTTCCATTTTTGGAATAGCACGGCTCCAAGCTCCTGGACACTTCTTAGCTGGACTGGACGGGCTGAAATTGCAAGCTGCAACTCATTCCAGACATGTTCGATTGGATTGAGGTCAGGGGATCTTGCTGGCCAGTCCATACGCTCAATCTCCTCCCTCTGTCGGTACTCCCCGGCAGCATGGGCAACATGAGGACTGGCATTATCGTCCATCAGAATGAATCTCTCATCCACTGCACCTGCATACAATCTGACGTGGGCATCCAGGATCTCATCAATATACCGCTGTGTAGTCAATGTACCACGTTCAAGGACACAGAGCTCTGTACGCCCGTCCCTGCTGATGCCACCATGATTGACCCTCCACCATAGCGGTCATGCTCAGCAATGTTCGCTGCATGGAATCGCTCTCCTGTTCTTCTCCATACCCTAGAGCGCCTATCTGTGTGGTCTAGGCAGTACCTCGACTCATCTGTAAAAATGACAGGTCGCCAATCTTCTCTGGTCCATCCAACATGGTCCATGGCCCACTCATATCGTGCCTTGCGGTGGTTCTGGGACAGCGGAATGCGAATACATGGTCTTCTCGATGGGAGACCAACTTCCTGCAAACTTGCCCGGATAGCCTGCGTCGAAACATTTACCCCGAATGCATTCTGAAGGTCACTGCGAAGCTGGGTTGCTGTGGCAAAGCGGTTCCTACGGGCCTGAATGATCAAAAACCGGCCTTCAGCTGCAGATGTTGCCCTGTCTCTGCCACCACCATGCCGTCTTACTAGTGTGCCATACTCCTGAAATCTTGCCCAGGCTTTGGTGGTCACCGTATGGTGCACACCAACGGCTTCACCAACCTGATGATGGGTAGCCCCTTGCTCCACCATCCCTACAGCCCGCCACATTTCTGCTTCAGACAAATGTCCTCTTACATTTGCATTTGCCATATTCAATCATTAAATCACAAGGGTTTGTGTTGAAATGAAGATCGAATACCCTACACATGTCATGTACATGTAGACAGTACCTGAAAACATCATGAAAATCAAGGGGTACATGCTTTCCATGACTGTCACGAAAAGTCTAACTGCCTGTCAAGAGACTTAACCCTTTACCCAACGCAGACGATATCAAAATTTATTATTTTAAATATCATTTTTTTTAAATTGTTCAAAAAATTTAAACAAAACCATATCATGTGACCCCTCGTTGGAACGAGCTCGACGAGCTCGTTCCAACGCGGGGTCACATGATATGGTTTTGTTGAAATTTTTTGAAAAATAATATTTTTCCAAATGCTGAATTTGCATATTACGCGGGCGGATGCGGGAGATTCATTGGGTAAAGGGTTATTGCAAACTCTGGGGACCATCTCAATACATTCCTCAATCATATCCACCAAAAATATCGCAAATATGTCACAAGCAAATTTCACAATGATGTGTCAAATATTTGGTGCTTAGCAAACTTTGAGTAGTATATTTTGACAATCATTCAGCATCTATGATTTGATTTTTTTATGAATGAAGCTCATGACGTCAATAATATTGCGTTCTAGTGCTGTGCATTCTTCTTTTTGTACTATAACCGCTGAAATGAATAGTAGTGTTTCAGCGGTGTGTTTCTTTGTTTTATTTGTCGTGTTTAACGCATGGTATAAAAATCATCATCACAAAAATGACATAGTCTTATTTATTTTGTTGAGCTGGTGATTTATTTATCATTTAAATACTGTTATCAAAAACGATGGCCTCGACATGTGTAGGCAAATAATTGATGACAATTGAGTGATGGTAAACAACGTTCTCTTTGTATTTTGTCTAGTTGTTTTTACTTGTATTGGAGGCAATGCATTCTTGATGTTAGATAAACTGTTATAAACCATTAAAAGAGGAAAGGTAGAACGGAAAATTTTGTGATGTGAGGCGGAAACGCCAGCAACTCCTGGCACGAAATGAAATAGCACTTCTAACAAGGTGCCTGGAGAACCATCTTGTCTCACCCAAGAAACAAACGACGTCCAGATGAATATTTGAGTAACTGGTGTTTAAATGTAGAATATACCCATAGTAGCTTCCTGTACCAAATATTCACCACGACTGGTGAACATTTGGCACACCAAGCTACATTGGGTATTTTATTTATACCATGATCGTCAGATTATTAAGCGTGGTTTCTAATTTTTCTCGATTTTACTGAGCAGCAGACGTACACACGTTCGAATCTTGTTTACATGAGCACCGATGGGCGGTACTTCCGCGGTTAGTTTTATCGCCGAAACGAAATGGAAAAAGAAACGCGCAAAGCACGTGGCCATTTTTCATTTTAGTAACATAATAGCATACTATTTCGAGTTATGGATGCTTTATTAACATGAGACAACGCATGTTTGTTAATTTTTGTATCTCATGAGGTAAACTCATTTAAAAACGTAATAAATAATTGTCACTTTCATTTCATTCTTCGTGAAGCGACAAGCGATACATATAGACAAGTTAGCATTCAGGTCGAAGTCACCAAAGGTCAACATGGATGTAGTTCCATTGTAGGGGTAAATTTTACATATTAAAATCCCATTGCTGGAGTGTTCACCACATACATTCGTGTTTACCACGGTTGGTGTGTAAAGCTAAAATTTATGTCAAAAGCTTTTTATATATAGTAGAATATGTATAATCATGGTATAATATATGCTTTATACGCCTGTTTGGAAAACAAAAAGTAGCAGTGGAACCTTCTTTAGGCTTCTAGTTTTCATTTTTCATCAAAAGTACAAAAGTAAAATGTGTCATTAATTTTGGAAATAAACGACGTGCTGTTAGTTTTAAAATGGAACTGTGGTCTTTGCAAAAGCCTAAAGGCTAGACAATGGATACCCCACCAATCTGTATTACAAGTTGGGCATCAAAACACCCGAGTGGGCCCATATGATCAGGACTTTGGGAAGAAGTAAACAATCCGCTAATCCGGCGGACAACTACCCGATAAAAAGTTTCCAGTGAAAAAAAAACACACGATCAATTGAACCTGATAACAAATACTAGGGCATTTTTGTGAAAAGTCTTTTCTCTCAAATTATTGCTAGTCAATATGAGATTTTCAAAACACTACCAATGGCCTATTGAGGCTATTGTCCATTGTAATGGTCAGGAGTCCGAGTAGACCGACTTCAAAATTAACATTATTTTTTAAAATATTAGGATTCATGCCTGACATTTCGCAGAACAGTCGGCCAATATACTACCGAAAAAGAGATAAAAAATATCTTAGTGTAGTATATATTCTAAAACCAAACCAATAGACGCGATCTATTCTGACGAGAGACTAGAGTTGTTCAGGTACCTTTCCGATAGACTTTATCAGCATTCGCCATGTTGGCTCAAGTGAGGCTTGACACACGTCACATTTGTTTCTAAAAATATAAACACATTTAGAGCGAAATAGGGAGCCAGCGATAGCGATTCCCGTCATTTGCTTCATCTATCACTCATTTCCTTTCGTATAACTCAACTATCCAAACTCCTATGGCACACTACTCTATTTATGTCCATGCATTTCGAATGCTGAACTTTCGAAATGGTAGATCAGTTTCGTTTCCTAAAGCAACGAAGATACGCAACTCGATTCAGACTTTACGCAGTCACATTTCAATGTGTTCTCAACCTACAGTTTAACTTTTAACTGGAATTTACCATATTATTAATCCATTTCTGAACGTTGGACGTGCTATCGCATCAAATGCATCACGCGTTGAAGACGGGAAGTCATGAACGTCATTATTCAGCCAATTCAATTCCAAAAATAGAATCGATTCGCTAATCTGCTGGAACTGGGGACCATCGATTCAAAGTCAAATTTCCCATTCGCTGGGGCTTAGCATATGGACATTTTCAATATGTTTTATTTATTGGGGTCCAACGACACTTTCGACTGCAAGGTCACCTCGTATCGGGACAGTTTTACGGGTGGAGGAAGTTGGCGTACCCGGAGGCAGCAACCGAGCAGCGGTGAGAAAGTGTCACACTCCCCGATGTACTAACTCCGAACAAGCAGGGTTAGCATTGGTTGAAGACAGGTGCACCATCGTCGTGCAGTACGCCTTAATACTCAGCGCCAGCGTGTTCCCAAGAGGGCAATCAGGATGAAGTGCCTTGCCCAAGGTCACAAAGCAGTACCACTGGCGTGGGTCGAACCGTGGATCTTTCGATTTGAAGTTTGATGTGTAATCAGTGAGCCACCGCGCTCCATGCCCAGTGCAATATCACATGTGGATATCAGGACGAGGATCGAACCTATGACCGTTCAGTTCCAAGTCTAATGAACAACAGCGTTCACAATTTTAAAGTTAACCCTTTGAATCCTGGTGGTATCTTCCACATTAGTTCAATAACAGCAGCTGGAAGATTCCATATTCATTATTTGGGGTTAGACCAATTAATATTTTCAACGTGCAGTCTTGGGGGCTGCACGTTGAAAATATTGATTGGTTTACCCTACACATGCACTTAGCAGTCATCCTTAATGAAATTATCACGTTTCATGTCTCTGCGCTTGATTATTTATTTATTTATTTATTGGTGTTTAAGGTCACATACTTATGCACAGTAGCTAATCGTGACCGCGACAGTTTTACGGGTGTAGGGAGCCTGAGTACCCGGAGAGAACCACCGAGCATCGACGAGCAACTGTCAGCTCCCCAACATTCTAACTCTTGTGCAAGCTCCGCTCAACCAGTGTTATAGCGGTCGAAGACATGTGCACTGTCGACGTGCAGTACGCCATAGTACACGGCGTCATCGTGCCCGCCCCCCCCCCCCCCCCCCCCATGTAGGCAAACAGGATAAAGTGCCTTGCTCAAGGACACAACGCGGGTCGTCCCGGACGGGGATCTTCAGAGTTAACATTGGTTGACGATTAGTGCATCATCGACGTGCAGTACGACTCAGTATACAACGCTACCGTGTCCCCACATTTCAATAAGTTAGGACTAGGGCTGACACGATTTTTTAATGTAGGAATTGATTATTCGTCGCAAATAATCGACAATAATCGATTAAGCGTACCTAGATGACCCCCCCCCCCCCCCTCTCTTTGAAGTCGTTAAGAATGAAGTTCAAGTTAGCTGACCAACCTCAAGTAAACAACGAAGACGATCATCTTTTAGGTACATTCAGAGCTTTGATGATCTGAACTTTTGAACCGTCAGTGTAATAATCAAGACCGGTCGTCAGTTGAGAACTTCACAAGTTCGCAACTGCCAACCGGTCTTGATTATTATACTGTTGGTTCAAACGTTCAGAACATCAAAGCTTTGATGTACCTGAAAGACAAATGCTTCTAACTGGTTCTTGAGGTTTAACGTCGACGTTCTTGACCTTTTACTTTCAGCAACAATAGTTTTTTCATCCAATTTTTTTTTTCATTTTTAATTATTAAACGTCTAAAACGGGGTAAAATTTAGCGATTCGTCGACAACGAAAAATACTAACCGATTTCGGCGTGACCGATCGACAATCGATTAATCGTGACAGCACTAGTTAGTACCCCGAAGACATAGACAAGAGGTGCAAATTGTTTTCATGAAAAACAAATATCCAAGAGGCATTGAGTCCAAGTCCCGAGCATTGAAGCTGCATACATTTTCTCTTGGTCGGATTGGCTGTTTAACTGACTGAGTTTAACTTAAGATATCACGGAACTAAATATTTTCCCATAGGCGACCATTATAACGTTCAGGCAAAACAAAATATGATCGCATCACTTTAATTTTGGCATTCAAATATCTTTGTCAAGTTTAGCCCTTCAGACAACTTTTTTTCTGACCCCAAAACAGGGGGTCATGCAACAAATAAGAGAGAAAAATTGACAGCAAGGGAAGTACCGGTCACGTGCACATATTTTTCAGGGAATTCCCTACAAAAACACACAAAATGTATATTGTATTTCTTAGGTCCAAAAGTCATCAAATCATCCTCTTTTTTATCTGGACTATTCATCAATAATGCAAGATGTCAATAGAATGCATCAAACATTTATTGAAACAATTTATTTTCCCAAGGCTGTTTATTTGTAGAGATTGCATCACTTCAGAGTGCAACATTTCAAGGCGGGTATTTCTAATTCAAATATTTAGTTCAGTGATACCTAGAAATATGGTGGGAAATTCATTGAAATTCATTCGACGGAAACACGAATGAAAAAACAGGACGGTTGTTGATAGCGCACAAAGAACTCAGTCAAACTGGTCAAACTATACTTTTCAAAAAAGTAGGGGATATCCAAACTGACGTTGATATTTTCGGAAAATGGTAATGGATACGCGTGATTGGACACATATGTTATCAAGTTTAGTGTGGATCATGAACGTCACCGGCCTTCGAAAACGTCGTGCAGGTTTTTCGCACGAGCGCCGCGTTAATGTCTGTGAGGTTCGTTTTGAAATTTTCATTTGTACTGGACGGGCTTTTTCGGAGGTCTAATCGTTCGTTTCTTGGTATAAATTCGTTCATCAATTGTTTCTGGTCGAAACGTAACTTTTAACTATGCGACGACTGACACGTGACGAACGTTTACGTGCCGTTGGCATGTTGGAAACTGGCAACAGACAGACTGCAGTGGCTCAAATTCTCAACGTTACTCAATCGGCGATTAGCTGGTTGTGGTCACGCAACCGTCAGACAGGCAATGTTGATGACAGACGTCGGTCAGGTCGTCCAAGGGCGACAACTGGTAACCAGGATAGTTTCATCCGAACCACAGCATTACTTAACCACCATCAAGGTGCCTCAGAAATTTGACAGCAGCTGCACCGAGCGCCAGATGTGCGAGTCAGTGGTCAGACTATCCGAAATCGCCAACACAGCTGGAATATGTACGCTCGACGACCTCGAATAATTCCACGTTTGACTGAACGTCACATCGTAGCAATGCGTAATTGGTGTGGAGCACGACAGCGCTGGGACAATCATCAGTGGTGCAACGTCATGTTTTCCGATGAATCGAGGGGTCACTCTCGACTTCCACGACAGGCGAAACAGAGCGGAAGGAACGATACCATGACGTAACCGTTAGGCAGCACGATCGTTTTGGTGGTGGATCGGTTATGGTGTGGGGAGGCATAACCATGACAAGCAGAACAGCATTACATGTCATCCAAGGGCGCGTCACAGGGCAGTACTACCATGAGAACATATTAGCAGCTCATGAGGTGCCACTTGCGCGACGTCACGGCCGACGATTCATTTTCCAAGACGACAAGGCAAGAGCACACAGGGACCGTGTCGCTACAGTGTCCCTCCAGGAGCAGAACATCACTACACTGCCTTGGCCAGCACTACGTTTAGACTTTTCACCAATCGAGCACGTCTGGGATATGCCTGGAAGGTGCTACGACAACGCCAACACCCCCCTACCAATATCCAGGAACTCGCCGCTGCACTGCAGGAAGAATGGAATAACATCAGTCAAGCTGATATTGAACGTTTGGTGAGGTGTATGCCACGTCGGATCCTCGCTTGGCTTGCGAACAGAGGAGGATTTACAAGGTATTGAGGCCTTGGACTGAATGTGGCAAATACTATTCTTTGACTGGCCGTCCATGTCTTCTACAACACACAGCGTGGAATGTGTGCTTGTCAGAAACACAACTATCGCTGAAATCATTCACCAGATGTCACAGTGCAATGCCTCAATTGTCGTTTTGATGAAAATATAAATATTTGCTTCATATATCTCACTTTAATCAAATATCCACTCCTTTTTTTAATAGTATATTTCCAATACTTCATAAAACAGAGCAGAATTGTTGTTTTGTCTGTCGAAAGGGAGATAATTACTGGACGATGGTGGAGGATACGCGCAATCGATCTCAATCAAATCTATAGATCCCACTCTGATCTCATAATACACTGAATGTGAGTATCTATTCTGTACTAAGGAAACATTACCCAGCACCTGTTGTCAAACCTATTAATCAGACTAGAAAGTTTATTTTGTTGCACGCTATGCTGAGAAATACACTTTGGTACTTGTTGGCCCATGTGAATTGATTGCTTCGAGACCTTAACGACGTCAGTCAATTTACGACTGTGAACAAATTGATCAATTACCAGCAACGCATTCTTGTGTTCTTTAGTGTAGAATTAAACGGCAAGTTAGCAATCCAACGATTTCTTGTCATTATCTACTGTCATACTAATATATCTGAGAAATGAGAGTTCCGTATTTACAATGTCTAGGCTCAATAAATTCCGTTGTGGTTGATCAAGAAATTGGTTGCTTCCATGAGACAAATGTTTGCCGTGTTGCAGGTGGATAAATATATAACCAAGTTTTTACAGTTCCTTGTGTTTAGAAGTTCGCGGTGGGAGCCCCAATAAGTAGTCCAGTGCTTATCTTTTGAGGTTGACCTTTGCACCGCTGAACACTGAACAACCGCACAATTCAACACGCCAAAATATACCACACAAACAGAGTTATGGAACGTGTTTTAGGGTCCTGCGAAGCTTCGAAATTCGATTCGAAATAGTCTCTATGATTCAATTCGATTCGACGTCAAACACGCCGATTCAATCTTTTTAGAATCGTCGAAATGTTCTGAAAAATTCTACAAAGTGTCTCTTCTTGAACTCTTCTTCTATCATCAGGTCTCCTCGACAGGAGGGGTGGGGTGGGCGTTGTCCTGCACAGGAGGGGTGGGGTGGGGTTGTCCTGCACAGGAGGGGTGGTGTGGGGGTTGTCCTGTACAGGAGACCTGATGAGAGAAAAAGACTTCAAGTAGGCTCCGCTTCCGAAATTACATCGATTCCGTTCAGGAATATTCCGCTTTTTTGCGTGATTTGCACGAGTCGCCGTTGCACACAATACAGTACGTGGAGAGTGGATTGTAACTAAATCACCTGCGGAGTGGAGTTGTCACCCAAGCTATAACTTTCAAATTGTGTACATATCGACAAAAAACACAAGCAATGTTTCAGCCAATGGACCTCCGGGTTTAACCCGGAGGTCCATTCGCTGAAACTTTGCTTGTGCTGTTTATGCTTTGCAACAAATTTGCAATTATTGCTTGGGTGGAATCTCCACTATGCAGGTGATTTAGTGATAATACACTCTCCACGTACTGTAGAATGAACAATCGCACACTCTAAACCGATTATCGGTTCATCACTAACTGTTTTGCTTGATTTGCACGAGTCGCCGTTGCACACAATACTTGAGAGTGGAGACTGACAATATTTACGGTTGTAAGAAGGTGCAATATCCACAACCTGAAAAGCGGTGAGATTCGATTCGAGATTCGATTCGAATCGAAATCTGGTGACTGATTCGATTTGAGATTCGATTCGACCCGAACTCTGAGGTTTGCAGGGCCCTAATGTTTTTTTTAAAAAATACAAATAATTCATCAGTTGTTAGGAAAATATATAATGTCAATTTCTGATTACCAGACCATTAAGCATACATTGCAAGCTAATAAAGTTTACTTCGTCCACTGTGGTTAAAAAATAATTCTGCTTTTGTCCGCATGCCCCACTTTATGGGGTGAAATTTTGGAGGACGGCTTAGTGGGACTTCCGTTTAAGCATCGGGAATGTCCATGTTTTGACAATGATTGAACAGTTTGATTTGATGAAAGACTTATCAATTTGCCTTCGGTTCGAATCCCACCTGCGGCAACCGCGTTGTGTCCTTGGGCAAGACACTTCACCCAGATTGCCTACATGGGGGCACGATGACGCTGTGTACTGAGGCGTACTTCACGTCGATGGTGCGCATGTCTTCAACCAATCTAACCCTGCCTGTGCTGCGGTGCAGAGTTCAGAGTTACGATGTTGGAGAGCTGACAGCTGCTCGTCGTTGCTCGGTGGTTCTCTCTGGGTACTCCGGCTTCCTCCACCCGTAAAACTGTCACGGTCACGATTAGCCATTGTGCATAAGTATGTGACCTTAAACACAAATAAATAAATAAATCAATCAATTTACCTACGAATCGGCCTATCCGCCCACGCAATTTACAAATTTGCCAGGAAATAGAGTTTACAAAAAAATTAAACAGTACCACATCATGCGACGCCCTCAATGGAAGAAGCTCGTCGACATAACATGGTTTTGTTGAAACAGGGGTAACTGCGTTGTATTCTTTTGTTTTCTTGGGCAAGGCACTTAATTCCGATTGCCCAGGTGGGGGCACGGTGGCGTCGTGTACTAAGGCGTACTGCACGTCGATGATGCACTTGTCTTCAACCAGTGCTAACCCTGCTTGTGTGGGGTTATTACGTTGGAGAGTCTGACAGTTGCTCGCCGTTGTTCGGTGGTTCTCTCCGGGGACTCTGGCTTCCTCCACCCGTAAAACTGTCCGACGCAAGGCGATTCTAGGCTGTCGAAAGTGTCGGTAAATCCAAATAAATAAACAATGATCTGTAGGTAAACAAATGGCTTCTATCTTCTGCCGATGACCGAAATACAGACCACAGAAACCTGGAAGCTGCACGATTTTCAAGATAAACAACTTACAGGCCTCGCCCCATGAAGCATATCGCTATGCTCGCAATCCAATTTAAGGCCCATTCAGACCACGCGGCATAGAATTGCGAGACCTAATTTTCCCAGAAACCAGGTGAACTGGCAATTGGGTCTTTTCGGGCACGTTCTGTTCACAAACAAATTCAAGACCTATCGAGAATTCCATCGCCGTTATAGGCGTGTACGGAGAGAGAAATACGAGAAACATCACGATTGCTTTTTATGGAGTCTTCCCGTTTTGATGATGGCTCAGGTATGGTTGGAGAGGAGTTCCCATCGATGGCTTTACGTCCTATTGTATCCTGATTGGTAAGCGAGAAACAGAGAGTACCCACTATCAATATTTTGGGTACAGTATAGTAGTGTTGCGGATCGGACGGCAAACTATATGGTCAGGCACCCGGGAAGGGTTGGACCGCGGTCCGCACCGAACCTTTGCTGTACCGGTATTCAAGCGAGACGGACCACTCCAGGTGGTTCACGGTGGTCTAGTGGGGTATTGTAATGTGTCCATTATCGCGAGTTCGGGACACAGCGCTAATTTTTTGGACTTACCTTCCAACAAATCAATAGATTATCTCTGGGAACGCGCATCCCTCACAATTAAAGATCCAAATCGTTCTCTATAGGTTACGCCTGCCCGTTGCGAATGAAGACTGAAGACATCAGTGATACAAGATATCGTCGCCTGAGTGCAACAAGGTGCCATCTGCAATGCTAAAGCATTGCAGGTGGCGCCAAGTTGCACCCAATGCCATGAGTTCGTTCCATTGAAAGTCATATGCTATGTTTTAGGTAAATGAAGACAATTTTAAATTAATCAATAGTTTTTGTGTGCACTTGTTGTCTACCAGCTGTGTGAGATAAAGGGTTAATTGTATTTTTATGCTGTGAAGAGTATATGTAATCAAGGAACATCCAAATTCATTTTCACAAAATAATAATTAAAATAAGGAATGTGAAAGGGTTGTAGGAATATTATTTTCAAATCCCACTTTTATTAATCAGTTACCCGGTTTGTTATTGCGTCTTATCATAATAATAAAATGTTTATCGGTGATGTTTTGTCAGAATGATATCCATCCCATAAAAGCGACATATTGGTTACTGTTAGCGATACACGTTGGATATCAGCTCCTATCACATCTAAAATTAATGAAAAAATAACGATTTTATATATGCCACACCTACAAAGTAATCGTAGTGATAACATCTAAATTACAAATGCCATTCGTTTCATATATATTATGTAAATTTATCTTACAAGAGCGTACATCCTCCAATACTAATAAAAACATCTAAATAAAATACAAATCTGTGTTCTTGAGGGTTGCAATCGCACGTGCGATCATTCGATTCACAAAGAGAACATGTTTTACCTGGGGCATCGGTTTATTACACATGTAGAGGCCACCGGTTTTGATAACAGTAATTAAATGATAAATAAATCACCAGCTCAAAGAAATAAATTTGAATAGATATTTTTTGCCATGATGATATATTTTATATTGGCCTATCGTGCATTAAACATGGAAAATAAAAAAACACAGAGCTGAAACACTACTATAATTTTCAGAGATTATAGTACAAGCAGAATAATGAATTAAGCATTACGCCATGCACAGCTCAAGAAAGCAATATCATGACATGACGTCCCGATCTTCATTAAAAAATCAATTCATAGATGCTGAATGGTTGACAAAATTACGCCGTTAAAACTGGACCCAATCACTTCATTATGCGAACATGTCAAGAAAGGGGGGAATGCTGTAAGATGATTTGGTTATTACCTCAAAGCGGGTTTCCGAGGTCGTATATTGAAGTCTCGATCTCGCCTCCGCGTCATATATCGACTCGTTCTCACGAACTCGTCAATATATGCTGAGACGAGATCTCGACTTCAATACATCATCACCGAAACCAACATGGTGGTAATAACCTATATATATTTAAGATATAAAAAGGCGTTGATGAGGTGGTGCCAGAAAAGTAACGCACCCCATCCCAACCAAACATTTTGTTAAAAAACATCAACATTTTCCTGTGAAAAGTTAAGCTTTGCCTGTTCAACAGCCTATCGGGCCTCTACACACTTGTATATCAATGGTGGTGAAGATTTCATCAATGGAACTCCAAGGAACACTTTTTGATTAAGATGCAATATTTTATATTAACAAAAAACAAACAAACCAAATTTGGGCTCGTTTTCCCCTTCCCCACAATATGATTTGGCAGTCGACTGCAAGCAAAACAACATCAAATCGATAGCGAGGATCGCTAACCCCTTATCCTAAAACACTATAGGGTTGAGGGATTATATTAATATTCGATCTCTGTAGAGATGTAAACAAGCCTGGAAATAAGCAAGCTGTCATGTGCAAAATGAGGTCCCCAGAGGATGAAATTGCTGATGCTAACCCACACGGTGGGCCGATTTCTGTTTCGTGTTGAGACCCTGATTCAGACTGAGGTTCACGGGCAGTAAATTTAGTGATGCTACCCTGCTGTGCAGGGTAGCATCACAAAATTCACCCTCTTGGGGTCTCATTCTGCAGATGACACCGATTAATCGTCTCATCTCTAAAGCAATCTGTCATTTGTAAAATGAGGTCTCCAGAGGATGGAATTGCTGATACTATCCCATATTGTGGGCCAATTTATCCTTTGGGTATCTCTTTCTGTTCAGGTCCGAAAGTTTGATTCAGACTGAGGTTCACAGAGGGTAAATTTAGTGATGCTACCCTGCTGTGCAACCAAATTCATCCCATTCTGCAGCTGACAGTCTGCTTATTTCCAAGCTTGGATGTAAATCGGTCGATTTCCTGGACACAGTAATCTGTTCGGCAATACCATTCAGGAACACGAGGTTGAAAGCAAGCCTCGAAACGTTTGAAGTCTACCAATCGTAGTTTTTATCAACAACAGGTGGAAAAAAATATTAGCTGTCGCATGCAACATGTGAATTTATGGGTTGGATTTATTTATTTATTTATTTATTTATTTATTGGTGTTGAAGGTCAATCGTGACCGCTACATGGAAAAATGTCCAGTTTAGTCAATCGTTCATATCCATGTTGCCCATTTTAGACAACGTACACCCTGTAATTGATTATCGGATCCTATTTTACCAGTAAAACGGGGTTCGTCTACCACAATAAACAAGCACTGGTTCACTTCATGGGGTTCCCATGGGGACGAGTTATTTTATTTTATATTATTGGTGTTTAAGGTCACATATTTCTGCACAATGGCTGTCCTTGGCCGCAACATTAATATAAAGTAAAGTCCAGCCAATCGTTGAGACTAATGTTGCCCATTTTCGAGGACTTCCACGCCAGGCAGTGGTTACCGAGTCCTATTTTGACCATTAAAACGGAGCTGGTTTACCACATTAAACAAAACATTGCATCAAGTCCGGGGGTTCCCCCGGGGATATGGGGCAGATTATTGTCTAAGTAATGGTGTGCACTTACGCCCAAAACGATGAAATGAAAAATGTACTCGCAAACTGCAACGCATTGCTTCCAAAACAAGCTAATAGATCACCATGCGTAATTTCATTAACCCTTTGAACACTAGTGATGTCGTCCATGTCAGTTCAATGACAGCATTTGGAAGAGTCCATATTCATTATTTGGGGGAAGACCAATTAATATTTTCAACGTGCAGCCTTACGGCTGCGCGTTGAAAATATTGATGGGTCAACTCACACATTCACTTAACAGCCATCCCTCTTAATGAAACTATGACGTATTATGTTCCTGAGCCGATAAAGCGGCCTCTAGCGTCCAATAGGTTAAGGCGGACTCAAAGGGAAACACTCGGCATAAAGCTATAACAATGGGGACGAACATGGATTAGAGACCGTTGATCGCTCCGCCCCGATACGTTATATATACTGACAAATTATGTGGAAAGCGGGGCAAGCAACGTAGCCACACTGAAAGTAGTCATGATTGCAATTTGTTTGGATGTTGGTTAATGATAGATACTTGGAATGTATGCCCCTTAAATTACTTTGTAAACTCTCTAAACAGAAGATGCAATGGACTCCATTCAGACAGGATGGGCAAGGCAGGTTATGGAGCTGGTGGAGAATCATTCCACTGACACTTAAGCTCTAGAATGGGGACTGAAACAGGGGGCAGTTTGATTATGGAAAGGGTGCGCGAGGATTCCGTTAGAGTCTCTGTATACACTTAACCAAAAGATGTTCCTTGACCTTATGTGTTTAACAGCTCCACTTACAAAAATGCATACTCGTTCCTGAGGTCACAAATCCATCAAATCCCGGCTTTAATGAAAAGATTTCCTTGTTGTTTTACATTTAACCACTCCGCTTACAAATGAAAGTGTCAATGACACTGTAGCTCAACATGTCAAGACATGTACATGTATAGTATGTGACACAGCAATGACAAACATCTAGGTAATGACCTGATAACAAAGGTACATGTAAAGTATTGTAACGGTCTGTACATAAATACAGGGCGTAGCCTATAACAAATGTATAGGTAAAGTATTGTAAAGGTGGGTGACAGTCAGATGCTAAACTAGAAAAGAAATCTTTGAATCCCAGAGTGGGTCTGACTGAACCCCAAAATATTTGTTCTCATAGCACAGTGATAACGAAGGCACCCCAAAACACACTCATGCATGTCCCAAGGTGAAAACAAAGGTACCCAAGAAGTTTCGTGAAGATCAGTTCATAAATACGAGCTGTATAGAAGTTGTGACAAAAAACTGATTGGACTTAATTTCGGTACAAAATGGCCACTGGCAGCCATCTTGAATTTTGGACCGCACTCAGAAACACTCGTTCTCGTCCCAAGGTGATAACAAATGTACCCAAGAAGTTTCGTGAAGATTTGTTCATAAATACAGCCTCTAGCCCGAGCCGTATTGACATGTGCACTTCCAGTGCATAAGTAGCAATGCATAAATCAAAATTCATCTAATTTGCATAATTTCTGCACGAGAAAAAAACCCGTACTATATGTGATGTATTCCATGTTACTCAACATTCATACAAAAATTTATTCAGATCAGAACTTTCATACAGAAGTTCTGTTCAAAAGACTGATTGCACTAATTTTGGTACAAAATGGCTGCTGGTGGCCATGTTGAATTTCGGACCACACCCCCAAAACACTCGTTCTCATCCCACGATGATAACAAAGGTACCCAAGAAGTTTCATAAAGATTGGTTTATAAATACAGCCTCTAGCCTGAGCCGTATAGAAGTTGTGTAAAAAAACTGATTAGACCTAATTTCGGTACAAAATGGCCACTGGCAGCCATCTTGAGTTTTGGACCGCACTCAGAAACACTCGTTCTCGTTCGAAGGTGACAACAGAGGTACCCAAGAAGTTTCGTGAAGATCGGTTGATAAATACAGCCTCTAGCCCGAGCCGTATTGACATGTGTACTTGCTGTGTGTAAGTAGCACTGAAAAAATCAAAGTTCATCTAATTTGCATAATTTCTGCACAAGAAAAAGACCCGTATTATATGTGATGTATCCCATGGTACTAAACATTCATACAAAAAATTATTCAAATCAGAGCTTTCATGTGGAAGTTCTGCACAAAAATCTGATTGCCCCTAATTTTGAACAAAATGGCTGCTAGCGGCCATCTTGAATTTCAGACCGGACACAAAAACATCCATTCTCGTCCCACGGTGGTAACAAAGGTACCCAAGAAGTTTCGTAAAGTTCGGTTCATAAATGCGGCCTCTAGCCCGAGCCGTATTGGCATTTGCACTGACAGTGCTGAAAGTAGCACTAAATAAATCAAAGTTAGTCTAATTTGCATACTTTAAGCACGAGAAAAAAACCCGTATGATATGTGATGTATCTCATGGTACTAAACATTCATACAAAAAAATATTCAAATCAGAGCTTTCATATGGAAGTTCTGTACAAAAACAGATTTCTGCATCGTCGGTACAAAATGGCGGCTGGCAGCCATCTTGAATTTCGGACCGCACCCAAAAACACTCGTTCTCAACCCACACTCATAACAAAGGTACCCAAGAAGTTTCGTAAAGATCGGTTCATAAATACGGCCTCTAGCCCGAGCCATATCCAATTGTTGACGTACGGACAGACGGACAGACGGGCCAGGACAAAAGCTCAAATTTGGCTTCGCCAAAGTTGAGCTAAAAATGGATACCCATCTTTGTCGTCACAAATCCATCATATTCCAGTTTGGATCAGGGAAGAGGGGGTTCATATCACCAATTTCTATACGACTAGATTACCGGAACTCCAGCAAAAAACGTCGCAATCCCACCCAAGATGGCATCAAGTCAATCAACGTGATAACTTCTCCCAACTGATGATGTTTGGTGACGTCAGTGCTGTTACGATGTGACTTTAGCCACAGGGTAACAGCTTTCACTTCACCGCTACCCAGCACTGAAACTCATAACTCTGTATCAACTGTCCGCCACTCCCTCCCTACATACGAAATAGACGGCTGAGACATTCATTGATATTTAACCAGCGCTTCTACTATTTCTGTTGCATCTTTTGGGGCAATGCGCTGATTGTTATACAACTGGACTGCTGAAACCTCGGCTAGAAACGCCACCCCTCAAACTCCCTACACTTAGGTTGCGTCAAATCAACGTAATCTCATCTCAAGACATGACGTTTGATGAAGTGACAGCTGTTGTCACTCCATCACACATCATGGCGTTACCTTACGCGAAAACTAATAACACTACATCAAGTTTCCTATCTTAGCACTGTTTTGTCAACAATAGTTTTATGAGGCTATTCATTGCGATAAAAAACATGGCAAGAATAAACTTCGAACCTATCGCACTTTTAAGCAAAACCATAGACTACAGCCGTACATTGCTTATTCTAAATCGCACGAGGCAAGAAATGTGTTTACAAGATTGAGAATAAGCAGCCACAATTTATGTATTGAGACGGGAAGACATTTTCAACCCCCTATCCAAGTAGAAAAGAGGCTTTGGGAGACGGTTCACATAAGCTTTCAGCTTTCTCTCGAGTCTCCCACTACAACAGTTTAGTTTGATACATTATGTGTTAACTGTATTCACTGAAAGTTATGTACAAAACATTCAAACCGTTTACACTTGTTCGCATGTATACAGTTAACTTGTTTTTATCAATAAATATTGTTTAAACTAAAAGAGGCTTTGTCGCGTATTTAGTGTCTGTGCCGATGAAGTGGAAATTGAAATGCACTTCTTTATAGATATTCTGGCCTTTACAAACATTAGAACGCAGTTGGTCGACATTTATTAATGAAGATGTATCTGACGTAATAAAAACCAGCAAACGCCAGAAATTTGAGTTCATTGTGAAAAATGGAAATCCCACACTAATCAACTCCACCTGTAACATCATCATGTTGTTCTTCCTGAAGAGAGAAGCATTAATTTCCCAAAACGCGGGGTAGATAAACAATCTCCCACATGCTTGGGAAATTTTTTCCAATTCCATTAGTCCTTTAGTGAAACTGGACATCTAAGAGCGCGGAAAACGCCTTAACATCTTAAAACAATCGTAATATGACCACCCAACTACAGCGCTTGCGAATGAAACCTTTTAGAACAGACAAATCTGGAACAGAAGACCCGGCCAATGATCTGATGCCCATTATTGACTCAATAAATAAAGCAGTCACAACACACATTCCGAGTAGTAAAACTAGGAAAAGACCGAACGCAAGTGGTTTGATATAGATGTAAACAACTGAAACAACACATGGATAATTTAGCCCGTTCTCTGAAAATAACCACCCAATACAAATCACTCATTGTAAACTATTTTAAAACGTGAAAGATGTACAAACAAGTTACAAATACAAACGTAAAATATTTTACAAAAATATCTGCAACCAACTAGACCGCGTACAGTCCACAGATTCTAAAACATATTGGCATATTATTAATCTTCTGAGAGAAAAAGAGTCCTCGGGGAATGATCTTGATCCAGATGTTACAGTAGAGGTTTTTTTAAGAGTCCATTACGTAAATCCTCACCAGAAAATAATAACTGTCAATGCAAGAGTAAACCGGTGAACATTGAGGTATCTCTTAACACCGATAAAATTACAGCGGACGAAATATACAGCTCTCTCCGCCACATGAAAACCAATAAATCTACAAGCCCCGACGACGTGTCGAATGAACTTTTGAAACTAATAATCCCATACATTATAGACGAAGTGGTGAAATTGTTTAACCAGGTTCTAGAGTCTCGACATTATCCTATTAGTTGGAGTAGAACAGTTCTCACAACATTATACAAAAAAGGTGATAGACACGACCCGAATAACTATCGCGCTATAGCCCAAAGCAATACCACTGGTAAACTGTTTAATGAGGTAATTAATTCCAGAATTAACAGCTTCCTGGAAGATAATAAAATAATAAGTGAAAACCAGTTTGGCTTCCGGAAGGGTTGCTATACAATCGATAGTATATTTGTTCTGAAAACTACAATATATAAATACAGAAAGCTTAAAAAGCCTCTGTATGCTGTTTTTGTAGATTTCAGAAATGCATTTGATACTGTAGAATAATACTTTTCCAAAATCTGTAACACACTGGTATAAAAGGACCGATTCTAGAAACCTTGATTTCAATGTATAAGTCGAGTTTCTACATTTCGAAAACAAACAACGGACTTGGTCAACCTCAACTATCAACCATTGGGGTCAGACAGGGGTGTAAGCTCTCTCCCACACTCTTTAAAATATTCATTGATGATGTTAAAGACATATTTGATGATACATGTCAACCAATCCATCTAAATAATTATTCCTTGAATCATTTCTTTTTCGCAGATGATCTTGCATTACTGTCGGATCGCCACAAGGCCTGAAAAATTGTCTAAATCAATTGGTAAATTTCGCTAGAGAGAACAATCTACATATAAATACAGGTAAAACAAAAAGTATGGTATTCCGAGCTCGCAAATCATCCGTCTCCCCAATTGTTACCTAGACTCGCAAAAGCTCGAACACAGAAGCAATTTCAACGACTTAGGATTAACAATTTCACAAAATGGTAAATGGTAAGACGACCAAAAAGACTTGAGCATGAAAGGCTTGAGGGCATTATACTCACTAAACAATTCTTTTAATCAGAAATATCGCCCGACAGTTCAGGTATATAAGTATTTTGGATAAGCTGATCACACCCATTTTACTCTATGGGGTGAAATATGGTCGTTAGAACTTAATCACAAAAATGTAGGTCGCTCTGCGCGCGAAAATGTACATATTAAATTTTGCGGACTGTTATTCGGGATAAATAAGAATGCGTCAAATAATGCAGTACGAGCTGAGTTAGGACGATATCCCTTGTTTATCAACGCGATATTACAACAAATCAAATATTACTGTAAATTAACTTCCCATGATTCTATGACATTGCTTGGTGAAGCATTTTGTGAAACAAAGAAGCATGACCTCGATAATTTGAAGACATTTCTGCATGAATGCTTTGATGTATCAGACATCAAACAACTGTGTCGCGAAAAAGGCGTTAAAATGATTTTAACAAGGGAAAGGTAAAACAAGACACGAAGAAAATTTTTTATAATTCCATCCATGACGATAATAAAAACAGGGTAAAAATAAATTAAAAACGTATCGTAAGTTCAAGAGTAAATATGTTTTAGCACCGTATTTATTGCACACTACGTCTTGGGAAGCTAGGAAACTCTTCACTCGTCTTCGAATCAGCAACCACAATTTATTGATCGAAACGGGGAGGCATTCACAGCCTGTCGTTCCGGCCAATGAATGAAAATGCGCCAGATGCGATTCGGGGGCGGTTGAGGACGAATTCCATTTTATAATGGAGTGTTCATTATATGATCAGTTGCGTGATGAACTGTTCAAAATGTTCATTGATTATACACCAAACATAAAGGTGGATAAAATTACACTCTTCCAACACGTTATGTGGAACAACGTCCCAGAATAGTGCAATCCGATCTGTAACATAATCCGGCGCTTCTTCATATTACGGGAATCTGAAGTCCCGCAGTGATTTCTGATAATCATTGCAATGCCTTCTTAACCCTTTACCCAATGCAGACGATATCAAAATTTATTATTTTAAATATAATTTTTTAAAATTTTTCAAAAAATTTCAACAAAACCATATCATGTAACCCCTCGTTGGAACGAGCTCGTTCCAACGAGGGGTCACATGATATGGTTTTGTTGAAATTCTTTGAAAACTAATATTTTTTCAACTGCTGAATTTGCATATTACGCGGGCGGATGCGGGCGATTCGTTGGGTAAAGGGTTAATGTATGACTGTATGATTATATACCTGATAATGGGTGTATCCGTCGTTTCTTCATTGTTCTTTCGTTCATTTCGTTTTATATTGTTTCATTATTGTTTCATTATATTACCACAACAATGCTGCTGTAAAATTGGAAATCTGTCTCAAGGAGGTGTTTATTGCTTCACTGAATTCTATTCTATTCTAAATTCTATTCTTGTGTTCGTCTGAGTCCGGTCCATAGTATTTTTGGTTGCTGAACAATAACAGACCAAGAGGCCTCCACCGTGATTAGCGATGTGAGGAATTAGTGGTGGCCAAAACTGTATTTTTCAACCGAAGTGATGATCAGAAATGAAAAAAAACGTGTTTGATTCACCCGTCCAGGACTGACTGACTATTGTGGTCTTACCCCTGGTTCATCCCCATTTGGTGATCTCCATGCATTCCTTTTGTGATTGTGTTGCAGATGCTTCGTTAGAATTCAGATTCAAAACTGCCGAAGCGAAGGGTGTTTTTGCAGAGGTACAATCATCTTACCACAACAATTGTTTTACCGATGTAAATTTGTTCAGCTGGCATGCCTGGGTGAGTCTTTCATGTTCTCTTTTTATTTTAGTTAAATTGCTTTATTAATTTTTTTGAGCACTATTCTATATATTATCAAATTTGTATTTTGTCATATAAGCAACCTGCTTCACTGTAGGTGTTATATTGCTTCAATAAACTATCTATCTGACTAAAATATGTTTTAAGTATTCACTTTGCAATGCCGCGAAAAATGTGCACGTACTCAAAACTTTCATTTTTCAGCATCCAACAAAGTATAGTGTTTAAAAAGAATTGGAGATGGCGCGGCGTCGGTATACTAAACACCTTCTATTTTTGTTTTGTTAGGCACTGTTCATCAACTCCCACCCTAAAACGGCGACGGTGGAGACACTTTTCAGTATGTGACAAATCAGCGTTCAACCAATACAGTTGTATATATGAGGACAACATTGTCAATTAGCGTCGGCAGAACCAAGGCATAACTTGAAGAAAAATGAATTTACCTCGACACTAAAACTGCCGACGGAAAATATAAAATAAAATATCACCATAGCTGTTAAGCGAACATTCGGGTTTGGTTTTAGTATTAAAGTATTACACCAGTCTAAGGCTCAGTATAGTTATGGTGTTACGGTATCAGATATAGAGCAATGACCCCTTTAGTGGATTAATAAACTTCACTTGTGTTCATCTGGGACCTGCCCCTAATTTTTTGGTTGAGGAACAATAACAGACCAAGAGGCCATTTTTCAAACGAAGTGATGGTCAGAAATGAAAAAGTGTCTGATTCACCCACCCGGCACTGACTGACTACTGTAGATTTACCCCCGGTTCATCCCCATTTGGTGATCTCCAGGTATCCTTTTTGTGATTGTGTTGCAGATGCTTCATTAGAAGCATCTGCAACTCAATCACAAAATGTATACCTGAATCTAAAATTCAGATTAAAAACTGCCGAAGCAAAAGGTGTTTTTGCAAAAGCAAAATCATTTTACCACGTCAATTGTTTTACCGACGCAAATTTGTTCAGTTGGCAGGCCTGGTGTGTCTTGCATGTTCTCTCATCCATCTATTGTCCCGGCGGCGATGAGCAAAATGTATCTTAAATAACAATAATTATCGACTAGACATTCGTTACCTAAATATTTGTGGATTCCCATAATTGCAATCTGAGCTTGTTCGTTCTGTCCACAGACAACATTGCATGCGAATTTGATTGGGATGTTTTTCTGTTATTGTGCAAGAAACAATCAATCAATAAGGCATTTAACAATGAACAGAGAAAATCGTAGCATGTCCTATCTATTATCACTATGGGACACTATTCATACAGGTAATCATAGGTAATTGCAGTTGACAAGTAACTAAAGTAATTACGTTCTGTGTTGGGAGATGACAGCTAATCGAAATTTATACTTGTTTATTGAAACTATTCGTGCGCAGTGCCTGCTAGAATATATTGTTAACTTTTAATAATATAGTTATCCAGCGAAACATCACGGAGAATTAATACATTAATGTTGATTTTAAACCTTGAGGTGAAACCGAAGGGTTTAAAGCCGACATCCATGTATTAAATCTACTTGTAGTCTTGATGTTGCGATTTGGTCGCGCCCACTACCAAAAATACGAATGTAACTTTAAGGTAAAAATTCTAGTCCAAATTCCCCACATCGAAGTAAGCCTGTCTGGTTCAAAGGTTATCCTTAGCGCATATATGTGGTACAGTACGTGGAGAGTGTATTATCACTAAATCACCCGCAGAGTGGAGATTCCACCCGATCAATAATTGCAAATTTGTTGCAAAGCATAACCAGCACCAGCAAAGTTTCAGTCAATGGACCTCCGGGTTAAACCCGGAGGTCCATTGGCTGAAACATTGCTTGTGTTTATTGTCGATATATACAAAATTTGAAAGTTATAGCTTGGGTGATAACTCCACTCCGCGGGTGATTTAGTTACAATCCACTCTCCACGTACTGTACGTTCGACAAACAGGAAACAATAGTGCGAGCTCTTATCACCTGCTTGGTTCGAAATGGAGTACGTCTTTGCTATTTGTTTCGGTCGCCAATCAGAAGGCGCGTTATATACCGATATAAAGAGACAACTTGTGACATTTCAGTGCGAATAATAGACAAAGGACGTCAACAGAATAATTAACAGGGGTGGATTAGGTATGACCCACGAACGTCTTCACTGTTTTTCCTGAAAGATGAAAGGTGAAAATTGACACGGGATCCACTCCATATGCCGAATCGATTGATACTTTCTAGTTTATTGATTTTTAATGACACTTTTAACAGCCAGGGTCAGACCGTGTCGCACAGTTTTGCCAGATGAGGAGACCGGGGTACCCAGAAAGAACTAGCGATCGGGGATGAGCAACTGCTGTACCTTCCAACAGGGCTTATATTTCTACGACAATTCGAGACTCGATTCACGCAATAATTAGCGCAACAAAACCAGCAAGAATCCATGTAGATTCTCGCTGCACCTCTGAATCAATTTAACCCTTTATCTAATATAGCAGCAGCAAATTATTCAATACAAGGCCTACAAGTTCTGAAATATCCTATTTATTTATTTATTTATTTATTGGTGTTTAAGGTCACATATATTTGCACAATGGCTGATCATGACCATAACATGAGTATCAACTCAAGACCAGGGGTGAGCGTTAATAAGCCATGTTGTCCATTTTAGAGAGGGTTTGCCCCTCCCAAGCATTGGTGACTGGGTCCTATTTTACCAGTAAAACATGGCCTGTTTACCGCAGTGAACAGGCACTGCTTCGCTTCCCGGGGGTTCCCGCGGGGACTGAAATGTCCTAAAATGTGTCAATAAAATTGTACAAATATGACTGTCATTGGAACCAGCTGAATGAGCCGGTGTGACAGGAATGATAGTCCGTAGGAACGTTAGTCCCTCTGGACTATTATTCCGCGGAATTATAGTCCTAGATCTAACATTTCTAGGAATAGTAGTCCGGCGGACTACTATTCCTAGAAATGTTAGACCTAGGACTATAATTCCGCGAAATAATAGTCCAAAGGGACTAATTTTCCTACGGACTATCATTCCTGTCACACCGGTTCCAATGACATCCATATTCGTAAGGTTCTATTGATACATATTGTTTATTTTTAAAACAATTATCACATTCAATTTATGTTTTAACAAGACCAATGCCGGGTCTGGACCTGCGTCGCTGCATGCAATTGAATCGGCAAACAGGAAGTGGCTGCACGGCAGATCTGAAAATTGCATACACGATACAACTGATCATTATCAGGCTCCAGATGAAATATAAAATCAATCCCTTGCATAGAAGCCGAGAAAAGTTTGACGAAAAATTTTAATGTTCAGTGGGTACAGTAAAATTTCAAAGTATCGGCAAACAGGAAGTGGCTTCACGGCAGATCTGAAAATTGCTTACACGATATAACTCATCATTATGAAGCAGCAGACCAAATATAAAATCAATCCCTTGCATAGAAGCCGAGAAAAGTTTGACGAAAAATTTCAATGTTCAGTGGGTACAGTAAAATTTCAAAGTATCGGCAAACAGGAAGTGGCTTCACGGCAGATCTGAAAATTGCTTACACGATACAACTCATCATTATGATGCGGTAGACCAAATATAAAATCATTCCCTTTCATAGAAGCCAAGAAAACTTTGACGGAAAAAGTGTTTCGGATGGACTGACGGACGGACGGACGAACGGACTGACGGACAGACTGACGGACGGACTGACGGACGGAGTCGAGCGGTTACTAGACCTGCTCTGCCGCTAGCGACGCAGGTAAAAATAACAAACTGGGAACAAATAACGGTTGTCGCGTTCGTTGAAGATTACGGTATCTCTATCAATGAATGATATGTTGTGTCGACGATTTTTATTTAAAAATTAAAAAGCTGTTATGGGTGAAGGGTTAACATGTCTTATCAGTATAAAACAGGTGTTCAACCATCGTGGCCTCATGAGATCCTGGAAAACTCATAGCAGGTATGAGCTCTCGAAACGATTTTCGCGAGAATCCAATTGGATTGTCCCAAATTTAGATGAAATATAAGCCTATTGTAACTTATTAACCCTGCGAAAGTAGAGTTAACCCTCTGAAACATCGCCTTTGTGTAACTCAAAGTGAAATGGGTCAGTCCAATGTTAATATACAGGGAGGATAAAATAATAACTACAGTCTGCAGTCATCCGGCTGCAGGTATCATTTTATCATTTTATATCTAAATTGGTCAACTTTATTTCGGTAAATCTTCGTACATCTTGACATGCTTCGAACTTCTTTTAAAAATGTTTCTCCAAGCTGTTTTGGAAATCAACACAAATTTGTACTTATATTTTTACTAACAGTAATAGCCATCAAATGGTTAGGCGCGAATGGACAATAGCCGAAGAGAAACAGCGATACGAATTTCAACAAACACTGGTTCCGAAAAGGTTGTTTTGATTTTTTATCGATCTATTTGATCAGTACAGCTTCAGTCAAAACAAACGGACTCTTCACCTTTGGGTTTAAACATCGGAATTAAACTTTATTTATTTAAATGAATTTTAATGCATGGGTTGTGTAATAAACACAGAACGCGATGTGTGCTTGAATCGTCGAGAATTTTCAGATATTTGAAAGACGCTGCCATAGTTTTTTAAATCCGAACTGTTTATCCAATAACTCACGGAAATTAACTAGGCAATATCATTTTCCATATTCGCCGAAATCAGGTTTCGCAGAAGAACAAATGTGAGGTTTGTGTCCACGCGACTCTATTGATAACCTATGAGTCAATTAAATCTATTTCAGATTGCCGTTGTCGATAAACATGCTGTGGGTTTTATTGGATATATAACTGCATTTTGTTTGAAATAGTACAGAATCTTTTTATTTAATTATGCCCAATTACAGCTTGACATTTTACCCAACGTAACGGCCAAAATCGTCCAGCGCTATTCACAAAACTCACCATTCAATTTTTATTATTTTTTTAATTTTTTGTCATAAAATCATAGCTTATGACCCCTCATTGGAACGAGCTTAACGTGCTCGTTCCAATGAGGGGGTCATAAGCTATGTTTCTGACGCAAAAATTAAAAAAAAATTAGTGTTTCAAGAATTATATTTACAAGTGTCGTCTGCTTTTCGTGTTAGGTAAAGGGTTAAATAATGCACAGTAACTGTTGTTGTTCGTGGCAGTCATTTATTCGAACAGCAGCAGAGTTAAAATTAGAAACCGCGAGCATTCAGAAATGATGTCACGTGATTTGTTTACTTCCGATAGCTTTCGGGTAACATCATTTATTTCTTCGCAATGTCGTGTTTTCTGAAATTTCGTCTGTATTAAAGCGTATTAATTACAGATTAAAGTAATGTTCACGTTGCTTCTGACGTCTTGCACTTTGCATACAGTGTTTGTACACGCTCTTTCACATACAAGCAAGTCTGAGAGTCAATATTTTTTCAAATTAGAGGCTTATTGTCCCTTAAATAAAAGCCGCGCCTATACATTTCTAACGCATATTTATTTTCTCTCATTAAACCAACATGATACCGTGAGCTATCGCACATGAACACTACTCGAACGTGATCGACAAACAGCTCGTTACTGTGAGGGGGTCAAAACAGCGGGTTCAGACAAACACTGAAAAAGTAAAATTAAAAATATCGCATTCCCTTGTAACGAGCTCTACGAGATGGTTTTATTATTATTTATTTATTGGTGTTTAATCCTTTACCTAACATGAAAAGCAGACGACACTTGCAAAAAAAAATCTTGAATAACTATTTTTTTTTCATTTTTTGTCTCAAAAACATAGGTTATGACCCCTCATTGGAACGAGCTCGATGAGCTCGTTCCAATGAGGGGTCATAACCTATGTTTTTGAGACAAAAAATGAAAAAATAATTAAAATTAATAGGCGATTTTTGAGAATAGCGCTGGCCGGTTTTTGCCGTTACGTTGGGTAAAGGGTTAAGGTCACATACTTATGCAAAATGGCTAATCATGACCGTGACAGGTTTACGGGTGGGGGAAGCCGGAGTACCCGTGGAGAACCACGACGAGCAGCTGCCAGCTCCCCAACATCGTAGCTCCGCACTACAACACGGGCAGGGTTAGATTGGTTGAAGACATGCGCACCATCGACGTGCAGTGCGCCTTAGTATACGGCGCCATCGTGCCCCCATGTGGACAATCGGGGTTAAGTGCCTTGCCCAAGGACACAACGCGGGAGTCCGAATCGATCGCTCAGACTGCCACCCATCCGAGGACTAACCGGGCTCGACATTGCTTAACTTCGGTGATCTGACGAGAACCGGTTACCACAATGCCACCGCGCCCCACAAGATGGTTTTAACGAGATGTCATCAGATGCTGCTGAAAGAAAAAAAAAACAAATAACATTCTGAAGTAGTTTGTATTTTGTTCACTTATATTAACCCTTTGGGCAACGCACGCGATAGCAAACAATATTATTTTAATTTATTTTGTCTCAAACATTTCAACCAAACCATATCATGTGACCCCTTCATTACTACATTCTCACAGATATGACTTTATGGAGGGAGGTGATAGGGGTAGAAGTGGACGATGAGGGCAAAATGGAGTTGGATAGTGATCACAACCTGATTACAGTGACGAGGAGGGCCAAAAACCCAGAGAAAAGCAAAGGAAGCTTCAAGGAGGTTTGGGAACTCAAAAAGGATGCCGACTGGGCGAAGTTGGAAGAAAAACTGAAACCAAAGCTTGCAGCCGTACACAAGGGGGGCAGTGTCCAGAAGATGGCCGACGCCATAGTTGCGAGCCTAGTGGAGGCAGGGAAGGAAAGTGTAGGAAAGATTAGGGTACCAACACGGGAACTTGGGTACAGAGTGAACGAAGAACTGAAAAGGGCCATAAAGGTTAGAAAAGGTAAATGTGTTGCATACAGGAGAAGTAGAAAACTCAAGGGGGTGGAAAGCAATGAGGCCACAGTAGCAAAGGAAGAATACCAACAAGCACGAAATAAAGTAAACAAGATTAAAGGCGACAACCGGAGAGTGCGAAATAGCAGTCTTATTAGGACGATAAGAACGACAGGGGGGTCGAGTTCGAGCGTATTTTGGAAATGGGTGAACAAACGTAACAAAGGGAATAACCCACAGAGCATTAAAGTAGATGGCAGAATTACAGAAGAGCGAGATCAAATCGCATTAGAACTAGTCAAGCACTGGGAATAGGTAAACGATAAGCGATGGGGCATGGGGAACCCACCGGAGTGTCCGAACCATGTCGAGGAAAATCTCTCGGACTTCGTGTGCAGCAAAATTAAAACGGATGAGGTGCGAAAGGTGTTCTCAAAATTAAGGAATGGAAAAGCGGGAGGGGTAGACGAAATTCCTAACGAGTTTATCAAAAAAAGAGGAGAGGAACTCTTGGAAAGCCTAACTGCCCTATTCAATGTAGCCATAGAAAAACAAGAGGTCCCAAAGGAGTGGAGGGAAAGCAAAGTGACATTTATTCACAAAAAGGGGGAAAAAGACGTCTTGGATAACTATCGAGGGATCTCTGTCAGCAGCAACATTGGAAAAGTCTTTTGTAAAGTCCTGTATGGGAAATTATAGGAGGTGATCGAAGAGAAGGGTTTTTTGGGAGAAATCCAGAATGGCTTCAGGAAGGGAAGGAGAGTCACTTATCATCTTTTCACGCTATCCCAAATGATTGAATCCGCGAATGCAAAAAAGAAAAAGATGTTCATGGCCTTTTTGGATGTTAAAAAGGCATATGACAGAGTATGGAGGGAGGGTATGTGGCGCAAGCTGGAGGCTCTGGGCTTGGGGGTCGAGTTTGTTGGGATTATGAAAGCATTATATAAAGATGTACAGAGTGAACTTAGTCTGGGAAACATTACAACAAAACGTGTGCCTATGGAGATAGGCCTAAAACAGGGGTGTATCCTTTCGCCAATTCTTTTTGCATTGTACATCAAAGGTTTAGGAGATCAACTCCTGCATAGCGACGAGGGGGTTGCAGTTGGTGACTTGAAGATCCCAGGTCTACTTTTTGCAGACGACATGGTGCTAGTGTCAGAAATCGAAGAGGGGCTAGCTAAGATGCTCGGAATTGTTGGGAAATATGGGAGCAAATGGAGACTCGAACTTAATGAAAGCAAGAGCAAAGTTATACCCGTGGGCCGGAAAGTGGACCCCACTCGAAGGTGGAGAGTGGGGGAGTTCTGCATTCCGGAAGGTAGCAGTAGACTTCTTAGTGTAGGAGAGACTAGTGACTATGAGTACCTGGTGGTAAATATAAACATCACAGGAAGAGGCATCTACCGAAACCACACAAATAAATTGATTCTGAAGGGGAAGCGAATCCTTAACCAAATGACACTTATAGGGAGAAACAGTTTCAGTAAGGTTTTCGTGGGAAAAACCATTTGGGAAATGGTGGCGCTGCCAAGTATAACATACGGAACGGAAGTGGTACCCCTAAACCAGACGGCCGTAAAGAGCTTGGAAATCCTGCAGAACGATGCAGGCCGATGTATAACGGGGTCGAGTAATGCCTCAGCGCTAGAAGCATTCAGGGGCGAGCTTGGGTGGATGAGGATCAAGGACAGGATAGACCCGTTGAAGCTCGGTTATCTTAATTATTTGGTAAATCTCCCCGACAGCCGATGGTGTAATGTAATGTTCCTGAGAATTTTCAATTCAAATATCAAAACAGGGTGGATGGTCCAAGTGAGGGAGCTAGTAGAGAACTACCCATTGGAGATCTCGGACCTGGACGTTGGGGCAAAGCAGGGTAAAAAAATCGTCAGAGAAAGGGTCACGGAGGATTGTAACCGTAATTGGCGAGAGGGGGTTAAATCAAAGAGGTCTTTGGGTGGCCTGCGTGATAAAGAGAAGCCAGGTTTTGAAGAGTAGCTTGATGGCACCTTTGGGGGTCACTGTTGTTCAAGCTGAGGTCGCGATCCCTGGAGCTGAGGGGAAAAATTGGGAAAGACGGTGAAAGGGAGTGCGAGATGTGTAACTTGGACATGGTGGAGACCCTGGAACACTTTCTTCTAGAATGCCCAAAGTATCAGTCTAAAAGAATGAGATTCACTGGGAGTATAATGGGGAAGTGGGATGGGAGAATGAAGGACATGTGGTTAGGGGGAGACTCAAAGGAGAGGGTTAATATGCTAATCGAAGAGATTGGAAAGAATGGGACAAGGGATATCATCACGCAGTTCGTTTCCGAGTGTTGGGAGGAGAGGAGAAGCGTGGGAATGGGGAGGCAGTTGGGAGTACAGGGGTAACCATGGCCTTCTCGTCCGAGAACCGCGACAAATCAGCGGCTGGCAAAAGTGTTATTATTATTATTATTGGAACGAGCTCAATGGTTTGGTTGACATTTTTGGAATTTTTTTTTCAACTGCTCAATTTAAATAACGTGGGAGAATCAGACTATTCGTTTGGTAAAGTTTTAAGTTAACAACTGGGGGAGGGGGGGGGGGGGGTGGGCACTTCTCTCTTTCATTAGCAAGTCATGTACTCGGAAATATCATTTTTGTCTACATTTGGTTCACGGCGAGAAATCTGCTACGATCTAAACAGATCAGTAATGAGGAAACAGTCCAAGCCTGACATACACTTTTCCCATATCAGTTCAAATTCTCTGTATATTGTATTCTATAAAGCATCACGACCAATGAATGTAATATCAATGTAATCCCAAGGCACCCTAATGTTATTGAATTTCTTCGGTTACTGTCTTTTTGTGTCACTGGAAATATTTGCTATCGATTCAAAGATTAATATGGCCTTTGTTCATTTTATTCTCACATTTCCAATCGTCCATCAACAAGTAGAATGGAAAATCTATTTTAGTGATCGTTTGCCAAAGACTGCTGCGTCAAACGTTATTCACACTTTACTGGGTGTTTATTATCGTTTCATACAAGCAATCTTTCGCGGATACTATTTTGAGATCTCATAACTCAAAACTAGATTTTAACAAAGAATAATATTTTTGAAATCTTATCATGTGTTTCTTTCTATTTGTATGGCTGGCGGAAACGATCGACACATTTCAACCAGTTGTCTTCGCATCGTCAACGAACACAGTGGGACTTTTTGCTACTTCTTCTAGAGCGTGAACACCCAGAAGTAAAGACGCCATGGTGATGCTGTTGTTCGCAGTGATTATCGGGGTTCGCAATTTAATAGCGCAATACTGAGACAAAGTATTTAACAATTACGCTGCCGAAAGCGATTTTTGTCACCTATTTTATTATGATCATCTGTCCAGGCCAACATTGGGAGTTTAGGGAATATTATTATTGGGGGCTACCTCCAAATTAAGGTAGTGTTAGGGTTAAGAGTGGGGTTGGGTTAGGGTTAGGGGTAGCCCCAGAGTAGGGCTTAAGGTTGGGGAGGGTTAGGTCCCGGGGGAGGGGGAGGGTTGGTGTCAGGGGTGGGGTTTTAGTTTTAGTAGCCCCTAAACCGAAAAATAGCTCCTAATCCTATTGGTATTGCTAGGGTGGGGTTGGGTCAGGGGTGGGTGGGGATAGGGTTAGGGGTAGCCCCAGATTAGGGCTTAAGGTTGGGAGGGGGGTTAGGTCCCGGGGTGGGTAGGGGTTAGGGTCAGGGGTGGGCTTTTAGGGTTTAGGATCAGGGTGGGGTAGGGTTAGGGTTAGGGTGTGGTTTTTGTTTTGGGTGGAGGGGTGGTGTTAGGGTTAAATATAAGTTCTAGGGTGGAGGGGTGGGGTTCTGGGTAAAATAAGGTTTCGGACTTACAAAATGTTTTTTTTGGTAGCCCATAAACCCGAAATGATGGAGCGTCCGTTCTGGTATGCGTAGATCAAACATACCATCTGATTAATTGTTGGAAAGGGCTCAAAGAGCCCTTTCCAACAACTAACCAGATGATAGAGTTTCAAGTATGTCATAAATGTTATTAAACTTTCTCGCATACAGGCGTACATAGAGGTCATCCATATATGGTCAAAGTGGGCGTGGCAGAAAAAGGGTTAACGTTCCCTGTTCCAAAATATCTGTATCGAACATACCGCTTACGGTATTCAAAAGGCATTCGCAAAGAGGTAACTCTCGGCCAAACAACATCAAAAAGTTGATGTACTCTGTTATTCCACCGATATCGGTATCAAACGTTCGTAGCGAAGATCATTTTTTGACTTGCAAATATCAAGCTTGGGAAAGATCACGTGTTTCGTTTTATCCATTTTCACCTAAATCATTTTCTTACTAGTTTTTGTTATAGCTGCGCAAACTGCATTTGATCCCAGCCAATTAAGTAGCTGGTATTCGTTGGCAGTATCATTTAACCTATCATCCAACGCACAGGATATCAAAAATTCGTTATCGTAATTGTTGTCTTATAATTTTAAAAAAAAAGTTTCAAGAAAACCATATCATGTGACCACTAATTGGAACGAGTTCAACGAAAAGAGAAATTTTAGCTGGCTGTGAATACAGTACTGGGGAGATCTGTTTTCCGAACAGATCCCGATTCGGTGGCGACCCACTTGCGAAACCTTTACTCCAGCGGCTCTAGATTTCAGGAACAAAACTTTGACGAAGTAACGACCGAACCTAGAAAAACAAACGAGAGCAGATTTGAGATTCAATGTTATCGCATTTCTTTTTCAACACTCCTGATTCTTTAATGTCATTGGGAGGTAAGAGGACAGAGAATTTCGTCACGATCGCAACTGGGTCACTATCCAGTTGAAATTTCATCACCGCCTTTTTGAGAATACAATACATTACCCGGTAAAATGTAAGCAAATCATCATTAAGTAGATTATTTGCAGGCTTTCAAGCCACCGGTCCAATTCTGAAAGACATTCGACACTGTTATGGCCTGGAACCAGTCTAGTTCTCAAATAGGTCATCGCATATTTTTTGAGTCACTCGTTTGGAATATTTCACTTGGTTGTAGGGCTGAAACGGTTGGCTCATTTTCACAACCGACTAACCGAGAGCTATAACCGGATAATATCCGGTTATCCGTAGCCATTACTTCACCGGATCTGGGACCAAAACTATTAGAATTGAAAAGCAGTTTTCTCAGAAACTATTCCGTAGTGTGTATACAAACGAACGTTGTCGAGTACTCGACAACGTTCGTTTGTATACATACTACGGAATAGTTTCTTCGCTTACTCAGTACTCACGGAAATTGCCGATCATTAACGAAGTCTTGAACGCCAAAGTCGATTATTTCTCAATATATACAGCGCTGCTTCGAGGTGTAATCTATCACAAAGGAGAATCGGAAGATTTATTACGTTTCGGTCGTGGAATAACGATCGCTATCGATAACCGGTTGACGATTAAATCAAATCGGTTGTGTAGGTAACCGGTTTCAAACCGATTATCCGGTTAACCATTTCAGTACTACTTGGCTGGAAAAGCTACGGTTCGCTTCTCCAACCAACTGATATATTCCAGACGATTGAATCTGAAACATTTCATAAAGATTCATTTCCTTTGAATCAATGCTAGAAAAATTGCTCAATCGAGACTTTATTCGATTGATATTTTGATGACATCACAAAGCATACCCCCCTTAAAAATACAGAAAAAGATACCGAACTCAAAATTCCAATTCCGCCTATCTAATAAACAGAGGAAATCTAGTCGGAATAGAAACCTTAAAGGTTATCGAGTGGAGTACAATTTGTTCTCTCATCACGTCTTCCACATTTCATCACTCACCACCGACCTACCAATAAACACATCATAATTCATTTCACGCTGAATAGTTCCGTGAAATATTGCGACACTACAACAGACAATAACAAATCAGAGACTATTCTTCATCATGCATTGTATCGATTTCATATCAGGATCAGCATGTTAAAAACTGCAGTCACAAGATGTGCAACTGGGATTTAATCATGGGGAGGAGAATCCCAGGGTTCCCGCTCCGGAAAGCCAGTCCCAATACCCGAGAAATATATAGCAGGGAACTGGGAAACAAGCGTGGCAATGTTTGTGCTGAACGGAAGTTTTCTGAATTGAAAAACTGACCAAATGTAACTTTGTGAGATTTCGTCAGCCCTTCCACACCTGAACGTCTTACAGTCGTGATTCCTGAATAGCCCTATTCACTAAAATCACTGTACCTCCCAACCAGTTCGGGACGACTCCCCCCTTCAGCAGCAAGATCTTCACCGGATTCAAAGTTCAAACTCATCTTCATTTTCAGAATCTCTGGTATCACTATTCATTCCCTCCTTGAACCCTTGAGGCCGGTTGTCCGACCCAGAGAATGATACGCCATAATTTCATTAAGGATGTCTGCTAACTGAATGTGTAGGGTAAACCAATTAATATTTTCAAGGTGCAGCCCCCAAGGCTGCTCGTTGAAAATATTAATTGGCCTACCCCCAAATAATGAATGTGGAATCTTCCAGTTGCTGTTATTGAACTGACATGGGGGATACCACCAGTGTTATACGGGTTTAAATTCAGGCGAGAATCACACACCGCGGCCCAGCGTCACATACCGCACGTTCGTAGGTTGTTCAAACTTATGAATACCTCCTGCTCAGTTAGTAACTATTACTTATGATCCGTCATTGGAACGAGCTCGTTCCAATGAGGGTCAATAAGCTATCTTCTCAAGGCAAAAGTTGATAAAGAATGAAATTTGTTTGGCCATTTTTGTGTAGCGCTGACCAGTTCAGTCATTCCGTTAGGTAAAAGATTAAATTTCCCATAGGTGATAACAAGAATCTAAAGTTCGTCACGATTTGACAGGGAATCGCGAATCATTAGAGATCTGTTTCTGGTCCTCTTTAATTACCCACAACCTCGAGTTTTATTCCGCAAAAACCCGCGGTCGATTCTCCTTTGGCACGAGTAACTGGTTGTCAGAGGTTTCAAAATGTTATTTATCGAACCGCATTTATCCTCTGAACTCTAAAGGCCGGTTTTCCGGCAAGGGAACATTATAGTCATACTTTCATTAACCCTTTACCTAACGTAACGGCAAAACCGGCCAGCGCTATTCTCAAAAATCGCCAATTAATTTTCATTATTTTTTTCATTTTGTTGTCTCAAAAACATAGGTTATGACCCCTCGTTGGAACGAGCTCGTCGAGCTCGTTCCAACGAGGGGTCATAATCTATGTTTTTGAGACAAAAAATGAAAAAAATGAGTTATTCAAGAATTATTTTTGCAAGTGTCGTCTGCTTTTCAGGTTAGGTAAAGGGTTAAGTACGATGCCTCGTAAGTTATAGTGTTGGGTAGACCAATCAATATTTTCAACGTGCAGTCCCGAGGCTGCACGTTGAAAATATTAATTGCTCTACCCCAAATAATGAATATGGACTCTTCCAATTGCTAACATTGAACTGACATGGAAGACACCACCAGTGTTCAAAGGGTTAATTTATTTTTTGAGATTTAACTTCACAGTCGACAGCCAGGATCATATTGAGCCATGCAGCTTTATAGGTGGGGGAAGCTGGATTACCTGGAATGAACCACCGAACATCGGCGAGTAACTGTCAGATTGTTCAACGTTCTAACTCCGCACATACAGGGTTTGCATTGATTAAAGGCAAGTGCATCGTCGACCTGCTGTATGCATCAGTACACAGCGCCACCGTCCCCCCATGTTGGCAATCGGGATTAAGTGACTAGCCTAAGGACACAACGCAGTTGGCAGGATCGAATCGTGGACCTCTCCGTTTGAAGTCCCTTATCAAACCCCATTAGCATGGAACATGGTCGAGAGATAGCGAATTATTAATAGTATATATATTTGTCTTCATGGATGTGTGTATTCTCCTGCACTCGGAGATAAACAGAGAAATAAAGCCCAATTTCGAAAAGGGAGAGAATACCACAAAATAGTAACGATGATTCTATTGACAAAGAACCACCGTTGATGTTCAATTTCTGTATACTAACAACAGTGCCTGTACGACGCCCCTATTTATTTATTTATTTATTCATTTATTTATTTATTTATTTATTGAAGTTTAACAACACTTTCGGCAGCCAGGGTCACCTCGTGTCCTACAGTTTTACGGGTGGATAAAGCCGGAGTACCTGGAAAGACCCAGTAACCAGCGGCGAGCAACTGTCAGACAATTCAACGTACTAACTCCGCACATGCAGGGTTATCACTGGTTGAAGACAAGCGCACCATCGACGTGCAGAACGTCTTAGTACACAGCGCCACCGTGCCTCCACGTGGAGAATCGGGATTAAGTGCCTTGTCCAAGGTCACAATGCAGTATTACGTTATGATGGGTTGATTAATGGCACTAATTAGTATGTCTTACCTTGACTGCAACAAGGTTCCATCTGCAATGCTAAAGCATTGCAGATGGCGCCTTGATGCGCTCAAGGAGCAATCCAAATTACCATTATGCAGCTATGTCGACACTGAATCGTAACCAAAGTACGCGTGTACTGTTGAAGTGTGAAAATGAAAGGTAGTTTCATACTTAATTTATTTGGTTCTCCTTTTGGTCTAATCTTGCTTGATGATTAGCGATGATTTGCACAGCACCATTAACAAATAAACACATGAGAAAATAGCAGATGGAATACCACCCGGAATAGCCATCACAACACAAATATACAATGATCTAAATCAATGGGAATGTTCATGACAGATACAGCAGAAGGTGGATCTCACAATTTTATCACGCACTGTATCTTTAACCCTTTACCTAACATGAAAAGCAGACGACACTTGCAAAAAAAATTCTTGAATAACTAATTTTTTTCATTTTTTGTCTCAAAAACATAGGTTATGACCCCTCATTGGAACGAGCTCGACGAGCTCGTTCCAATGAGGGGTCATAACCTATGTTTTTGAGACAAAAAATGAAAAAATAATGAAAATTAATTGGCGATTTTTGAGAATAGCGCTGGCCGGTTTTGGGCGTTACGTTGGGTAAAGGGTTAAAAATACAAATGAGATTCAGATGAAAACGCAACGGCGTTGTAGATACGTGCGCGAGGTGATGGGGGGTGCGGATTAGGGTGACGGTTTGTCTGAAGATTTAAGTCTCTGTAGGATTCGTTTTTCTTTAATTAAAAGTCCATTCTCGCTACTAAAAGACAAACAGGTGTTGTGTTGCTCAGAGCTATGCTCGAGAACATTACGCCTTTTAGAGTCCTCAGAGGCAGCGGAGTTGTGGGGGGGGGGGGGGGGGGGGACAGGAGGCACGTGTCCCTCCACTTTTTTCCCACAGATATGTTTCACAGTTACATAATGAGTTAAAATGGGCGCATGCAAACGTTTCAATACACAGGCATTTCTGTAACATTATTTGCAAATCCAAACAATTTTTAGCCAAAGAATCCCACTTTCGATCCGTTTCTTCTACTTCAACCATCTTCCAACCCGAAGACCTGCCTTCGGGTTGGAAGATGGTTGAAGTGGAAGAAACGGATAGGACAGTGACCACACAGTGGTATATTCATTTAAATGAGAGACTATAGCGAGTCATGGTACATTTACCGATATAGATTGTAACCTTTCTAACACTGGGTTGAACCATGGTAGCGTTGTAAATTTGTGCCCCTGCACTTTTGTCGAGCTTTCGCCGCCCCTAAGAATCCTAATTTGTAATTTTCCCCAACTTTCAGGAGGGCATACCGCATAATAACAGATATTCTCCTTCTCCTGCGCGTTGTATTGCTGCATTTAGTCAGAAAATGTTAGTGCTACATCAATAGAAAGGGCAAACTATCCATAACCAAGAAACCATCCGGAAGGGAGATAACTCCACTGCAATTCAGATGTTAAGACATCTCAACTTATTTGTCGACGAATGGAAGAAATTCATTATCTTTAGCTGGTTCTTCGACTGGACAGATTAGATATGGATTAATGACTTTCGTTGTCAAGAGACTGGATGGGAGTATCGCTACCTGTTGTAAATATTTTTAACCCTTCATCTAACAAGGTTATTAGAGAGAACTTGTAATAACATTTTTGAATAACTTAAAATGTTTATTTCTATTTTTCCTAAAAAAACATTGCTGATTAATTAATTAATTAATTAATTAATTAATTGGGTTTAGCGACACTTTCAACAGGATCCCCTCGTGTCGGACAGTTTTGCGGAAGGAATAAGCCGGACTACCAGGAGAGGACCGTCGAGCAGCGGCGAGCAACTATTAGACTCCCCAACTTACAAACTCCGCACAAACAAGGGTAGCATTGGTTGAAGACAAGTGCACCATCGACGTGCAGTATGCCTTTGTACACAGCGCGACCGTACTCCGACGTGGGCAATCATGATTAAATGCCTTGCCCAAGGACACAGCCTAATTACACCTGACAGGATCGAACCGTGGACCTTTCGATTTTAAGCCCAATGCCACAACCACTGAGCCACCGCGCGTCCTCTCTACCCATTAAACGACCTGACGCAATTTGTCGCCGATTGCTTAACTGGTTGAGTGCTAGATTATTTTTGGAAGTTGGAATTTGTTCATATAGATTTGCATTATTAAAAATTATTGGAGAGTGCCTTAAGGCACTCTCCAATAATTTTTAATAATGCAAATCTATATGAACACAATTGTATTTGCCTATGACTGAATAGGAAATTTGTGTAAAGAATATGAAGACTTGAGTATGGTACCCTCATGTTTCTTGAAAGCCATGATAGTGGCTTCCAGCACTCAACCAGTTAAAGTACTGATAAACCCAGATATTTTTTTCAGCCTCCTTTAATTTGTGAAAGTGTTACCCACTCAAAACCTTTACGTGCTTCAGCCTGCTTTATGGAATTTTGCTAAGGATAATAATTTAAAGAATAATGCGACTTGAAACGTCAACATTTCCTCAGCTTGAATCACAGAACATAAGCACCCACTCCTCAACTGGAAAGAATGCTATCAAATAAGACATGCTTGTTATTGGCTTAGTATTGACTGAAGGTTTGTTTTTCTTGACAGACCAATTGTCGAGTGTGGGGGAAATGTCATGTCAAACCTTTTCATCAAATTTCTATACCAAAACGCAGTAGTTAATAGGCACACTAACATCTTTGTTATTGTATTCATTGAATTATCTCTGTCCCATTCAGAAATTAGCGTAAGATATCTGTAAGATATTCCGAATTTGTGTCAGAACAGAATGAATATACTGAAGTAAGGGAAATGCGAATCACCAAGGGTATTTATGCGATGTACTCAGAACGAGGACCATGTGTCGTTGTTCTTGAAAGTTGTGCGTGCCATTTTAGGAATCATCCCAGAAGCCAATAATATAGAACTTTTACAACTGTATTTTCTAGTTATGACTTTAAATGGGTTTAAATGAACAATTAGCATTTTTAAAGATGTGGCAATTTGAGTTTCTGCGATTACTCATTACCCGCGGAAACTGGCGATAATTAACGAAGTCTTGAACGCCAAAGTCGATTTTGTCTCAAAATATTCAACGCGGCTTCGAAGTGTAATCTGTCACAAAGGAGAAGCGGCAGATTTACTACGTTTTAAACGTGGAATGACGATCACTATCGATATTTCGGTTAACCGGTTGACGGATTTTTCAAATCGGTTAGGAAGGTAACCGGTTTCGAACCGGTTATCCGGTTAACCATTTCAGTACTACTTAGCATTGGTTGAAGTCAAGTGCACATTCGACGTGAAGTGCGTTTAGAACACCGAGGCCCCGCGCAGGCAATCATGATTAAATACCCTGACCAAGGACTCAACACAGCTACCGCAGGACGCGATCGACCCGCAGACCTTTCAGTTTGAAGTTACAAAAATTCGAAAAAATTAAAGCTCACAGTTAAAAACGCCATTTGTTTCACTTTCGCTGCTATCCGAAATAATGATCGCCACTAACAGTAAGCGTGTCTTATTTTAACATTGGACACCTTTCGCATGATGAACGGCGACTGATAAAAATTACGAATGATGAATAGTAGTCGTAAATTCGTCGGCCGGTCAAAAAACCTTTTCTCAGAATTGACGACTACGAGTCCGTTTGTGTTTCGCAGTTTTCTCGTGATCCGAGGCGACTAACGATTTGATTTCGAGTGAGAGATGGGAATTTACCCCACATGGCGATTACATTTTAACCCTTTACCTAACGTAACGGTCTAAATGGGCCAGCGCTATTCTCAAGAATCGCCAGTTAATTTTTATTATTTTTTCATTTTCTGTCTCTAAAACATAGGTTATGACCCCTCATTGGAACGAGCTCGTTGAGCTCGTTCCAATGAGGCGTCATAACCTATGTTTTTGAGACAAAAAATGAAAATAATAGTTGTTCAAGAATTTTTTTTGCAAGTGTCGTCTGCTTTTCACGTTAGGTAAAGGGTTAAAGATATAATAAAGGGTTAAAGATATAATCTTAGAGTGAACCCCCATATTAATTGATAACAAGAAATGGTAAATAGATGACGATTTTAAGTCCAACAAGGGTAATAACTCTTGAAGAAATACTTTGATCAAGATGGTTCACAATCCTATTCATGATATTATCACCAAAAAGCTATAGACGAAATTTGTGACAAATATTTTGAACACTTTTGTTTAGATGTAATGACAAGAAATGGAGAAGGATGAATAGAAGGACAGATGGAAGGATGGCCAGAACCCATTCCTATATCTCTCTCCCACTATGTGCCAGAGGAAAATAAATGCCAGTTTGTGTTAAACTGTTGGAAATGGCCAAATGAGCTCTTGCGTGTGCCAGATAACATTTTCCTCAATAATGGTTGTGTATAGTACCCATCACTCTCAAAAACTGATCACAACACTGAGCCGAAAGGGCAGAACACTTTGAACTAATTTATGATTTTTGGAGGGTCTGAGGTCATTTTCAGCATTTATGGCTGCCGGTATTACACAACTGAAACACGAGTATTGCATCGAGCATTTTGTGTTTTTCATTTGCATCTGCACCTGTCAAACTTCTCTTTTTCTTCTTCTCTCTCTTTATTTTGTCTCTTTGTCTTCCACTCTCTCAGTGAGTAAATTTTTTAAATGCATCTCATTTAACTGAAACTAAATTTTTTCAAACGTGATTTTTAACATGAGATTCTATTGCTACCTGCAATAAGAGCCTTAGTTTAGCAAGATTTTGTTCAGGACCACTTAAGAATATAATTTTAGAGTGAATCCTCATATCAAGTGCCGGCGATACTCTCTCAAGCTTTTTGTAATATGATATATCTGCGTGTTTTAATTAGAAATCGTAAACGTGACTGCGGATAAGGGAAATCGACAGCTCATAGGAAGAACACAAATTCCAGTGACGTAGAACTCATTCATAATTCTCATCAGCCGTCGTTCATTGTGCGAAGTGTCTCTAATAACTAGGCATTATCAAAAGGGTTCATTCCCACTAGACCAATTCCCTTTAGGCCAATTCCCACGAAGCCAATTCCCTTTTGACCAACTCATGCGTTCTACTTTTAAAATAATTCTATATCAATAATTTGATATATTTATAAATATTTATAAATGTATTTAATGTTATTGATATTCAAGACTAAAAATAAGCAGCGTGCCATTTGCAGAATGAGGTCCCCAGAGGGTGAATTTGCTGATGCTATCCCCTACAGTGGGTCAGCTTATCCGCTGGGTGCCTCTTTCTGTTTATGTTTGATACCTTAATTCAAATTGGGGTTCACAGAGGGTAAATTTAGTGATGCTACCCTGCTTTGAAGGGTAGAATCACCAAATTCACCCTCTGGGGACCTCATTTTTCAGATGGTAGTCTGCTTATTTTCTGGTTTGTTGATATTTTACAAACTGAAATGTTATAAACCTATATTTTTCGTATGTTATGCGTATAAATATTTTTTTTTATCAAATAAAGTGCTTATCAATAAATAAATGTTTTCTTAATTATCCTTAATCAATCTTTAATCAATAACAGTATGTAGTTGGTCTAAGGGGAATTGGTCTTTTGGGAATTAGCCTAAAGGGAATTGGTCTAGTGGGAAGACACCATTAGAAGAACAACGTGGCATTGGTTTAATTTTAAAACCCAATGCCGACAACTGTCTCAACTTAGCCGTTACCCGATAGAACCACCACCATGAACAATCATTATTGAAATCATGCCCAGATATTTTTCAAGAGAAACTTGCAGCGTCCAGAACTTATCTCGAGTTTCTTTTGAAACGTTCATGCCGTTGTCTTGGATGAGTGATCCCGAATGACCAAACTGTTCACATTTTAATTTTAACGCTTTCAAATCGGTGTGCATAAATTTTTGCGTGAAGAAAAAAATGGTAGTGGACAAGCAGACGATATAAGGAGGAAACAATCTGAAGCGAGGCTAGGTAAGAATTTAATCCAACAGCTCTACTGAGCTCTACTGAGCTGTTGGATTAAATTATTACTGAAAGTTCCAACAAACTAGTATGGTTTCGCCCATTTCGTCCTTGATAGTATTGACAGAAACGATACCTTCCAGGGCGCCAGTGTTAAATATACCCAATGTGGCAAATTATTGAATTTTTTGTTCGAATTAAAATAAGAATGTTAAGTGGATTTTAAGTCAGATTATAAAGTTGATCTGAACCGAGGTTTACCGAGGCTAAGATCGATTTCATTGAACGAGGTTCAGAAATATTATGTTAACCCTTTAACCAACGTAACGTACAAAACCGGCCAGCGATATTCTCCAAAATCGCCTATTAATTTTAATTATTTTTTCATTTTTTGTCTCAAAAACATAGGTTATGACCCCTCATTGGAACGAGCTCGTTCCAATGAGGGGTCATAACCTATGTTTTTGAGACAAAAAATGAAAAAAATAGTTATTCAAGAATTTTTTTTTCAAGTGTCGTCTGCTTTTCATGTTAGGTAAAGGGTTAAAACGTGACGAATTTGATATTTTTTTTATCACATAATGTGTAAATTAATCTTTGTCCTAACGTAACGACTAAACTGACCTGGGCTTATCACAAAAGACCCGCCAAACAACTTTCATTGTTTTTTTTTATCTTTAGCCTTGAAAACATGACTTATCGAAGAGCGCGTTCCAATGATGGGTCCTGACCTATGATGCTGCGGCAAAAAATGATGTTTACTTATTCAGGAAAAGTTGCCTTTTTGCAACTGTCGTCTGCTCTATGTATTAGATAAGCAGTTAATGAAATATAAGTGAACATTAATTCAATTCTACTTCGGAAACCAACTCCCTTAGAACATTACGACGTCGACTTCTGACGTCATTCTCATATTAAACGTGTCGCGAACGATATTTTCCTCAATGAGCTATGATGATGGTGGTGTGTGATAAAAAATATTTGACGTGAGAAATACTAGAGTGGCGAAAATTAATGGCAAATACAGGCGCTCACACATCCAAGGAATTTTCAATTCAGCACTTAAACTTGAGACCGCACGTCAGAAGAACGCAATTTAGATAACTAGGAATAATTACACTGGGCGCTTGTCTCGCGGTTAAAGCCACTACGAATATGGATCTCTTTGACTCTTTAATCTTCTACAGAAAGAAATCCGATAAATGGAGTGGAAGTTTAATGGTGCGTCCACCTTATAGGATTACGCCGATGATGTGTGAATAGTAATTTTACAGAGGAATGTCCGGTCGATTGCAGCAAAATTGTTGCTGGATGAAAAAGAGTACCTAGAGACCAAGCTTGGCAGAAACAATAAGGTAAAGGACGATACTAAACAATGAGTGGGATTTTTTTACCAAAAAAATCTCCAGTGAGGTGGGAGTTCCACCCAGGTAATAACCCGTGTTTTTTAATAGATATGGTTTTCTTTCCTAGAATTACACACTATCTATCCCGGCTAATATGACTTCAAACTCAGGCTGATATGACGCTGATCTCGGCCGATATGAACCTAGACAAAGAGATCTTTGGGTGGCCTGCGTGATAAAAAGAAGCCTGGTTTTGAAGAGTACCTTGATGGCACCTTTTGGGGGGGGGGGTCACTGTTGTTTAAGCCGAGGTCTCGGTCCCTGGGGCTGAGGGGAAAAATTGGGAAAAACAGTGAAAAGGAGTGCCAGATGTGTAATTTGGGCGTGGTGGAGACCCTGGGACACTTTCTTCTAGAATGCCCAAAAAACCAGTCTAAAAGAATAAGATTCACTGGGAGTATAATGGGGAAGTGGAATGGAAGAATGGAGGACATGTGATTAGTTGGAGGCTCAAAGAAGAGGGTTAATATGTTAATCGGAGAGATTGGGAAGAATGGGACGACAGATGTCATCAAACAGTTCGTCTCCGAGTATTGGGAGGAGAGAAGAGGGCGGAAGTTGGGAGTACAGGGGTAACAAGGCCTTCTCATCCGAGAACCGCGACAAACCAGCTACCGACCAAAGTGTTATTATTATTAGCCACTTTGTTAACAACGAAACTGTTCACGGTTATGCGTCGAAAACTATCAATTGGTAAAATTGGCGCTACTAGGTAAAAAGGGGCAAGTTTAGTCATGGCAATAAGCAAGGATAAGGTGGATATAGACAGAACGCGATGTGTGGGTGTTTTACATAACGAGTTGAAATGGCGTAGTCATGACTACGCCATTCCAACGAGTTATGTAAAACGCCCACCGATTCAAACACACATCGCGTTCTGTGTTTCTTACACATCCCCGGGTGGAGGAAGCCGGAGTACTCGGAGAGGACCGTCGAGCAACTGTCAAACTCCCCAACGTAATAACTCCAAACAAGCAGGGTTAGCATTGGTTGAAGACAAGTGCACCATTGACTTTCAGTACGCCTTAGTACACTGTGCCACCTTGTCCCCACATGAGCAAAGGAGATTACGTGCCTTGCCCAAGGACACAACACCGTTATGTCCTTGGACAATTGCATAATTTCGTGGTTGATAAGATACATTTGTTAAAGTGATATGGTGTGAAGTCGGGCTGACAAATAGAAGTTTCTCCCAGGAGAGAATTGTGTTATGGGGCTCAGGTCCAGTGAAAGCCTTACATTCATGGTAAAGAACATGTTGCCCGAGTCAAGAAGCGACGAGAGAAAGAGTATGAGAGGACGCCTGACTGAGTTCGTGGCGGGCATCCGCGACTTTTTCCGATCCAAATTGGGAAAACTTTTCCAAATTTGAAATACGAAAGTCTCCATTTGCTCAAATGGTTGCGGGATTTTTTCCCACGTGCCCATGAATTTCTTCTGAAAGTGTCTGACGGCTTTCATACTAATTCAATGGACAAATTATGTTGCTCATCCTGAGCCGGTCCCGCAGTAACAGGGTATACTACCCCTGTTGCCTCACCCTTCCGCAGGTCTTGGGTAAAATTAACTGGCTAAAAATGGTTGGCAAATTGTAGTTAGACAAACAATGTATTGTAATGTTTTTGATAGCATCTAAAGACTCTCATGGTGAAATAACATTTGAAAACAATGTTGACAATATTTATTTCAACACTCATATCCCACGTAACAATGACATAACACCTGAATATTTTTAGCAAACAATGCTTTCTTTGTAAACAAGAGATGTCTCGTATTGTGATCAATGTAAGATCTGACAAAAATACTTGTTTTCGCAGGTGTGTGACACATGTTGTTACATTACCTTCAAAAACCATAAATAGTACGTGGGTTACGCTTGTCTGACCTTCGGCGCGCTAAAACTTTTCATTCATTCACTGTCTAATTAATGTTCTGATTTTGTCTGATTAATTTTTTTCGTGAGTTGAAAACAACACACCCCAAGTTGGAAATTCACTACAGAGAAAAATTTTGAAAATGAAGCCATGAACGGGGAATAAAATTGATTCTAGTAACTGAAATGACAAATACTCATTTATGATAGAATTATGAGGTTATTATTATTATTATTTCGTATTGTTCTGGGAATTGAATTTGTGCTAAACAAATGCTCAAGCTGAGAACTTTGAGCAATTCACATTCTCCTAGCATAAAATTAGATCTTATGCAGGACTGATCAGTTTTCGATGTTTCATCATTTTGTAACTGTGAATGATGGAATAAACTCAGGAAAACGATTTTACATGATGCGATTTTTTTGAAGTGCATTTCGAGGATTTTTTTTTATTACGATAAGTAAACGTACTATAGAATTCTCGTACCGACTGACATCATGCATACTTATGAAGCTCGATATTGCGTACACTGTAGTTGTAAAAAGAAACAGTTGTAAGTTTTGCCGACTTGAAACCGAGTTGGGATTTTGGGAAGTAAAGGAGACATCAGCATCGCCAAAGAAGCTCTAAAATCCAGATAGATGGAATTTCCAACTACTCATGACTTGCCCGCCGAATTTCCAACTATAGGAAATTTTGGCCAGGACTGGGGGAGGGAGGGGGTGGCACACCCACCACACCCATCCTGTCAACACGTCTGCGGGTGATTTAGTTACAATCCACTCTCCACCTACTGTATGTAACTAAATATGTCCACATTTGCAGATAATATATCGCCCCCGAGTGCAACAAGGCGCCAGCTGCAATGCTTAAGCATTGCAGCTGGTGCTTTGATGCTCTCATGTGACGATACCACAGAGATGCTTTAATACTGATATATTTGCATGCTCCAAAATTCCCCACCTTATTGTGTAATCATATCAAGTCAATGAAAGGAAACAAAAAAATACGCCCTGACACAGACATTTCCAACTGAAACGTTCTTTTCTTGTAATATGCCGCCGAAATATTGTTTTCTTAAAAAATATATAGGTATTGACCCTTGGTGGGTTTCTAAAATGATAGAAAAACGCACAAATTTGATTTAAACTAAGTGTTGAGCGTAGGAACTAGTTCAACAGGCCGCCTGTTATTGACGGGCTCTCATTGTGTCCGTACACAGATGCCACACGGGCTTTTGTTTTTTTAATGAGCGATGGCAGGTCGAAGATTTAAATGTTCTTTTAATTTGGAGTTGGTTAAATTGAATTCATCTTTTACTATTTTTCCTCTTTCGATATTCATTCAGTTGTGTGTTAAAGTGAAAGGAATGATGGATCTTCCTTCGCATTCTCCCTCTGATATGTTCATACCAAATGGCCAGAGGGTTTGAAGCTTATTGATTCAAAAAGTCTCTCTTTTTTATTTCTAAATTCATCTATTTCTTCTAATGCATCTTTAATTGCTGGTTGTTCGATTGTATGAATTTAAAAATAGTCCAAAGAATGGCTAGGAAAGTTAAAATGACGTAGCACGCATTTGGAATGGATTTTGAGTTTGACCCACATTCTGTTTCCTACCTCGTTTACAAGTTATAAGGTAAATTACATTGAATAAATCACAAAGTATGGAGTTACAGATCTGATAATGAGTGTCTACAGATAATGTGTCATCCTTCAGTGCATCAAGGCGCCATCTTCAAAGTCTTAGCACTGCAGATGTCGCTTTGATGCACCCTAGTGACGACAATTATTGAACTTATTATGTAATCATGTCCTGGCTAGGGCTGTCACGATTTTTTAATTTAGGAATCGATTAATCGTCGCAAATAATCGATAGTAATCGATTAATCGTACCTAGATGACCACCCCCTCCCTCTCTTTGAAGTCGTTAAAAATGAAGTTCAAGTTAGATGACCAACCTCAAGTAAACAACGAAGACGATCCTTTTTTAGGTACATTCAAAGCTTTGACGTTCTAAACTTTTGAACCGTCAGTGTAATAATCAAGACCGGTCGTCAGTTGCGAACTGTGCAAGTTCGCAACTGGCGACCGGTCTTGATTATTACACTGACGGTTCAAAGGTTCAGAACATCAAAGCTTTGGTGTACCTGAAAGACAAATGCTTCTAACTGCTTCTTGAGGTTTAACGTCGACGTTCTTGACCTTTTACCTTCAGCAACAATAGTTTTTTCATCCATTTTTTTTAATTATTAAACTTCTAAAACGGGGTAAAATATTTAGCGATTCGTCGACAACGAAAAATACTTATCGATTTCGGCGTGACCGATCGACAATCGATTAATCGATTAATCGTGACAGCACTAGTCCTGTCGGCTAAATGAAAATATGTGCGTGTTGGTGGGTTTGTAATCTCCGAAATTCCTGGACACTTTCATGCTTTATTCACACTAAATGGGCTCAGCCGACAACCGGTGACGCCGTCGGTTGTATTAATGAAATTACCATGCACTGTAGGCTTTCAAATGACGTAAAAGTGCAAATGTTTCAAATGTCCCCGGTTGTTACCGATAAAATCTTGTCTACAATATTTCGAAAAGAAGCTTAAATGTTTCAATATATGATATGTGTCAGCGGTTGACACACACTACAAAACTTGGTCTGTGTGCGGGCGAACGCCCTGCCCACTTCCCCTATGCCCACAGGTTCTTCAACCTTTGGGAACTCGGAGTTTTAGCAGCCATCATCACTTGATGAACAAATTCTATTAAGCCTTTACCTAACATGAAAAGCAGACGACACTTGCAAAAAAAATTCTTGAATAACTAATTTTTTTCATTGTTTGTCTCAAAAACATAGGTTATGACCCCTCGTTGGAACGAGCTCGACGAGCTCGTTCCAACGAGGGGTCATAACCTATGTTTTTGAGACAAAAAATGAAAATATAATGAAAATTTATTGGCGATTTTTGAGAATAGCGCTGGCCGGTTTTGGCCGTTACGTTGGGTAAAGGGTTAACAATCACACCATAGCCGTCTGAGAATAAGGATGAAATGCCAATATATAAAATGTCGAATTCAATTTACTCCTTGCACAAATTTTGATATAATTCAGCTTTACTAGAAAAGAATTGAATATATTTTTTTTTGTTCGTATGTCTGAAATATTATAGACTGTAGTATTTCAACTCTATGGGGCGTACTGACACAAACGCGTCGTCGTCGTGACTTGCATTGTGATTACGGATAATTTTCCGATAAACACTATTTGTATTCATAGGAATTTTCTCTGTCTATAATTGAACTTTTTGAAATATACACAATAATGTATTTTTTTTAATTTTGATATCTGCTATCGATCTTTTGATGTCGTCACGCACTCATGCGTAGCTTTATTTCAGAATTCTCGCAGCAGTGGAACTAACATTAAGAGGCAAAAGGCAAATTTCGCCGTTTGCACAACAGTGGTTCGACGTTATTCCCTTCCGCTTATTTCATAATTACTGAAGGATTTTTTATAATTTAGTGTCAAAAGGGTACAAAATGCAATTTCACCGAGTTTACAATTAGAAAACCTTGTATATGCAATAATTAAAAAAAAAACTGAGTTCTTTAAATAACTAGCTCAAACGCATTCTCGGCCTGATTTACAATATACAGACACCTGACAGGCAATATTTTAACCTCTTGAGCCCGAAAGACCGTTTTGCTGACCACGGGCCGTGCTACGACCTGAACGTATAAACTATAAAGTAGGTTTATTTAATTTTTGGGGTTTAACGACACTTTCGACAGCCAGGATCACCTCGTATAGGGCGGTTTTACGGGTGGAGGAAGCCGGAGTACCTGGCAGAACCACCAAGCAACGGCGAGCAACTGTTAGACTTCCCAACATACTAACTAAACACAAGCAGGGTTAGCATTGGTTGAAGACAAGTGCACCATCGACGTGCAGTACGCCTTAGTACACAACACCACCATGCTCCCACGTGGGCAATTGGGATTAAGTGTCTTGCCCAAGAACACAACGTGGTTGCCGCGAATGGGATTCGAACCGAGGATCTCTCGGCTTGAGGCTGCATCTCTACCTACTGAGCCACCGCACTCTCAATGTAAAGTAGATAGTTGCTCCGTGAATTTGTATTGCAGACCCATCAATATTTTCAACGTGCAGCCCCCAAGGCTGCACGTTGAAAATATTAATTGGTCTGCGCTCAAATAACGAATATGGACTCCTCCAATTGATGCCACTGAACCGTCATGCCAGTACACCATCAGGGTTCAAGGGGCTAATAATACTTTAGAACACTGGACCTTAACCGAAAGGTTGAAGGTTCGATCCTATTAAGTGCTAACTGCGTTGTATCCCCGAGCAAGACACTTAATCACGATAGCACCCGTGGGCGCAAGAGGGCGCTGTGTACTAAGGCGTACAGCAGGTCGATGGTTCACTTGCCTTCAGCAACTAATGACTCTGCTCGTGAAGAATTAGTACACTGGAGAGTTTGACAGTTTCTCGTCGATGCTAGGTGGTTCTCTCCGGGTACTCCGTCTTCTACCCATAAAAAAACTGTACGACACGAGGTGACCTCGGCTGTCGAAAGTGTTGTTAAACTCCAATAATAAATAAATAAATAAATAAAAAAAAAAATAAATAAATAAATAATAAAAAAAAAAAAAAAAAAAAAAAAAAAAAAAAAAATAAATAAATAAATAAATAAATAAGAGGTGCGCATCGGAGATGCAGGCGTCGAGTTGTGGTGGCAATCGGAGAGTGTTGCATGTCCATAACCCGGTTATCAATCATATGCCGGTCGTCAAATCTAGAACTTTTGCTCAAGGTATAATACTAACAAGTTCAGAATTCGTAAAATTTATTCAATCAAGGGCCATAACTCTGTAACGAAAATCGTGTCGGGACAAGTCGAGTTTTGAACTCGCTTGAGATATTATTACAGAAGACCTGTATGACAAATATTAGTCAAATCGGAGAACGTTTGTTCAAGTTGTTGCGTTAACAAGCTCAAAATTCGTAAAAATCGACCAATTATGGCACATAACTCGGAAACGAAAAATCGGCCTGGGTCAGTTTTCAAACTCACTTGAGACATTATTGCGAAAGTCCTGTATAGCAAATATAAGTCAAATCTGAGAACTTTTGTTCAAGTTATTGACCTAACAGTGTAAGGATGTCCAGATGCCTGGATAAACGACCGTCCGCCCACCAGCACGCACACCGGCCGTCACCAAACCTTAGGTCTCGGCTGTTAACATACCTCGACCAATACATAAAGCATCAAATAATCTACCAGAAGAACTCGTCCCCTGAGTTTCAATGTGTTCTACGTGCCTACCGGCACATAGAACACATTGGAACTCAGGGAACGAACTGTCTTCACATTCTAATTCAGTAACAGAAGCGTGGCAGTGCGACTATTGTTCGGACATCATTGACATAAAGTTAATTGTATTATCCCAATCCGACAGCAAATATATCACGACAACCAAACGAAAAACGATTCCATTATCACCTACAGAATAGAGGACTGGCTTTGACACAAACGACAATCATCGCGCAGTGAGACAAAGGGGAAAATAGTAGCCTTCAAATCAAATAAATCACATTACCTATCAACAATAGATACCATGATACAAAATAATAGACTGTCGACGTATAAGGTAAACGTATTAGGGGCATGTATGCCTCCACAATCAATATGATACCAGTGCTATCGGAATAAAAAGACACATGGGGGCGAAAATCCGTATTTTGTCAAAATGCTAACCAAAGACATATCTCTGACAGTTCAGCGGTGAAGGGACTCCTTCAAAGTGTAATGGAAGTAGTACTGAAATGGTAAACCGAATAACCGGTTTGAAACCGGTTACCTACCTAACTATTTGAAAAACCATCAACCGGTTAACCGAAATATCGAAAGTGATCGTCTTCCACTTTTAAAATGTAGTAAATCTGCCGCTTCTCATTTGTGACAGCTTACACATCGAAGCCGCGTTGAATATTTTGAGACAAAATCGACTTTGGAGTTCAAGACTTCGTTAATGATCGGCAGTTTCCGCGAGTAATGAGTAATCGCAGAAACTATTCCATAGTGTGTATACAAACGAACGTTGTCGAGTTCTCATTCAAACGCGTGTGTCGTTCTGTGTATATCCATCCCCTGGTGGGTGGGGGTGTGAGATGGGGAAATCTCACCCAAGGGCAATATATTTCGGCCAGACACGAGGCTGAGTGTCTGGAACAAATATCTTGTCCCGAGGGAAAGATTTCCCCATCTCACACTCCCCCCATCAGGGATAAGTTTTCTTCCTTCTCTAAAACAGCTTGATGTCAACAAGATTAATTCCTCGGGCACGTGCAGCTATATCAGACAATTGTGTTGTCCATTTCTGAAAAAAATTGATTGGCTTATCGGAAAGAGCGCACAAAAGCTCTGTATATACCACAGGTAAATACCAGGAAGTTAAATCCCAACGCCAACAAGGCAGCGGTTAAAGATTTGTAACGAAATGAACATTGACACATTCCGATGACGTCATATTATGAATTCTGCAATGTGTTCGAATAGATTTTCGACGGGAATTTCGTGCAACTCTCTCCACTCATAATGACGTTCACCCAAAAATTTATATAAGAGTCGAGTCCTTTGGTTTTGCAGTCTATGTTTTTATTTTTATTTTCTTCGACAAACGTTTGTCTGCTAAAATTTCCGAAACGTGACACCACGTTGTTTGTTTACAGAAGAACGTGCGATGATTCAATAGTCTTGCGCTCATTCAATATGCCAATGAGCCGGTCACGTGGATCATGTGAGATAGATATCTATCTCACATGGACTTCTCACATGAGGCACGTAAATCTTGCATCGGGGAGTGGGGGAGAAAGTTGTATCAGCTTACATGCAAACACAGTAACCGAATTCGTCCTGTTTTGCTGGGGTCTTACGGCTAGGTTTTCCGGTTTGCCGAATTGGGGAAAACCACCCAGCTCAAAATATCACTATGTATCTTGTAAAAATTAGCCCTTTGAAACCACCCAGGAACATGATATGCCATAATTTAATCAAATAGGATGGGTGCTAAGTGCATGTGTGTAGTAGAACAATTAATATTTTCAACGTGCAGCCACAAGGCTGCACGTTGAAAATATTAATTGGTATACCCCTAAATAATGAATATGGACTCTTCCAGTTGCTGTCATTGAACTGATATGGAAGATGCCACCGGGGTTCAAAGGGTCAAAGATACTATTTTTTACTTGGTTTAAAACGTGACGGAAGTAGTCTAATCAGCTCGAGATACAATCAGCGCTGGTAAGTACTAGAAAAATAATGTTAAATTCAAACATGGCTGACAGTTTTCGCCATTGAAAGAGCTATACAGTAAAGTTAGCTCTTCTTAATTTCCTAAAGCTGTCAGTAAATTTAACACTGAGGGTATGAAAATTTCATATAAAATTTGAAAATTTCGAAATGGTATCGAATTTGTATTATCGAAGTAAGCATTATTTCACAAATATCATAGACTGGTAGCCTGAGACCTTGCCACAATTCATTAATTGGTGTTTTGTTTTTGTTAAAATGGAATTAAGCAAATTTGTGTAACGAATATATATATGCCAATATTAGGCTTTGATCATGAAACTGATAGCCGACTGTTGACGTTTTATCTCGAAGGCCACGATAGAACAGAGAAGAATTATGTGAAATGCTGGTACACAAGCTCTTAAACCACCGGGCAATTTTTTTTAAATGATATTGAAACTGACTTCGAACCAGTTTACTTCTTAAATAGACCATCATCTATTTTTAGATTCAGTCGGGTGGAGTATTTCAGTTGGTCGGAAGAGCTTTTATATATTTTATTTATTTTTTATATTTTGAAATATTCCACCCGGTTGAAGCTAAATATACTACAAATATTCATTGTCTTTAAATCAACGCAAGATGTGTTTCTTAATCTAAACTTGGCCTTGACCGAATGTTTGATGATATTACTATTACTAACAGACATGTTTGTTTACTAAATCTTATGAAAGAGGACTAATTTTGCTATTGTTCATGATTACGCCGCATAGTTCCACAAAGTTTGTTAATATCTTGGTGTTTTCGAAGTGAATTAAATACTTGTTGACTGGAATATCTATAACCGAAACACGAAATAATGCATGTATACCTTTGTGAGGAAAGGGACATCACGTTACATTAATGGTAGTCTGCGGGCAAAAGCCAAAAAAAGTGGGTAAACAAGCAGTTCACAACGTCGAATTCCTTAAAGAATGGGACTGGTAATCTGAAAGTTTGCAGCGATTCATAAATTAGCGGTTGCTTTTCATGTTAAAATGGGATTAAACAACTTTATGTAACAACTACTCACACTTTGCTAAGGATCACATATTTGATACATAAAGGTGATGTAAATAATTTTAAGTTTGTTCATTTGTTCATAACGGTTTAACGTCGCTTTCCACAGCTTGTATCATATGTCGGATAATTTTACGGGTGGAGGGAGTCCGAGTATCTGAATAGAATTACTGAACAATGGTGACTATCTTTCGTGCACTCTATTTTATCATTCCGACACAAGCAATTAGCACTTGCGCTGATATATTGTTCATCTATGGTCGGCGCGCTGTATGTCCACGGTTCACTTGCCTTCAACCAAAGCCAACCCTGTTTGTGCCACGATGATAAATTAGAGAGTATGACAGTTACTCGGCATTGCTGAGTGCTTCCCTGTGAGTGCTTTGACCTCATCTACCCGTAAGATTGTACAACTTGATATGACCCAGACTGTTAAAAGTATCTTTTCTGACCAATGAATATTCAAACAAATAAGACCCAAGAAGGTTAAAAATCTGTTTCACAGGCCCTCCAGAGTGGTCAGTTTGGCTGCCGCATGCTCTCGTTTTACAACCAATGCAATCTTAACCCTTTACCCAACGTAAGGGCAAAAAGCGTCCAGCGCTATTCTCAAAAATCGCCAATTAATTTTCTTTATTTTCTCATGTTTGTCTCAAAAACATAGGTCATGACCCCTCGTTGGAACGAGCTCGTCGAGCTCGTTCCAACGAGGGGTCATAACCTATGTTTTTGAAACAAAAAATAAAAAACATTAGTTATTCAATAATTTCTTTTGCAAGTGTCGTCTGCTTTTCCTGTTAGGTAAAGGGTTAAAAAAAATAAAAATTAAATGGACTATGTCTGGCATTTTACCCAAGTTAATCAAGTTGATAAAGTGTCCCTTGAGTGCAACTAGGCTTTGCAATTCTTTAGCAAAGCAAAGACTTTCTGCACTCAAGGGACGAAATATCCCATCTCTCATGCTATTCTGTAGATTGTGAGGCCTAAAACATAAAACAAACCAAGAATGTGAACTTTTGATGACAAAGAAATAATTACAAAAATAAAATAAAAAAATCACCCTAACGCATGCAATTTTTGTTTATCAAAAAAGGGGGAGAGGAACTCTTGGAAAGCCTAACTGCCCTATTCAATTTAGCCATATAAAAACTAGAGGTCCCAAAGGAGTGGAGAGAAGGCAAAGTGACATTTATTCACAAAAAGTGGAAAAAAGACGTTTTGGATAATTATCGAGGGATCCCTGTTAGTAGCAACAATGGAAAAGTTTTCTGTAAAGTCCTGTATGGGAGATCAGAGGAGGTGATTGAGGAGAGGGTTTTTTTGGGAGAGACCCAGAATGGCTTCAGGAAGGGAAGGAGAGTCACTGACCATCTTTTCACGCTATCCCGAATGATAGAAGCCGCGAAAGAAAAAATAAAAATATGTTTATGACCTTTTTGGATGTGAAAAAGGCATACGATAGAGTATGAAGGGAGGGTATGGAATTCTGAAAGCATTATATAAAGATGTACAGAGTGAACTTAGCCTGGGTAACAAAACAACAAAACGTGTGTCTTTTGAGATAGGCCAAAAACAGGGGTGTATCCTTTCACCAATTCTTTTTACATAGTACATCAAAGGTTTAGAAGATGAACTCCTGCATAGCGATGAGGGAGTAGCAGTTGGGGACTTGAATATCCTAGGGCTATTTTTTGCAGACGATATGGTGCTAGTGTCTGAAAGCGAAGTTGGGCTAGCGAAAATGCTGGGCATTGTTGGGATATATGAGAGCAAATGGAGACTCGAACTTAATGAAAGTAAGAGAAAAGTTATTCCTGTGGGCCGCAAAGTGGACCCCACTCGAAGATGGAGAGTGGGGGAGTTCTGTATTCGGGAAGGTAGCAGCAAACTTCTTAGTGTAAGAGAGACGGGTGACTACGAGTATCTGGGGATAAGTATAAGCATCATAGGAAGAGGCATCTACCGAAATGACACAAATAAATTGATTCTGAAGGGGAGGCGAATCCTTAACCAAATGAAACTTATAGGGAGAAACACTTTCAATTAAGGTTTTCGTGGGGAAAACCATTTGGGAAATGGTGGGTCTGCCAAGTATAACATATGGTACGGAAGTGGTACCCCGTGGTACCCCTAAACCAGACGACTGTAAAGAGCTTGCAAACCCCGCAGAACGATGCTGGCCGATGGATACCGGGGCCGAGTAATGCCGCAGCACTAGAAGCAATCAGGGGTGAGCTTGGGTGGATGAGGATCAAGGACAGGATAGACTTATTGAAATTCGGTTATCTTAATTATTTGGTAAATCTCCCCAAAAGTAGATGGTGTAAAGTAATGTTCCAGAGAATTTTCAACTCAAATATCAAGACAGGGTGGATGGTCCAAGTGAGGGAGCTAATAGAGAACTACCAAGACGTTGGGACATATTGGGGTAAAACAATCCAGAGAAAGGGTCCTGGGGGATGGTAACCTTAATTGGTGAGAGGGGGTCAAATCAAAGAGGTCTTTGGATGGCCTGCGTCATAAAGAGAATTAACCCTTTACCTAACATGAAAAGCAGACGACACTTGCAAAAAAAATTCTTGAATAACTAATTTTTTTCATTTTTTGTCTCAAAAACATAGGTTATGACCCCTCGTTGGAACGAGCTCGACGAGCTCGTTCCAACGAGGGGTCATAACCTATGTTTATGAGACAAAAAATGAAAATATTTTGAAAATTAATTGACGATTTTTGAGAATAGCGCTGGCCGGTTTTGGCCGTTACGTTGGGTAAAGGGTTAAGCCTTGTTTTGAAAAGTACCTTGATGACACATTTGGGGGTGACTGTTGTTCAAGCTGAGGTCGCTGTCCCTGGAACGGATGGGAAAAACAATGAAAAGGCGTGCCAGATGTGTAATTTGGGCATGGTGGAGACCCCAGAACACTTTCTTCTCGAATGCCCAAAATACCAGTCTAAAAGAATAAGATTGACTCATAATGGGGAAGTGAGATGGGAGAATGAAGAACATGTGGTTAGTGAGAGACTCAAAGGAGTCTCCGTGTTTTGGGAGGAGAGAAGAAGCGTAGGAATATGGAGGCAGTTGGGAATACAGGGGTAACCAAGCCCTTCTCACCTGAGAATCAGCGGCCGGCCAAAGCATTATTACTTTTATTACAAAAATGTCACGAGAAACAGTAGATCCACTCTGTGGTGCCTAATGTACACATTTTCCTTTCATGTGCAGAATAAGTCGATAAATTGGGGAGGACCCGGGGGGGGGGGGGGATCCTTAGCAGATTATGAGCAGCACAAATATGCTTAGGCATCGATCATCAGTGGTCCAAATTCTAATCCAGAATTATTCATGTGCTAAATTTAGTTTTATTCAATTCGGCCTTATCCAACGAACGAAGAAAAACAAAAACAGTAACACATGCCTACACAAACACCAACACACATGCTTACAATACCGATAATGTTGTCCCCACAAACACAACTACACATGTCCCTGACAAATGTCCCCCACAAACACAAGTAAGCTCGTCTACCTAAACTATGGAATTTCCTAAGCAATGGCATAAAATCTGAACCGAGTCGTTCTATATTCAAACACTCCATACTGTTACATGCTTTGGAAACTTATAATACACCCCCGACATGTTTCAATCCACAGTGTCCTGAATGTAACACTAGAGTCAGTGATCTCTTGCTTGACTAGGCCATTTATAACCGCAGCTCTGATAAAAATAGTAAGATAAGAACACGGTGTAGACCGCTTTTAAGGCGTGACCAGATCTGTATTGCTTTCCTTGCTCGAATCTCCCCCAAACATTTCTTAAAGTATATCGATCTCTGTTATGTCTTGCATCTCTTGAGAGGCAATTGAAACTTGTTTACCACCTGTGCTGCCACACCCTCGCACTTCCAACTAGGAGACAGCAGGAAGACAGCCATTGGGCTATGCCGTCTCTATACAATATGCATGACTGTTACAACTTGTCACGACCCTAGTTATATTTTATTTTTTTGTAAAACATCTAAATACATTTATATTTGTAACTACACTACACATACATATATATTGTAAATAAAATATTGTATATTGTATCTCCCTGAGAAACACACACGAACAAACGCAAATAACCCACATGCAACCACCGGAGCTCAAAAATTTGTTTGCCATTTGAACACTGGCGGTATATTCCATATCAGTTCAGTGACGGCAACTGGAAGAGTCCAAATTCATTATTCAGGTGTAGACCAATTAATATTTTCAACGTGCAGCCCCAAGGCTGCACGTTGAAAATATTAATTGGTCTACCAATGGGGCTGCGCGTTGAAAAATATTGATTGGTCTACCACACATGTGCTCTCAGCATCCACACAATTTAATGAAATTATGGCGTATCATGTTTGTGGACGGAAAAGCGACCGCTCCTGTTCAAATGGCTAAGAACACTCGACAACTGATAATTGTCAACGTATGTAATAGCATTGCTTTTTATGATGCTATTATTGTTTATTGACCACAACCTGTAATCATCTTCGTGGGAGAGCTATTATCAATATAACAGTCATTAGTGATACTATTGGATAATAACTGTATAGGAATGTTAATGGAATGACAGGTGGTTGGTGATGATGAAGTATCCAGTCCAGCAAATTATGTCATAAGTTTTATCCGCAGTGCCCTGTCAACGTAACGCGAAATGAGGGCTAGAATCGTACTAATAACATTGTAATTACAAAGGCAACTGAAAGCATGTGAACAAAAGACCATAAGTCGGCTGAAAATACGTTGACCACCTCAATTGTTTAATTCGGTCGGAGTCCTAAGGGAAAGATCTCATACGCAACCCACGGAGAGGGATTGGTGTGGGGCAGTCCCCCATTGTTCCTGATAATCACCGAGAAACGTTCAAACTGATTTGGAAAATTGCAAGAAGCCATCTTCCATATTTTTATACCACACTGCAGGAAAATGCCTGAAGTTTGTGAAATGATGCGCACATTGATGATACAAATTCGTCTCTATATTGAAATTTCAATCTTTATATGAAATTCCCATATACTTATTGTTAAATTTACTGAAAGCTTCCAGAAATTAAGGGGAGCTAACTTTCCCGTAAATCTCTTCCAATGACGAAAATTATCAGTCATGTCAGGTTACCTCGTGATGAGTTAAGAAAGTGTGTTCCCATACGTGAAGGTCTGGGTATTCACTGAGACAGCAATGAACATCTCACCCCAATCGCCCGATTTAAAGTATATTTTAAGGTTTACTTACGTATAAAGTGAAGTCATAACTCTGAAAATTACTCTACAAATATCAAAGCGAGAAAGCACTGCTGTCCAGCACGTTAGTAACAACACACTCCACCAATCCGACATCCTTAATCTTATTATAACCAGTAAATCACTGTCTTTTCATGCAATCAAATCAAAATGCTACTCAGCCGGTAGTGCTTTTCCAGAGCAGGCCTGAAAATAAGCTGTCGGACATTTACAAAATGAGGTCCCCAGAGGGTGAATTTGATGATGCTATTTCGTACACAATTACGGATATCGCTAGTGCTTCTAAAACAGTTGATACAACTCAGCAGATTTAAAAAAACTCATTCTAGCAAGGAGATGATGGGCAAAACTAATCCTTCACCTGGTTCGCCTTTTATAGATAACACCACTGAGATGGAGAGACCTATGCACGCCATCTCTTTGGAGGTACACCGAATCAGGGCTCGGAACTCGTTAACGCCGGTCAAGATAACTGGTTGCGTACGCTCACAGAGCAAGAGGCAACTACTGTTCCCACCTATGGTGTGGTTAATCAGATTACGCCGCGACCGAAAATGAAATTGGATACAGACTTCCAAGAAAATAGTGAGCCCCTGGAAATAGAAACGGTGTCTAAGAAAACCCGGAAAGCGTCGACAGACACCGATAACCCGGGTGTTGTTGTCGTTGAGACCTCGGACACCATAGATGTCACAGTAGTAACAACCAGTGCGGAGATCCATAATGATGGGAAATCGGCGGACAGTAACGCATCGGAAACGATACCGGCGATGCCCACATTCACCACTGACAGTGGTGGATCCCTTTCTAAACAAGCTCAAAAGGAAAATACGGTCAAACACCAGACGAATAAACAACAGCATCCACCGCTGCAAAACCCTTGCGTAGTCGTCACAAGGGTTCACACAAAGATTAATGATGGGGATATTGATGTAGCCCTGTCGGGATACCCGTGGGGCAGTCTAATATGTAAGGCTACAGGCAACCCTACGTGGAAAATTAAAGTAAAATGCCCCAAAAGGGCCACAAAACTAAACTTCATTAGCAAAGGTGTTTGTATAAGCGCACAAAAATATGAGACTGAGTAGTATCATGTTTTGCCTCAGCCCATACAGTGTCATAACTGCCAGAAATTTGGCCATATGCCGAACAAATGCAAAGGAGAGTTGCGTTGCATTAAATGCGGCGAAAAACATTTAACAAAGTCATGCAAGGTTTCAACACTGAAATGCCCAAATTGTAACGGGCAACACCCAAGCAACTATTGGGGCTGTCCCCACTATAAAAAAAGTTGAAACCGACATAGAAACTATGAATGTCAACAGCGTAGAAAACTCAACCTCTCCGCATTGGATGTGCAGCCTAATGGCTGGTTCAATTTTTGAAATAATGAACAAACACTTCGACGTCAGTCTTTCCGACATATGTAAAGAAGTTGGGAAAACAACATCCAAGCTATATCGAACTCAAATCTCTTCTTCGCTAATAGAAGCCGCCATAAATAAAATATAAATCACACCCATAAGTTAACTATAACAATTACGTCAGTTACTGACCAATTATGGATAAGTTGAAAATAATTCAGTGGAATGCTCGAAGCGTTAACTGCAAAGCTCACAGATGTCCGATTACTTCACAAACGGCGATGTAATTGGTATCAGCGAAACATGGTTAAAGCCAAGCAAGACATTTTTGCTAGGTGGATTCAACATTATTAGACGAGACCGTCCCACACCCACACAACGTGAAGGCGGAATGGCTCTCCTCATAAGGCAGGACTTAAAATATAAAAAAGAAATCAAACGATCACCTCAACGCAGAGGTGATTGCCGTGAGGTTGAACTAGATCACAAAAAAGTTGCCATAATCTCATATTATAATGAACCGAAAAAACAGTTGACAGCAAAGTCTTTGAATTCTTTGTGAAGAAATACAAACACTGTATTTTCTAAGGTGATTTCAATGACAAACATCAGGTTTTCGGATGTAAAAATTGACTGGGACCTCTTCAGGTTAAAATAAATAAAAACGACCCAATGAATACCTGCGAGTTCGAACAAGCATGTACCAATCTCAATGAAGTAATTAACAACACTCTCGATGAGATTTGTCCCAAACCGACGGTTAAACCGCGGGCCAACAGAATAACTGAAACCACACTCCAAATAATAAAACAAAACAGTAAGGCCTTCCGTGCATACAAATCAGAAAAACTTCCAACTAAAAAGATCGAACTTGAAGCCGTGTATAATCGCCCCCACGGCGAAGTTAAAAAATAGGCCGATTAAATCGTCAGATGTGTACCCATACGCGCAACTAGTAGGAAGCTGTGTAACGGAGGGCCACCCCGGATGCCGACATTATGTACACCAAACATGGCATGGGTACATATAGAAATGGATCGGAGGAGTGCCTAATTTGATGGATGAAGGGTTAATATCCCCGGATCAAATTATTAGATTAACATAAAAAACTATACAGCAAATCACATCAGTAACCTGAATACATATATATAGTAACCTGATCATCGGGTTAATACTTTTTGAGTTATCGCATGCCGAATAAATGGATTGGAGGAGTTCTCTATTTGAAGGATAAAGGGTTAATATCTCAGGATCAAAATAACAGATTTACACCAAAAACTATACAGCTCGGCACATCAGTAACCTGGACACATATATGAAGTAACATGATAATCGAACTGATATTTTTTTAGTTATCTTATGCCAAAGGGATTGGAGGAATTTTCAATTTGTAGGATAAAGGGTTAATATCTCCGGATCAAATTATTAGATTTACATAAAAACTATACAGCTCGGCACATCAGTAACCTGAACAGAAATATAAAGAACTCGACAATCCAAGCAATATTTTTCAAGTTATCGAATGCCAAAGTAATTGATACGGTCGCCGGACGGACGGACGGACAGACGAAAGATGGACGAAAGATGGACGAACGACGTAGGTCCACCCGGATGATGGCATTATGTGTACCATACATAGTATGGGTACACATAAAAGGAATAGCAAACGACAATCGCGTGAGATAGGAAAAAGCAACGGAAAATCTAAATGGATTCAGGGAGCCTAAAAAGTGTTGGGATACTTTTAAAACCCTTACTGGAAAAAAACATAAAGACGCCAACAGTAAGATCAGCGATGGAACTATGGCCCCGGATGACAAGGCGAAGGCTAGCGCCTTCGCAGAGCTCCTTAATAAATATCATCGCCCCCATAAGGACGATAGTTTTGATGATGAGTTCAAAGAAAAAGTAAACAAATTTGTTCAAGACAATAAGACAACGTTTAACGATGCCAACTTTAGCCAAACGCCCGAGGACGGAGATGGCTATGAACTTACAGAACCGATAAGCCTAGAAGAAGTGGCTACGCAATTAAAAAATGTAAGCCCTCTTCTTCCCAGGAGGGGACGAGGTCTCATATAAAATCCTGAAACAATGTTTCAATACTTTTTTTGGTAGACTCACTAAGCTCCTAAACTGCTGTCTCTCTAATGGATACTTCCCAAAATGTTGGAGAGTAGCTACAGAAGTCATGATACCCAAACACAACAAGGACTTGAGCAGCCCAGCAAATTACCGCCCAATCAGCCTACTCAGCTGTATTGGAAAACATTTCGAACGGATTCTCACGACTAGACTCCGCAGCTATCTCGAATCAATCAGCTTTTTCAATAAGTGGCAAAGGGCCTACCGAAGCCAAAGAGAAGGAATCGAGCATGTTTATAGACTGGTAGATTATATGAAAACGGCGTTCAGTCAAAATGAAATAGGAACTCGACGTAGAAAAAGCATATGCATATGACTCTGTCTAGCACAATGGCATGAGATCCAAACTAGCTAAAATGGGCCTACCTACCAAAATTATAAGGATCATATCATCATTTTTATCTGATCGAAAAATCAAAGTAAGGGTCAACCGCGAGGTGTCAGACGAGGTAAAACTCGATGCGGGTACTCCACAGGGTTCAGTCCTTAGCCCGCTTCTATTTATAATATATGTGAATGACACTGACAAAGTAGGGAAGAACCATGTTGAACTATCTCAATTCTCAGACAACAAAGGAATGTGGACGGCCAGTAAGTCTCGAAACATAATACAAATACCATCCGCGACCTTCAAGACTGGTGCGCTCTGTGGCGCATCAAGCTAAATGCCGCGAAAACACAAAGAATCACATTCTATAAAAAGCAAAGGAAAAAACCTGTCGCTAATATTGAGCTTGAGCTTTACGACCATAAACTTGAAGCTAGTAATGAGGCAAAGTTTCTGGGATTCACCCTGGATAGCAGTCTCAATCTAAACAATCACGTAAACTCAGTCACTGCCAAAGCCACTAAACTATCAAATTCCTGGAAATGATGCGAGATAGAAATTGGGGAGCCAATTACATATACGCCCAGAACTAGAGTATGGGGCCATAATAACAAGTGACCTGAATAAAGCCAACATTGAAAAACTACAACGGGCCCAAAATCATGCCTTGCGCGTGGCTCTGCGCAAGCCCACGTGGACATTGATAAAACAACTTCACGAGATAGCAAAAATAGACACTATAGTAATGCGCTTAAAAGGTCTCCAAAGCAAAACTCAAAATAGACTTCAAGACTGCGAATAATAGAACTCAAAGCGCATAGCGTCCTCTATAGGAAAACTAAATGATCTGGATCGTGTCCATCGAAAGGGTTAAAGATTACATCATTGCGATGGGGTGAGCCAGGCATTCTGTGACATAAATTCAGAACTGGCTGCGGGTGACACGATACGCACGAAAGCTTGCCTCTGTTACCAGTGGGAGTTGCAAACAGCGAGGAATATCGCCACCTGAAAAAATGCTGGCTTCCCCATCCACATGTCACTGGTCGTCACGGACGCAACAGGTGTAAATTAAAAACCGAATTGCTCTAATTTCCAGCTCTCTATCTTTTCTACCTCCTCTACCTCATCAGACACACGACCAAACAGAATGACAAACTATGAGGGATTGAAACAATCCTCATGAAAAGATGTGCAGAAAACCTAACAAGACCAAGGCAAGGATTGAAACGACGTCATGCGGCCACATGCACCAAATCGGTTTCACTTGGCTCTCGACGAGCTCGTTCCAATGAGGGGTCATAACCTATGTTTTTGGGACAAAAAATGGAAAAAATAATGAAAATTAATTGGCGATTTTTGAAAATATCGTTGGCCGGTTTTGACAGTTACATTGTGTAAAGGGTTAACGCAGTGGTCACTGAGGGGTTGTTTTCCATGTCAGTTCAGTGGGTCAACCGGAAGAGTCCATATTCATTATTTGGGGAGGGGGGGGGGGGGTAACCCAATTAATATTTTCAACATACAGCCCCAAGTCAAAAATTCACTGAACAGCCATTCACTTTTCGAAATGATGAAGCATCACGGGTCTGGCCATCAAAAAAGGACTTTCGTATTCAAAGGTTAATTCTCTCCCGCTTTCTTCACCATTTTCATCGGTTCATTTTAATTACATCTTGTTTGAATCGATTGGCAGCTTTCTGTTTTAACGAGCTGCACTATTATTAAGATGCATATGGCCATCAATACGCAAAATTAGGCATTCCGTGTCGTTATTCAATGATGAAAGACTTGTTGAACCAGCAAAATCTGATCGTGAGTGATTTTGTCTCATACTTCGTAGTGTACACTCAACGATGAAAGCACAAATAAATGTACAACAGGCCCCTTGGTTGTTGCTTCGTTAACTTCATGCATTGACTGTGAATTCTGAAACATACTTTTTAATCGGCCAGGTTCATGCATGTGCATTGTGAAAAATGATCAATATAATACGCAAGGTCACTTATATCTGGTGTCTTAAGCACATTTCTCTGTGGGAACGAAGCATGTGGACCGTAGATGGTTGAGCAGCATTCGTCTAATGTGGTAGACAGGCTGTGCTTCGTTGGTATAAGCTGACAGGCAACCCACTGCTGCAGTCAGAGTCTTCCAAAGAGGGCAATACAGTTCTAAAAGATTAGCTAAACTGGATTTTTGATATTTTAGTGGGTTGCAATTAAACAACAACAGATAACGAAACGCATTTAATAAAGTATTTTTACAAGTTTAGCTCAAGTTTGTAAGGGAATTATTTTTAGACAGAAATGTATCACTGCGCCTTATTTTTTACAGTTTTGCTTGTCGATCGAATTGGAACAATGTGCTCCCCACTTCTCGCCGTGTTTTGTAGCGAGTAACAGCACGATTTCGCCACGACTGCTGTGTAAAAGATTTATAGTGTTTTCAAGTAAACAATTTATTCTACTGGTAGAACTTAGAATGAAAACGACTCGCCAGAGGCTCGCTCGTCGGTTTCATTCCTAATCCTGCTCGTAGAATAAATTTTTTATTTGCAAACACTATATTTCTATTCTATATTTCTTACATTGGGACTGCGGAATACAAAATAAGCGAAGAAGTGATTCATTTTCGGGAAATTTCTGTGACAAGACACTAAATCCCAATTTCCCACGAGGAGACACGAGGCGCAGTTTATTTACTAAGGCGCACTGCTCGTTGATGGTGCATATACTTTCAACTGCTGCCATCTATGTTTGTGCACAGTTCAGAAGTTACCGATGCTCGGTGGTTCTCCCCTGTACTCCGGCTTCCTCCTGTCCATCTTGATGTGACCCTGACTGTTGAAAGTAGTGTTAAACCCCAATACACAAACAAAGAAACAAAGATGAGAAGAAAAGAAGACGCAACTTGCATTTTTTCTAGAGTGACCAAGAATTTTCCTTTTTTGCTACACAATAATACTTTGTGACTCCTCGCTGGTGAGATATCATAATCCATGTTTGAGGGTGGGTGGGTAAAAACAATTTGATTGGCGATTTGTACATATAGCGCTGTGCGGATATGGGCCTTTTCTTGGTAAAGGTTTATTTTTTTCTAACAAAAGAAGCCGATTCCACTAGATTCGAAATTATTAGGCTAAAAAAAGTGTTTTGATTCTCAGGCAATTCCTCATTGAATTTGACGCCCCCCTCCCTTATTTGACATTTTCTTGCCATTCAGTGTCTTTTAATATTAATGGAAACTTTGGGAGACACGAACCATGTTACATTTTTTGATTGATGCATATTTATTTAGTTGCGTCTCCAATATGTTTGCCTTGTTACAATTTATGGGAGAGTGCCTATAGGCACTCCCCCATAAATTGTAACGAAGCAAAACCCTATAGATTAAATACTTTTACTTCAAAGATAATATGAAGAGCATCGAAAGAATATGAAGCCATTGAATTGCCGTACCTACTGTTTGTTTTTAGAGGAATGTTTTATTTTTCAAATTAAAAATGAATTTATTTGTATAAATATGCACTTTCCATATTCCCGTGTGTAAAAAGACAGTCGAAATCCTCTCCATGTTTGCTCACTTTTTGCAAAAGAAAAATAAAAATTAAAAATAAAACCCTCCCTCCCTCACTGATTTGAAAAAAAACAATTGCTTGAGGAATTATTAACATATTTTGTGTGGCATTAGAACCCTGCTACTCTTCGAAATATTATTTGATTCGTCCTGAAATCGCCTCCTCCTGAACTCGTCTTATACCCTCAATTGTCCTCTACGGGAGATCTGATGATAGAAGAAGAGATCAAGAAGGTTCCTATTCCGAAACAGGTTTGATTCCGCTTTTTTGATTGACTTAAACGTACCAGTCGACGTTGAATACAATGTCTTAGTGGAGACTGGCGCCATTCTCAGTTGTAAGAAGATGCAATATTTCCAATTTGAAAAGCCGAGAGATTCAATTTTAGATTCAATTCAATTTGAAATATTCTGTTTCATTCTATTGGGATTCGATTCGACGTAAAATTGAACTCTCATTGAAAATTTCCATCTTTTGTCCCAGTGAAGGTCTCCATCGTGTGAAAAACCCAAATACGACACGACTCTAAATTTTTGATAGAACACTTAGGATGGTGAAAGAGGGCACCCCCATTTATTTATTTATTTATTTATTTATTTATTTATTTATTGGGATTTCGACAGCCATGGTCACCTCATGTCGGACAGTTTTACGGGTAGAGGGAGCCAGCGTACGCGGAAGAGAACACCAAGCAACGGCGAGCAACTGTCAGACTCCCCATTGCAATAACGCCGCATAAGCATAGCCAGCATTGATTGGAGACAGGTGCGCCATCGACGTGCAGTATGAATTAGTACACAATGCCACAGTGCCATCACGTGGGCAATCTGGCTTAAGTGCCCAACTCAAGGATACAACGCAGTTACCCCTGGTGGGGATCGAACCGTGTACCTTTCGGTTTGAAGTCCAAACCGTAACCACGGAGCCACCTCGCTCTCCGAGGGCACCACATATCGCCCCGTGAGTGGAACAAGGTGCCATCTGCAATGCTTTAGCATTGCAGATGGCATCTTGTTCCACTCAAGGATTTATTTATTTATTGGTGGTTAAGGTCATATACTTACACACTGGCTGGTCGTGACCGTGACAGTTTTACGGGCGGAGGAGGCCGGAGTACCCGGAGAGAACCACCAAGCATCGACGAGCAACTGTCAGCTTATCAACATTCTAACTCCACACAAGCAGGGTTAGCATTGGTTGAAGACAGCGCACCATCGACGTGCAGTACGCCTTAGTACACAACGCCACCGTGCCCCCACGTGGGCAACCGGGATAAAGTGCTTTACCTGTCAGCTCCTCAACATTCTAACTCTGTTCAAGCTTCGCTCCAGCAGGGTTACAGCGGATGAAGACATGTGCTCCATCGACATGCAGTACGCCTTAGTACACGGCGTCATCGTGCCCCCATGTAGGCAACCGGGAAAAGTGCATTGCCCAAGGACACAATGCGGGGCGTCCCGGACGGGGATCGAACACGGAACCTCTAGTATAGAAGTCCAACAGTCTATCACTGAGCCACCACGCTATCTTCTACTCGATGAACGATATCTATATCACTGTCTGATTAAAATGAATGAATTCCACTCAACACAAAGCATCTTTCTTTTTCACCGACTGAAACTGAAATATATTTTATCTCTTCCTGTTGGACTACTTGCAATGTTTGCGCCAGTTTTTATGTTACAGTTCAACTTATTTTATTTTTTTGAAATCAGAAATATCTCTCGTCTGCGTGAAGTGGGCTTATCCTTCTTAGTGTGTCCAAATATAACAATTTTGCTTTTAATTCCCAATTATGAATAATAAAGACTTGCTCAGATAATAAAGACACCATTGGGAAACATGTTTTGGAAATCTCTCAATCATGTGATAATAACCAGATGATTGTAACCTGAAGAGTCTTACGATAAGCAAGATTTCATTCATTGGATCGTTACGCTCTCAATAATAATCGATGTACTTCCTTCACCGATATTAAACGTTTTCAGTGTATTGCTCATCTTCTGTGGAACAACTGTTTATATTCAATCTCTGGGACACTGATCTGCAAATATCACTAATGCCCAACATGCCGGCAACTTGTTGAAAACGTATCATGGGATTGTTAGAACAGTAAATGCTTTCTGAATTGTTTGGAAACCTCAAAGTTTATTTTACAAGCCGCTTATCTAACAATGCTTGTTTGCATTCAGCTTATTCCCTGACGATATACATGTATATTGTACGTTGTCATCTTGTATTTTATTATATAATACAATATGCATTATATTTTATTATATGACTGTGCAATTTAACCGCTAAATATCACCACTGTTTGACGATCATTTCATGGTCCACGGAAAATCCACAATGTGGAATCCGATTCCGTATCACTGTAGTATGACGGACTATTTACGGGTACGTTCGAATTCGCATAATTAGCTGTTCTTGTCGCAGAGAATATTTTACTCCGAGCTGGAATGGATGCTCTCGAACGGTGGCCCGGGTTGACTGAAAGTTGACTGTTAACTTTATTACGTATTCATACGCATCGGGGGATTCCACGAAAGTGTGCACCTGTTACAAAAATAGGTGTGAACAAAAATAGTTATTTTTTACTTCAATCCAAATTACCAAAAAAGGTTGGGGGAATTGTTAATGCTAGCGTAGGCATGCAAACTATACATCTTATAATAAACCTTTTATCGCTACAGCGAGGTGATCTGGGTTGTCGCATCATGTTTTGTTGATGAAGTCAGATCGACGGATCAAACGAGCTGCCTGCGGCAGCTCGTTTCATCCGGCGATCTGACCTCCTCAACTCGACGTGATACTATTACCCAGATCACTTCGCCGTAACGATATTATGTATTTATTATGTCTCAAAGTTAGTTTGTCCAATCAAAATGCTGGAATACCTTCTAAAGATTCCACCGTATCGGGTTACTCACCTGATATTAATTAATATCAGGTGAGTAGCCGCCATTACTATTTTGATGCAATTCCCCTCACTTCGAATTTTCAAAATCTGAATTAAAACAAAATAAGAGAATTTAGGTTCCGAAAATATTTTCAAGATACCGTATTTTGTGATTTAAAACATTAAAAGTTCAAGTTGCGTTATTGTTATTGTTTGCTCTACAGTAAAAAAGTGATTTTTAATGTTCAAAACTGCTTTATTAGTCCTTTTTAGGTAGTAACAACAGTAAATGTACGCAAGGGGCATCCAGATTATGCCGAGTTGGCAAGCAGCACTGATCTCAGTGGCAAGCAGCGATTCGTTTCATTTGTAAACAAGTACGGCAATCGCCCTTCGCAAAGTGATGATTTGTTTACAATTACCATGGTTACACATACAGGTGCCTGTAACTGTTCATGATTCTGCGCGGTGCTATCAATAGTGGTTCCTGAAAAATAAATTCCGGGCCGTTGTTTGTTTATGGAGAAAATTATTAATCGCTTGATTTACATGGACTTTCGACATAATAAATATGTTACATGGCGTGTAGCTGGCTGATACATTTCCATACAAGGCTCTGAGTGTTCATATCAGGTTCGGCTTCGCCTCACCTGATATGAACACTCACCGCCTTGTATGGAAATGTATCAGCCAGCTACACGCCATGTAACTTATAATATCGTATTTTATAGATATATAATATAATATAAATATATTTATTGTATACGGGTGTATGGTCCCAGCTTTTAAAAACATGAAGATAAGATAAAATATTTATTGTCTCAGTATCAACAGAGATAGATGACAAGAACACTGATAACATGTAACAAATTACAGGAACAAATCAAACGGACGCATACGATTACAAACAGGTATTAACGACTTATTGACGGCTTAGATCAAGCAATGTGATACACTCTTGGATATATATGTACATAAAGTACGTGACGCACATGCGCACACACGCAAACCCTCAAACCCACATGCACACGCGAACACACGTACACGCGAACACCCCTCCCCCACCCCACCCCCCACACACCCCCACACACACAAACACGCGCGCGCGCCTTAATGGGATTTATGGCAACTTGCTTTTCCTACATTCGAGCGCAGTGTTTATGAACCTGATAATTTCAGGGGTAATTTCGTAATCAGGTGTCTGCATGAAATTATTCAAGAAGCCTCCCGGTGAAACATTGGAGTAATTTATGCCGCATATATCTTCTATGCGTGAAAACAGTGTTTCCCGGAGTGGACTGTATTGCCCGCGCTGAGGAAGGACATGTAATACATCTTCGACTCCAGAAGAACAAATCGGGTAGATTCGAGCGTCCCGTGGTATCTTGCTACCCCTGGCGTAACGCCCGACTTCAATCATTAGAGGGTGAGAACTCGCTCGAATCTGGGAGAATTTTGCTATTTGTAAAGGATCGAGCGGGAGGAGCAAATACGATTCGAATTCAAAGTCTCGTTTTATTCTACGATAAAACGCCATCTTGCTATCTGATTGTAGCTTGTCTACGATAAAACGCCATCTTGCTATCTGATTGTAGCTTATCTACGATAAAACGCCATCTTGCTATCTGATTGCAGCTTGTCTACGATAAAACGCCATCTTGCTATCTGATTGTAGCTTATCTACGACAAAAACGCCATCTTGCTATCTGATTGTAGCTTGTCTACGATAAAACGCCATCTTGGTATCTGATTGCAGCTTGTCTACGATAAAACGCCATCTTGCTATCTGATTGTAGCTTATCTACGATAAAACGCCATCTTGCTATCTGATTGCAGCTTGTCTACGATAAAACGCCATCTTGCTATCTGATTGTAGCTTATCTACGATAAAACGCCATCTTGCTATCTGACTGTAGCTTATCTACGATAAAACGCCATCTTGCTATCTGATTGTAGCTTGTCTACGATAAAACGCCATCTTGCTATCTGATTGTAGCTTATCTACGATAAAACGCCATCTTGCTATCTGATTGTAGCTTATCTACGATAAAACGCCTTCTTGCTATCTGATTGCAGCTTGTCTACGATAAAACGCCATCTTGCTATCTGACTGTAGCTTGTCTACGATAAAACGCCATCTTGCTATCTAACTGTAGCTTGTCTACGATAAAACACCAGCTTGCTATCTGATTGTAGCTTGTGTACGATAAAACACCATCTTGTTATCTGATTGCAGCTTGTCTACGATAAAACGCCATCGTGCTATCTGACTGTAGCTTGTCTACGATAAAACACTAGCTTGCTATCTGATTGTAGCTTATCTACGATAAAACACCATCTTGTTATCTGATTGCAGCTTGTCTACGATAAAACGCCATCTTGCTATCTGATTGCAGCTTATCTACGATAAAACGCCATCTTGCTATCTGATTGCAGCGCGTCTACGATAAAACGCCATCTTGCTATCTGATTGTAGCTTGTCTACGATAAAACGCCATCTTGCTATCTTACTGTAGCTTGTCTACGATAAAACACCAGCTTGCTAACTGATTGTAGCTTGTCTACGATAAAACGCCATCTTGCTATCTGATTGCAGCTTGTCTACGATAAAACGCCATCTTGCTATATGATTGTAGCTTGTCTACGATAAAACGCCATCTTGCTATCTGATTGCAGCTTGTCTACGATAAAACGCCATCTTGCTATCTGATTGCAGCTTGTCTACGATAAAACGCCATCTTGCTATCTGATTGTAGCTTGTCTACGATAAAACACCAGCTTGCTATCTGATTGTAGCTTGTCTACGATAAAACGCCATCTTGCTATCTGATTGTAGCTTGTCTACGATAAAACACCAGCTGGCTACCTGATTGTAGCTTGTCTACGATAAAACGCCATCTTGCTATCTGATTGCAGCTTGTCTACGATAAAACGCCATCTTGCTAACTGATTGTAGCTTGTCTACGATAAAACGCCATCTTGCTATCTGATTGCAGCTTGTCTACGATAAAACGCCATCTTGCTATATGATTGCAGCTTGTCTACGATAAAACGCCATCTTGCTATCTGATTGTAGCTTGTCTACGATAAAACGCCATCTTGCTATCTGATTGCAGCTTGTCTATGATAAAACGCCATCTTGCTATCTGATTGCAGCTTGTCTACGATAAAACGCCATCTTGCTATCTGATTGTAGCTTGTCTACGATAAAACGCCATCTTGCTAATTGAATGCAGCTTGTCTACGATAAAACGCCATCTTGCTATCTGATTGCAGCTTGTCGCTCCACAAAAAATAGTAATTGTGCTTAAATTTAGTTTTAAGGGCATGAATTAGGCCCTTACGGTCGAACGTTGTCTGATTTTCCCATGCACGCAGAAACCCTAAATGGGTTAATATAGAATGACAATTACTACACTAACCTAAAAACTGACTGTTCTGAAACAAGGCGATTTTCGAGTTGGACGGCGCCATTTAGCAAAAGCAGAAATTAACCCTTTACCTAACGTAACGGCCAAAACCGGCCAGCGTTATTCTCAAAAATCGCCAATTAATTTTCATTATTTTTTTCATTTTTTGTCTCAAAAACATAGGTTATGACCCCTCGTTGGAACGAGCTGGACGAGCTCGTTCCAACGAGGGGTCATAACCTATGTTTTTGAGACAAAAAATGAAAAAAATAAGTTATTCAAGAATTATTTTTGCAAGTGTCGTCTGCATTTCAGGTTGGGTAAAGGGTTAAAGAATTGAATATGTTCGATCTGAAAATAGCATATTTACACTATTGTAAATGAATACTCTTCTAAGTATTCATAATAATGAGACTTGAAGCAGTCACAGCCACTGCTGTAAATTTTACAGTACAAATAACGACAGCTGGTTGTCAGCGAGCACGGTGGCTCATTGGTTGCGGCATTGGACTTCAAACCGAAAGGTCCACGGTTCGATCCCCGCCAGGGGTAACTATGCTGTGTCCTTGAGCAAGGCACATACTCCCGATTGCCAACGTCGGAGCACGGTGGCGCTGTGTACTAAGGCGTACTGCAAGTCGATTGTGCACTTGTCTTCAACCAATGCTAAGCCTACTTGTGTGGAGTTAGTACGTTGTGGAGTCTGACTCTCGATACTTCCACCCGTAAAACTGTCCGAGACAAAGTGATCCTGGCTGTCGAAAATGTCGTTAAATCCCCAATAAATAAATAAATGACTGGTTTTGCCGTAATTCTAACGGCAATTTTTTTTTCAGTGCTGTGAAGCAATAGTAAACAATGAACACACACAGGTGATGGCGTTCGCCACAAGTGGGCGTTCAGGATAGAATATTGATGAAATCTCTCTCCACGAACGCAAGGAATGTGATGTGTATTTTTGTTGACCATGCACCACTGATCTCAAAACAACTGGATTGCTGGAAAACTGATTGGTCACACGGAGAAAGGAGTCTCGTTTGCCGCCACATCGGGGTGGGGGGGGGGGGGGGGGGGCAGGGGTGGGGTGGGGGTGGCAATGCTATAAATAGACAACGCTCAACAACAAACAATTGTTTAGAAATTTTTCAATATTCCGACTTCTGTTAATCGCAGATCTAACATGAAAAGCAGCCGACACTTGCAAACAAACTTCTGAATAACTGGTTTTTTTTTTAAAAATTTTGTCTCAAAAACATGTGTTGTGACCTCTCACTGGAACGAGCTCGACGAGCTCGTTCCAAAGAGGGACCGTAACCTATGTTTTTGAGACAAAAAATGAAAAAAATAATGAAAATTAATTGGCAACTTTTGTGAATAGCGCTGGCCGGTTTTGGCCGTTACGTGACGTCTACGAAAAATGAACACATGGATGATAATCGCATTTTTCGCGGTCATGCAAATTGAATTCATACAAAATATTTTAACTCTAATATTTTTGACAAAACATCTTGGAGGGGGTGCGGGGCACGGAGGCGCTGTGATGATGCAGCTGGAATATTAGTCTATTGAGACCTGATCCATCACAGTTGGGTAGCGCTGTGTACTAAGGCGCAGTGCACGTCGATGGTGCACTTGTCTTCAACCAATGCTAACCCTGCATGTACGGAGAAGGTCCGTTGGGGAGTTTGACAGTTGCTCACCGCCGCTCAATGGTTCTGTCCGAGTACTCCGGCTTCGTCCACCCGTAAAACTGTCCGACACGAGATGACCCTGTCTGTCGAAAATGTCGTTAAACCCCAATAAATAAATAAATTGACAAAAAATCAAGTTGCAAATTGGGGAGCTGATGTTTGTGCTGCTAGTTTTGTGGTACGCTTTTGTTCAATGTGTGATGACGTGAACGCTATTACGCTGTGACAACAGTCACAGCGTAACAGCTTTCACATCCTCAAATGTCAGCGAGGGAGGGGTGGGTGGGGTGTGGTAGAGTACCAGTTACCACATGTATGATTGATTGACGCCATCTTAGGGGTGGGGTGGGGTCAGATTGAGTCACAACGTTTTTCTCTGACGTTCCAGCAATCCAGCTGTAAAAAGATCATTTACTTGCACCAAATTAAGTCATTCAACCGCGGCGGGTCGTTGGTACCTGGAGACCTACAAAATGTTTTTTCCCCATTAAAAAGTTTCGAGATTTATCTGAGATATCTAGCGTTTCTCTTTCCTTCCTCTTGCATGTGTATCTGATATTTTATGTGAATTCAATGACAAGAATTTATCTGATCCATCTTTGAAAGGTTTCCGTGTTTCCCTGATGTTTTGTATGAAATTATCAGGTAAAAAACAACAATAGAACATTACGCGTGAATGGATAGATTTGTATTTCGAAGCCGAAGCTTTGCGAAGCGAAAGCAACTATAAATATTGAACGAGACCTGGGACCGGAATCATATATCGATCTTGTCTCTCCAACAATCAAAAGATGTGGGCTTTGGTTTCCAGTAAAATTGAACCCTTCATGAATATTCAACATATCCTACAGATTTCTATACAACTTGAGTTCTGAAAGGTTATAGCGAAACCGCCGCAACTCAGTCAGTTACCCACTCCTTCAAGATGGTGTCAACTCAATCCACGGATGTTACTTCTCCCATCGCTAAAGTGTAATGACGTGAACCCTAGCAAGAGAACTAGTAGCTAGGTATCTGCAGTGTAATATCAACTCTTGTTTTTTTCTATCTAACAAGCAACTTAATTTGCACCCCAAAATTCGGAAAAAGTTCGTATCAGAGAGATTCAATTTCCGGTAAACAACGCACTATCACATATATGCATTGTTATTACGCATTAAAATATAGTTCCTGAAATTCAACATTTTGACCAGTTTCAACCCAATTTAAACTGAAAAATGGGGGAAAACGCGTTTTATGTAAACGATATTGTTAGATAAATGGATTATCATGACCATGTACATGTCCTCTAATTTGTATCAGATTCGAGGTCGTGTTTACAATCGGATCACAACGACCCCGTGATAATGTATATTTATCACAAGTAATTAAAATTTACCTCCACCTCTGACAAATTTGTTGATATATCCTAGGATTTTATTGACTAAGAATGTCACGTTTCAACTCAAATACCAAGACAGGGTGGATGGTCAAAGTGATGGAGCTAATAGAGAACTACTCATTGGAGATCTCGGACCTAGACATAGGGGCAAACCAGGTTAAAAAAGTTGTCAGAGAAAAGGTCATGGAGGATGGTAACCTTAGTTGGCGAGAAGGAGTCAGATCAAAGAGGTCTCTGTGTGGCCTGCGTGATAAAGAGAAGCCTTGTTTTGAAGAGTACCTTGATGACACATTTGGGGGTCACTGTTGTTCAAGCTGAAGTCGCGGTCCCTGGAGTTGAGGGGAAAATTTGGGAAAAAAACCAGCGAAAAGGAGTACCATTAGGCGTGGTGGAGGCCCTGGAACACTTTCTACTACTTGCCCCATTCTTCCCAATCTCTCCGATTAGCATATTAACCCTCTCCTTTCTTTGAGTCTCTCACTAACACATGCACTTCATTCTCCCATCCCACTTCCTCATTATACTCCCAGTGAATCTTATCCTTTTAGACTGGTATTTTGCTCATTCTAGAAGAAAGTGTTCCAGGGTCTCCACCACGCCCCAATTACACATCTGGCACCCTTTTCATTGTTTTGCCCTCAGCGCCAGGGACCGCGACCTCAGCTTGAACAACAGTGACCCCCAAAGGTGCCATCAAGGTACACTTCAAAACCAGGCTTCTCTTTATCACACGGGCCACCCAAAGACCTCTTTGATTTGACTCCCTCTCGCCAATTGAGGTTACCATCCTACATGACCCTTTCTCTAACGATTTTTTTACCCTGGTTTGCCCCAACGTCTAGGTCCGAGATCTCCAATGAGTATGTAACTAATAATGCTGTGTCGGAATATTCAAGCTGCACCTTTGTTTTTTGAAAACATGAAACTATTTCAAAATAACACTAAAATCGTCGCCCTCTAATGGGACGAGAGCTCACAGTTTTTTTGTGTTTACGGTAGCAGTGCCATATGTTACCTTATGACGTCATTCAAACAAGACCCAATTGGTTAAATTTCTACATGCAATTTGAGAAAAAATATGCTGTCTGAAATTTTTTCTGTGAAGAGGGTTGAGATTGTTGGAAATAAACAAATTTACCAACAGAATAAACTTACAAGAGGGAGCGCGAAGCATTTTTGGTAAAAAAAACTTCCATTTGTCCCCATTTAATTTTCACGAGGATGAGTGTGGTGGCGATAATTTTCTTGGGGATGCACGCCGTGGTGGATGATGTCTGGGCGAGGGTTTGCAGGAGGAAATATGGAGCAGGGATTAGGAGGTGTTAACGGTGGGACTTCTGAAAAAGGCCGGACCTCATTTAGATATAAAAACCCCAGCATTCCCAAACTTGCCTCTGCTACCAGTGGGCGTTCTTAAATAAAATTAACAGCTGCGAGGATTATATCTTCACCTGCTGCCACGCAACAGAGAAACGTTCTAAACTTCGTCATAATTGGTGTTTCGTGTTAAAAGAAGGACTTGAAAGTCATACTAATTTTTCATTCCCATTCACTACATCGACTGTCGATCTGTTCGGACGCTCAACTGGATTTTCCGTTAGCACCACTAATCACAGCAAAATGAAACTACCACAGAAGCTATCTGACATACTAACATGTCTGAATGTGGGTAACACCAGAAACTGGACCATCCATGTTTCTGGTGATACCTGCCAGGTGATATTGAACTGTCCAGTACCACCTGGAATGGCTCCAACAAGGAGACAAAAGACACCAGCAGCCAAACCATCGGCCCCTCTGGGGAGTGGTAGCACCTTAGCCCAATCGGGCTCTGGTCAACAACCAGAGGACCCTGAAAAGGCCAAGTGCAAGAGGAAGAAGAAAAGTCCATCCACTAAGCGCCGGGACGCCAAGCGCCTAGAGGCCTGGCGAAGAAAGTCCGAAGAAAGTCGTAAAGAGAAGGAAGAGGAAATGGAAGTCCACTTCCCCATCCAAACGGAAAAAGCAGCACCAGACACCACCCAGTCATCAAATGCCTCCACCTCCAGTTCCACCTCAAGCTTAGACCCCCCACGATGAGGCGGAAGACGACGAAGAAATAAGCAAGCTTTCCCACGAACTGGAAAACCAGATCGTGGGCACTGAAGAAGAAGAGCCAGCAACAACAAAAGAGTCCTTGGATAAAGAGCTAGCAGAACTACGTTCCAACGTCGCTTTTGCATACGAACTAGTACCAAAAAGGATGATACCGCAACCTCCTTCGCCAATAATCAAGGAATCGCCTCCTTCACCTCCACCTCCAAAGAAGAAATGGAGGAATCACAAGAAGTAGGAAGGAAGACCAGCCGAGCAGTCACCAGTCCACTACGGGCAGTACGCGTACGAGAAATCTAAACACCGACATCAATCCACTTATGGGATGCACGTCGCATCCCCAAGTGCAGAATCTTTCGCAGACATACCAATTTATAACAAACTGTGATGTGTTGTGCGCAGGGTTCTTCACTTGTCACATCGAATAGGTAGTCGGCATGTTTTCCTTTTGGGATCCACCGCGATGCCAGCATTTTGTTGGACCCTAAAGACTGGAATGAAGAACTTACATGGACTTCAGCGTTTCCAATACACACGTATTCGAGTGTGTATGTATCCTGCATTTTCATATTCCAGAGTTAATTTATAAACAGAGATAGGCAACGAGTACCGTAGAATGGATTCGAGAAAACTTCCGAAAATTCATACCTGTTTTTGGAAGAGAATACACCTGAGACCAATATAAAACTTTTACAATTGTATTTTCTAGAAATGTATTTTCTACTTATTAATATAAGTGGCTAAAATGAATCATTAGAATTTTGAAAGTTTTGAAAATCCTAATGGTTCATTTCAACCCATTTAAAGTCTTAACTTAGGACTGTCATGATTAATCGATTAATCGATTGTTCATCGGTCACGGCGAAATCGATTAGTATTTTTCGTTGTCGAATAATCGGTAAATTGTATCCCGCTTTAGACGTTTAATAATTAAAAGAAAATTTGATGAAAAAAACTATTGTTTCTAAAGGTAAAGAGTTAAGAACATCGATGTTAAACCCCCAAGAAGCCGTTGGAAGCATTTGTCGTTCAGGTATATTCATCAAAGCTTTGATGTTCTGAACTTTTGAACCGTCAGTGTAATAATCAAGACCGATCGGCAGTTGCGAAGTTCGCAACTGCCGACCGGTCTTGATTATTACACTGACGGTTCAAAGGTACAGAACATCAAAGTGTTGAATGTACCTAAAATAGGATCGTCTTCATTGTTTACCGGAGGTAGGTCAACTGACTTGAACTTTATTTTTTATCGACTTCAGAGAGAGGGAGAGGGGGTCATCTGGGTACGATTAATCGATTATTATCGATTATTTGCGACGATTAATCGATTCCTAAATTAAAAAAATCGTGACAGCCCTATCTAAACTACAAAATACAATTCAGAAAATTGTAAAAGTTTTATAGTACTGGACTCTGGTGCTATTATCATCAATATGTGATTGTACAAAATGTTATATAAGGGTCGAACTCTTTTCTCAGGCCATACATCGACGAGCCATTGACGTACGACGAGTCGCGAGGGGGACATATAAACAAGGATGAGACTCTGAAACATCAGTTTGAACATAAACATAATGGTGATGCAGGCCTGGCATTCTTAAAAATGCAGGAGGGCTAAAACTCGCTCTCCTCACATGGCCTATGGGAGCGATTAGCTCTCCCCAAGCTTACAAAAGCTAAAAGTGATAAAATAAAGTTGTACTATTAATGAATTTCGCCTAGTGGGCTTTGTGCCTTTTATTTGGTGCTTCTAACCAGGTAGTCTCTGGGAGACGGCTACACTACCCCTCCCACACCCCCGGGCCTTGGTAAGGCCCGGCGGTGTGGGAGGTGCAGTGTGACCAAATTGCAGAGATCACTAACATAGCAGAGATCTGAAAACCTGTGTGTTTTAGGAATAGGCTGTTGTGGTAATCATTATTTTCTAAGGCTAGGAGGGTTATTTTTCGCCCTCCTCAATTTTTTAAGGCGAGCAGTAGGCGAGCGAATAAATCGCTCTCCTGAGAATGCCAGGCCTGATCAGTGATGACAGATATATCAGTAATAACTTCATTAACTGTAGCATTTAATTTTCAGATTTCATTTTCAGACACATAAAACAATTGTCGTTTCGGCTGCCTTGAACTTTTACGGTCCTCTGAGGTTAGTGGACACGTTTATTCAACATTCCGAAAAGATCGCGTGCTCTGTAACCATGTAAGTGCGCGATGTCACAACTTGAATGTTTCCAGTGACTCAGATACAAAAGCAAAAAAGCAATGTGTTTTCATAATGTAATAATTACAGTTCCAATATATAAACGTATAATGTCCCTCACATATGCATTTCGTGAGCTTGTAATGCTCTATAAATAGTAACGTAAACACATCGCAACCATGTAACCGCTTTTATCCTGCAATTGCTTGATACAGAACATTTTGTATCGGGAAAGCACTTAATGCTGTAAGTTCACGTGGCTTTGACTTTTTCTGTGGTTGAGACATTCTTGATGAATTTTTTCTTCAACCCTTTGAACCCTCGTTTCCTAGAATGGTATCGCCTTCGTGTACACTGAGATAGGTCAGTCCACTATCAATATACGGGGAGGATAAAATAATAACTGCAGTCTGCAGCCGTCCGGCTTCAAACTGTAGTTATTATTTTATCATCAATGCCCCGTGTATAGACCTCCTATAAGATAAAAATGGGACGAAATTATGTCTAGGACCACAATATTGGTCTTGCTAGTGCAAAGGGTTAATGTTAGAATTATCACCCAGATTTATACTTTCATCTGTACTTGATGTGGACCTCGTATTAGAGCACTCTTCATACCATATTAATAACTACACGAAAGCCTTCAAAGAGAAATGTCACTGAATCAAATATCGCCTCAATATGACTCTCATCAAAGTCTAAATCAAAGTATGATACCCCCCCCCCCCCCCGCACCAGTGGCGGCGCCAGAAATTTTTTTGTGGGGGGGGGGGGGGCAACTAGGGGGGCAGACTCCCATGAAGGGGGGCAAATACGTAAAGGATCATATCATTACTTTGTTATGAGGTAGTCCAAACTTGGACCCAAAGTCCGTAATATATTTTTTTGGTTTGGTACGTCCTGTGGACGTACCAAACCAAAAAATTATATTACGGACTTTGGGTCCAAGTTTCGACTAAATGTAATGGTAATAATTAGCGGTCCTCCTTTCAAAAAATCCTGGATCCGCGTCTGGTGGGTCTGTGCGTGAGAGAGAGAGAGAGAGAGAGAGAGAGAGAGAGAGAGAGAGAGAGAGAGAGAGAGAGAGAGAGAGGGGGGGGGGGGGGGGGAGAGAGACTCATAATGCCCGTCTGTCATAATGCGAAATCCATGAATTTTTTTAGACAAGGTATATGGATAGACATGCCTTTGTTGGCTCATAACTTAGTTTAAACATTATTTATTTCCAAGTCGCATTATTATACAATAATACATAGAATACATATTTGTGGATTCAACAAAAAGCTAAAAGCTTATGTTAAGCTGTTTCCACACTATAAATATATTTCACATTTTTGGCAAATGTGGCGGCGTTTTACAGTCAACTTGGTAACAACACACAAACAGATTTAAAGGAGATCAAAAAGATGAAAATGAGAAAGTGTCTGAATGAAGCAGGAGCAGGGACGTGGCGGGGGGGGGGGGGGAGGGGGCCACCCCAATCCTGATAAAAATTTTTTACAGTTGGAAATTTGTAGGGCAAATCATGAATAGTTGGAAATTCCACCTATCTGGATTTTAGAGCTTCTTTCTTGAAGCTGATGTCTCATTACCTCCCAAAATTCCAACCCGAATTCAAATCAGCAAAAATTCCATCTGGTACTATCTACAAATACAGCGTACGTAATGTCGAGCTTCAAAGGTATGTATGATATTAATTGGTATGAGTTTTCTATAGTTCGTTTACTTTTCTCAAAAGTCGAAATGCATTTCAAGAAAATCACGCCGTGTACCGTGTAGAATCCTGAGTTAATTCCTTCATTCACAATCGAATCGGTACGAGGATACTATTGTATGTTTATTTATTGTAAAAAAAAACATCGGAAATCACTTCAAGAAAATTTCTTCATGTAAAATCGTTATCCTGAGTTAATTTCATTATTCACACTTACAAGATGATTAGAGTTCTGAGCTTGAGCATTTGTTTAGCACATATTCAATTCCCAGAATAAAACCAATTAATAACCTGATAATTCTATCATAAATATGTTGGCATTCCAGTTACTAGAATCAATTTTATGCCCATTTTCATGGCTTCATTTTCAAATTGTTTCTCTGATGTGAACTTCCAGCTATGGGGAGGGACCGGGGATGTTTTCCCTCCCGGACCCTCCCCAGCCCGAAATTCACTACCCTACACCCATTCCCTCAAACGGAAACCTCTAGCCACGTCCCTGAGTAGGAATAACAGGGAGAGTGGTATACAGTTATAGAAATAGAACAAAAGATAGCTATTGGGTTGGAGAATAAAGAAGAAACTGGAGAGAGAGAGAGAGAGAGAGAGAGAGAGAGAGATTGCAAACGAGAAACAGAAACAACAAACAAGAAGAAAAAAAAAAGAAGCATCAGAACTTTGTTAATTCAGTGAGTAATTCTCTTCAGATTAAATGTGTCCATTTGATTGATTCGGACTGCTCACACTTGGTATTCACGCCAACCTGTCTAGGGTTTGAGGCCTGAAAGTGATAGAGTATTGTCTGCTATGCAGAATTCCTGATCTTATTTGAAACGCTCTGTTTTCAGAATGTATGACTGGACAGTTTTAAATATAGTTCTGTTAATGAAGTCATCATAAAACTCAGATCCATACAGGAGAATATCACTATCTATGAAGCACGCCAGGGTTCCAATAGTTCCTGTCCTTATTATGTTATACATTGGACATTCTAACAAAAAGTGGTCTGTAGTTTCACGGTCTCCACATGCACATAAAGGCGAAATAACTAGGTTGTGCATATAGAGGTGGTCGTTCAGATTACTACATTGAAGCCGGAGTCTACAATGAAAGATTTGAGCTTTTCGAGATTTAGATTTTTTATAAAAGTTGGGAGGACGTCGATTATTTCGATTGAGATATCTTTTGAAGTTCATAATTGAGTGATTTTCCCTTATTAGTTGTGGAATATCATTCCAGAGTTTTGATGTAGCTGGGAAAAATGACATTTGATGGGATATCGTACGACAAAAGGGTACTCGAATATTTTGATTAGATCGAAGGCTATATGATTGCACTTCTGAAATGAACGCGGGAATTCGGCTGGAAATAAATTGTGGGGTTAAATTATGGTACATTTTAAAGAACTGGACAAGTTTGTGTTTTTTCCGTCGAGATTCCAATTTTTCCCAACCTGTTTCAATATACAAGGATTCTTTGCTGGCACTTTTTGTTGCACCATAACTTAATTATAACTTATAAGTATCTGCATCCGAGTCTTTAAATCTCTACTGCCTAGATGTGTTCATCAGCTAGCCTGAGGCTTTGGGCTAAGTGTGTATGGGGAATTATTGGGAATAAAAAAAGAGAGGTGTGTGTGAGAGAGAGTGACTGAATGTGTTTGTGTGTGAGGGTGGATGGATGGAAATGCATGCGAGATGGTTGGGGGGGGGGGGGGCAACTAGGGGGGGAGGGGGCAAAGCCTTCGTTTAGGGGGGCAAATGCCCCCCCCCCCCCCCCATGCTACCCCCCCCCCCCCCCCCCCCGTAGCGCCGCCACTGCCCCGCACATTTCCGGGTAGTCACTGATGACTCACTTGCCAGTTGTGTCGAATGTTGGTTTTTAAACTCCGCTCTTCACACAACTTTTTTTTCGTGGGGGGGGGGGGGGGGGGGATTAGCGTTAGCGAACAGTACGGCACGTATCATCTTTTCTATTATTGTAAGAAACAATGTTTTACTTCAGTCTAACATAAATCAAGGCAATATAAAAGTTCGTTTGCTCGCGATTTTCTACCACACATACCAAAGTTAAAAACGGTTTGGTAAATTTGGTTACAAAGAAACGAAATAGGAACCCACACAAAAACGGTGAGAAAAACAATCAGGATGGGTGGGAGTGTGGCTACATGCTAAACATGCAATGCCAAGATACGGCTCATGTAAATTTCTATCCAGGACACATACGACCAATCCATGGCGTTTAATAAGCGTAGTAATAAACTGGTATTATTTCCAAATGGAATGAAATACCGCTTTTTCATTGGCTAAGAGGTACGTGGTAACTTTTAGTCCATAGTATCGTTTAATTTTTACACCGTAAACATTTGGTAAACGAAGCAACTTTGGGTATATTTTATACCACGATAGTCAGATTATTAAGAGTCGCCATTATTTTTCTCCATTTTACTGAGCAGCAGCCATACATACGTGTGAATTTGTTTTTATTTACATGAGCATCGGTGGGGGTATTTACGCTGTAAATTTTATCACCGAAACGAAACAGAAAAAGAAACAGTGCAATTTTAATTTTAATAACATAATAACATATTATTTCGAGTTATGGATGTTTTATTAACATGAGACAATGCATGTTTGTTATATTTTTTTGTGTTTTATGAGGTGACCTCATTGAAAAACGTAATAAATAATTGCCACTTTCATTTCACTCTTCGCAAGGCGACGTGCGATAAATTTAGACAAGTTTGCATTCAGGTCGACGTCACCAAAGGTCAACTTTGATATAGTTCCACTGTAGGTGTAAATGTTTACCACTGAAATCCTATTGCTGGCGTGTTCACCACGGTTGGTGTATAAAGCTAAAATTTATGTCATAGGCTTTTCATATATAGTAGAATAGGTAATCATGGTATAAATAGACAATAAACATATAGTGTGTTTTTATATCTGTGTTATACAACGAGTTGAAATATGGTTTATTTTTTCGAGGCTTCGCCGAGAAAAAATAAACCATATTTCAACGAGTTGTATAACACAGATATAAAAACACACTATATGTTTACTGTTTTTATCTGATAACAAACAGACACCCGTCTCGTGCGTCTACCCGACTTATATATGCTTCCCACGGGCCTCCAAAGAAAACCAGTCTACGAGACAAAGAAATAGGACAAGACGCATAGAGTTGTGTCCCTTACATTACAAAATCGATGACGGCGATTGTAAAGTGCGATTGCACTTCTTGCATCATGTAACTGCGCTGGAACAAAATAAATTTCACCTATTTTATTAACAGTAACAAAACGGTGTTTCAGTAGAGTTATTCATTTTTTGACATAGTTCCAGTTTTCTTCCGTGTTTTATGCTGTAGTCCCAATATAACAAATAATTTTGCGTTTGTTTACAATTTTTACGAAGTGTTTTTTTCAGGTAGAGCAGACGAACTTTTAATTAGCGCAGTTCCGCGAGTACTTTTGATCGAGACCGTGACTATAAATAATTCGCAGTCGCCGCATACTAATTACTATTAACATTCAAGTAATTTCTACAATGTTTTGAAGCAAAATTTTAGGTTGCCTTTATTGAAGCAAAATAAATAAGAAATGACACCATCAGAGGATTTTGACAAAGTGCAATAAGCGTACAATTAAAACCTGCCCTGTGATATAACGATGTTTCATGAATGAATGAATGAAAATGGAATTGAAAGAGGTCAGAGGTCGTTCGCATAAATTATAATTATGTACAACACCCGTTGTATATACTTCAAGTATATACAACGGTTGTTATACTCTATGGTTATCAGATAAACAAGAATACACAATAACTGGTAAAAGGCTGAAATAAAAATCACTTTCATTTATATTATTATAAATATTTATTTACTAGTCCCTTTATATATTTGAAAAAATAAAAAAGTATGGTTAATTGAATATTTTGAAGTAAATTATTTCACAAATATTTTCATGAAAATAAAAATACATGTGTATTATGTTGGGATTATTGTTTTATGGTTCTATTTTTGGAAGGGGTGTGTGTGGTGCGTTTTGTTTTGGTGTCTGTTTAATTAAAGATGGCTAAAATTAATTTTAAGAAACGCTTTACAAGTTATACTGAAACTGAAATTTTAGAAAAGAGAACAAAAGTTTTATGAGGTGTTGATTTAAAAGCTGTATTGGCTGTGGGATTACCAGAACGATAGGACTTGGAAATAAATACATTATGCTTTTGTCTTTTGGGCTGTGTGGGAATTTAGACCACTCTGGGGACTCATACACGCTTCTGCTTCCAGCGAGCGTTCTTAAAAAAAACAACAGCTGCGAGGATTATATCTTCACTTTTTGGCATACAACAGAAGTACGTTCTAAACTTCGATATAATTGGTGTTTTGTGTTAAAAGCAGGACTTCAAAGTGTTGGTAATTGTGATACTATTAGTTATCCTTGTGTTTTCCAGGATGTATGGGAATTTACACCGGTTTGGGAACTCGTACACCATGAGGCAACGGGTGTAAGAGTTCCCAAACCGGTGTAAATTCCCATACACCCTGGAAAACACAAGGATAACGGATTTATTTCCAAGAATTCTGGTGTACTTGATACTTTAACCAACATTGTGGGCAAAAACTGACAGAAAATTTGTACTTTGTAAGTTTCTTAATAAATAAAACCAGACAAATATGGAGGTCACTGGAACTGGCTCAATGAGCCAGTTCCAATGACATCCATATCTGTAATATTTATTGCACATAAATATTAAATTTCCTGTATTCTTATTTTTGTTCTAACATAACTGAGCAAAAGGTATGAATTAATAATTAAAAATTGGTACTTTTTTTTAGCTATATAGCCAGCTATTGTATATTCTTGTTTTTACACCGTGGTTAACCACGGTGTAAAAAAAAAACACTGTGGATTGCAAGTTACACCGTACCTCTCATCCAATCAAAATGCAGTATTTTGTTTCATTTGGAAATAATAATTTATAACAAACTGTGATGCGTTGAGCACAGGTATCTTCACTTGTTGTCACACCGATTAAGAAGTCGGTCTGTTTTTATCATAGGACTCGACGCGTTGCCAACAGTTTGTTGGACTGAACAGAGGCGGACTGGCATATTGTCCACAAGGACAATTGGAAGATGACATAAATATGTCATCGAAATGTCCTCTATGTGGACTGCAATTGATTGCTCACATGCAGGGAATTTATACCGGTCGGCGCCTCAGGGTTTATGTATGAGTCCTCAGACCGATGTAAATTCCCATACACCCCCGGTAGACACCACAATAACTAATATTGTTTACTTTGATAAATACACCACCTGGGGCCAATACTATGAAACTTTTACAATTGTATTTTCTAGAATTGTATTTTCTAGTTATGACTTTAAATGGGTTAAAATAAACCATTAGAATTTTCAAAGATCTGGCAATTTGCCATTTGGCAAATTGCCATATCTTTTAAAACGCTAATGATTCATTTTAGTTAGTTATATTAATAAGTAGAAAATACAATTCTAGAAAATACAATTGTAAAAGTTTTATAGTATTGGCCCCTGGAATGACAAGAGTACCACATCAATAACAATTTCCACAACACCACATTCGTTTTTTATCGTTTTTCCTTTGCCTCTTCTCGATAATAATGTTCCACAATGAATTAGCCAAGCTAATTAACACAATTATAACACAAACGGATATCTCAAGAATTCTTTTTGTGTTAACATATATCTACAATTACGATTTCATCGAAAAATCGAACAGAATGGTATCGACCTGTTTTTCTTGTCAGTGTGTGTAGCGCCAGCTTTAGTTCACGAACATCAAACAATCCATCTTTGGGATCACTTGTGCTTCCATTCAAGTAAAGCTAGCTTTAGTTCAAGAATTTGAAACAATCCACCTTTGGAATCACTTGATCTACAGTTCAGGTAGAGCTAGCTTTAGTTCTGGACCTTGAGACAATCCAGTTTAAAGTGAACACTTTGGACAAGAAAAAACTAATTCTCTTTCTTCGGTGGTTATTTTTATGTAATATACAGTATGTGGAGAGTATATTATCACTAAATCACTCGCAGGGTGGAGATTCCACCCAATCAATAATTGCAAATTGGTCGCAAAGCATAATAAGCACAAGCAAAGTTCCAGCCATTGGACCTCCGGGGTAAACCCGGAGGTCCATTGGCTGAAACATTGCTTGCATTTTTTGTCCATATGGGGAGAATTTGAAAATGATACTTTGGGTGATAAACCCACTCCACGGGTGATTTAGTTACAATCCACTCTCCACGTACTGCACTGATACTGTTTAGTCAATCTGAGGTGATTAGCTCTGTACCCGACACGAGCAACAGACGTCACTTGCAAACTGTTCCCTTGTCTTGACTAATTTTTTCATTTTTTTGCTTCCAAAACATACATGTAGCTTGTGACACCTCATTAGAACAAAGCTCGGTGAGCTCGTTCCAATAGCGTGCCCCTATGTGGACAATGGGGGTTAAGTGCCTTGCCCAAGGACACAGCGCGGGAGTCCGAATCGATCGCTCAGACGGTCACCCATCCGAGGACTAACCGGGTTCGACGTTGCTTAACTTCGGTGATCTGACGAGAACCGGTTACCGCAACGCCACCGCGCCCACAGAAGCAACTAAGTAACTGTCTACTTTGTGTCTTTGTTTAGCGAATGTAGTTTACAGTAATTTGCAGGTTTTCATTCTTCCAGGGAAAAAAAATTCAGCAAAACTTACCTCCTAGACTATTTTAATGGTGGAAAGGATAGTGTCTGTATTATATGGCATGATGCGCATACTGTGATATAATGGGCAGAAAACAATTACAGAACAAAAAAGGATGGTGAAAGCGCCGTTCGGCAGCCAGGAACACCTTGTGTTGGACAGTTTTACAGGTTGAGGGACGGCGAGATACTCGCACAGAACCACCGATCAGCGGCGTGTAACTGTCAGACTCCCCAACGCACTAACACTGCGCAAGTAGGATTAGCATTGGTTGAAGACAAGTGCACCATCGACGTAGATTATACAAGTGTACTGCTTTTACCCTTTACCTAACATGAAAAGCAGACGACACTTGCAAAAAAAAAATCTTGAATAACTAATTTATTTCATTTTTTTTGTCTCAGAAACATGGGTTATGACCCCTCGTTGGAACGAGCTCGACGAGCTCGTTCCAACGAGGGGTCATAACCTATATTTTTGAGACAAAAAATGAAAAAAATAATAAAAAATAACTGGAGATTTTTAAGAATAACGCTGGCCGGTTTTGGCCGTTACGTTTGGTAAAGGGTTAATATATAGAGTATATATTCCTACTGCTTTAATATATAGATAATACAGGTATACTGTCTTTAAAATATAGAGTATACCGATCTACTGTTTTTATGTATATAGTATACAGGTCTACTGCTTTAATATATAGATAATACAGGTATACTGTCTTTAAAATATAGAGTATACTGATCTACTGTTTTTATGTATATTGTATACAGGTCTACTGCTTTAATATATAGATAATACAGGTATACTGCATTTGAAATATAGAGTATACTGATCTACTGTTTTTATGTATATAGTATACAGGTCTACTGCTTTAATATATAGATAATACTGGTATACTGTCTTTAAAATATAGAGTATACCGATCTACTGTTTTTATGTATATAGTATACAGGTCTACTGCTTTAATATATAGATAATACAGGTATACTGTCTTTAAAATATAGAGTATACTGATCTACTGTTTTTATGTATATAGTATACAGGTCTACTGCTTTAATATATAGATAATACAGGTATACTGCATTTGAAATATAGAGTATACTGATCTACTGTTTTTATGTATATAGTATACAGGTCTACTGCTTTAATATATAGATAATACAGGTATACTGTCTTTAAAATATAGAGTATACTGATCTACTGTTTTTATGTATATAGTATACAGGTCTACTGCTTTAATTTATAGATAATACAGGTATACTGCATTTGAAATATAGAGTATACTGATCTACTGTTTTTATGTATATAGTATACAGGTCTACTGCTTTAATATATAGATAATGCAGGTATACTGCCTTTAAAATATAGAGTATACTGATCTACTGTTTTTATGTATATAGTATACAGGTCAACTGCTTTAATATATAGATAATACAGGTATACGGTCTTTAAAATATAGAGTATACTGATCTACTGATTTTATGTATATAGTATACAGGTCTACTGCTTTAATATATAGCGATACAGGTCGAATGATATAATGCATGAAGTATTCTGTTCCAGTTCCTTAATGTGTAGATGATCCCGACTGTGATGGCTCAAGTCTCAATTGACTAATATTCCAGCTGCCTCATCAAGGCATGCCTTGATGATGAAGTCGGAAAATTAGTTAGTCGGGAATTAGATAGATCTTTATTTTGCAGAATACTAGTACATTGATTACAAAATAACATTACAACAAACAGGAACATAAGCTAGTATACAGCATGGAAATGGCATAGCCTAAAAGGCTGTCTTCCCGCCATTCCCGTAAAAAAGAAAGATATCAAGTTTCTTTGGCATCAGTGTATCGAATGCATTCCCCAAGACGGGGTTGTCTGATCTTTACTGTTCCAGGTTCTTGGGAAGGAGTGTAATGACAGCACAGCAGAGAACTGTGTTCTTGGTTTGCGGGTATCTAATTTACCGGTTTGCCTTGTATTCATTCCTGGGGGTTTCTATATACTCGAAAGCTATCACTGAATTATACTTTAACAATGTAGGACTTCTTAGAAATGTATGAGTGAAGAAATAAAATATTCATGTAGATAGATTCTTCAACGTACTAACTCCGAGTATGCATATTTTCTTTCAAGGAAGCCGATTCGGTCGGTCTGTTTTACATTCCTGTGGTAACCGAACAACACCCATTCAGGCCTCTAACACCAAGAGCAACTATTATAAGGGTGATTCTCCAAGAATCCGAACAAAATAAAGTCACTTTCTGTGGTTTGGGGTGATTTAGGTCATAGTTGGGTCTATTTGGGTAATTAGATTTACGTCAGTCGAAACGAGCTCGGAGCAAACATGTGCCACCACAAAAACCAAGACGGCGGACTCCATTAGACAAATGGATGACGGAAACACGTGTCATCCTAACAACACGCTCTGCGTATACGTACAGACACCACTTATCCCCATGGGGATGTCGTCACAAGATGACCGCACATGCAAACTTCCACAATAACCAAAAATGACGTAATAACCAAAAATGACGTGACTTCCGAGGTCCTCGACGATGTCACCCACCCCACAAGGCACGATCTATCACTATCCTTTTACTGTTAAGTATTTAACTTAACCATTTGAACTCAAGTGGTATCTTCCAAGCCAGTTCAAGGGCAGCAATTAGAAGAGTCCATATTCATTATTTGGGGTGGATAAATCAATATTTTCAACGTGCAGCCTCGGGGCCGCACGTTGAAAATATTGATTGGTCTACCACACACATTTATTGAACAACCATCCTATTTAATGACGTTATAACGTATCATGTGGCTGGCCGAAAAAAACGGCCGCTAGGGTTCAAAGGGCTAAAGGTGTAATGCAGGTCAGGGTTGAACACGCGTTCTTTCCACAAGTCCAATGCGCTAACCAAACACCGTTTAAAGCCTCTAGATCCCGAGGCTTCCGTACGAACTGTACAGTCTGCACCTTGTTTAAAAACCTCATGAAATTATACCTGGAACTGAATTTGTGGATGACAAAAAACTGGGCGAGAAATAATCCATTTAAATAGTAACTAATAACTTGTTTGAGTTTGCTTAAATTTATCCCCTCCACCCCCCCCCCCCCACACCTCAATGGTGCAGAGCTTCTATCGCGCTATATATTTATTTTCCAGTTACTCTGACTGTCTTCGATTACGTTTAAAAAAGAGGAGAAGACAAGGAATGGAGGAAAGCAACGAGCATCTCCACATCACGGTTGTTCTTCGATGAATTTTGTTTTTGTGGAAGGGAATTACGTGGACGCACAAATAATCCTGTAAACAGATATTGTTTCTGACCCGCTGAGAATTGCACAGGGTTTAGTTTCTGTTCTACAATAATTACATAAATCATATTAAACCTAAAGCCGCCATTTCGTTCGTTTAAGGGCTAAAATACCACACACACATTCAAGTTAGGGAATTGTCTATTTTACGTAGCTATGATTCTTTTCTGTTAGTATTTTTTGTTGCATTCCTGACATATAGCGTTATTAGAGGATGATGCGATTAAGAAGCAAGTAACTGACATCATCAACATTTGACATCAGTAGAAAATGAAGCAAAGTTTCCTTTTATTGATTGATTGATTTATTTATTTATTTATCTATTGGGGTTTCAGGTCACATACTTATGCACAATGGCTAATCGTGACCGTGACAGTTTTACGGGTGGAGGAAGCCGGAGTACCCGGAGAGAACCACCGAGCAACGGCGAGCAACTGTCAGCTCCTCAACATTCTCACTCTGTTCAAGCTCCGCTCAAGCAGGGTTACAGCGGTTGAAGACATGTGCACCATCGACGTGCAGTGCGCCTCAGTTCACGGAGTCATCGTGCCACCATGTGAGCAACAGGGATAAAGTGCCTTGCCCATGGACACAACGCGGGTCGTCCCGAATGGGGATCGAACTCGGGACCTCTAGCATAGAAGTCCATCAGTCTACCACTGAGCCACTGTGCTCCCTTTTGTTGCTTTTAATAAACGAAAACAACAGACAGCTCTCAAAGCTGTCTGTTGTTTTCGTTTATTAAAAGTAACAAAAGGAAACTTGGCTTTTCTATGGAAGCTAACCAGAAGCAACTACTAGTTCACAGATAATCCATCATTAAGGATGTTTATCAGTATTTCACCAACCAACAGCAAAGCGTTCATTTTGGCTCTTTGTTTAGCAAATGTGTTTTTACAATAATTTGCAAAGTTTTTATTCTTCCCAAGAAACAAACTTAAAAATCTCACCTTTTGTTTTAAAGGAAAAGACTGTGGCAGGCATTAATAATAATTTTGTAATAATAATTTACTTATATAGCGCTTTTACCAGAAAAACACTGCTCCAAAGCGCTCACAACACAAACTGACATTCAAAAGAAAGAATTCTGCAGGCAAAGGCTATCCGAAAGAGATGGGTCTTTAAACATTTTCTGAAATGTTCAGTATTGGGGGATTTCCTTATATTCTGAGGGAGTGCGTTCCATAATGAGGGAGCTGCAAAAGTGAATGATCTTTTTCCCGTCGTGGATTTTATTCGGGCACGACAAGAAGATTCTCTGAAGATAATCTATGATTCTGTGCTGGTTTGTGTAAAGTGACAATCTGTATTAAGTGGGTAGGGGCATTATCTCCGTGTATGATGTTGTGTGTCATCATTAATACGTTATATTTGATGCGAGACTCAACTGGCAAGTTGAGCTCGTTCCAATGAGGGGCCATAACCTATGTTTTTGAGACAACAATGAAAAAAATAATGAAAATTAGTTGGCGATTTTTGAGAATAGCGCTGGCCGGTTTTGGTCGTTACGTTGGGTAAAGGGTTAAATGATGTACACATCGATGATACATAGAGATTATTACCATTATGTAGATGTAGAAAATATGTATTCGAGACGAGCTCCGGGTTCTAAGGGCAGATCACGACAAGTCGAAGACGAGTCGTAATCTACCCTTAGAACCCGGAGCGAGAGAGGGAGCGAGGGAGAGTAGGGCCTCTTCCATTTTCGGAAATTTCCACAATGAGTGTGAGTGCTTTTCTGCATCGCCCAAAACTATTATTATCGCCTTATTCATCGGGAGTACGGTGAATTGATGGTTAGAGTATTGGACTACAAACCGAAAGGTACACACTTCGATCCTGAACAGGGTAACTCCGTTGTGTCCTTGGGCAAGGCACCTCACCCCGATTGCCCACACGGGGAACGTTGGCGCTGTGTACTGAGGCGTATAGCACGTCGATGGTGCACTTGCCTTCAACAAATGCTAACCTTGCTCATGTGGGGTTAATACGTTGTGAATTCTAACAGTTACTCTCCGCTACTCGGTGATTCTCCGCGGGCACTCCGGCTGTCTCTACCCGTAAAGCACGAGGTAACACTGATTGTCGAAAGTGTCGTTAAACCTCAATAAATAAATAAATAAATAAATAAATAAATAAATAAATTTACTTCTGCGAACTGATTATATCACCAAAGTCAAATGCACTACGTGGAGAGTGCTTTATCACTAAATCACCCACAGAGTGGAGATTCCACCCAAGCAATAATTGCAAATTTGTTGCAAAGCATAATAATCACAAGCAAAGTTCCAGCCAAAGGCTGAAACATTGCTTGTGTTTTTTTTGTCCACATGTTCAGAATTTGAAAGTGATACTTTGGGTGATAACTCCACTCCCCGGATGATTTACTTACAATCCAGTCTCCACGTACTGTATTTCCTACTTCTTTGCTAAAAAATCATGTGTTTGAATCTTATAAAATACAAACTGACGGAGCCACAAAAACGCGGAGACAAAACAGGGAAGTGGCTAAAGGTTTCCGATCGGGAGGGGGTGTAGGGCAGTGAATTTCCAACTAGGGAGGGGGGGGGGGGACCGGGAAGGGGGAAACCCCCTCCCGGTCCCTCCCTCTAGTTGGAAATTCACTGCCGAGAAAATGAAGCCATGAAAGGAGGCATAAAATTGATTCGAATAACTAAAATGCCAACATATTTATGAGAGAATTATCAGGTTATTATTATTTGGTATTTTTCTGGGAATTGAATATGTGCTAAAGAAATGCTCAAGCTGAGAACTCGGAGCAATTCACAATCTCCTAACATTAAATCAGATCTTATGCAGGAATGATAAATTTTCGATGTTTCATATGCGAATGATAACATTAACTCAGGATAACGATTTTACAGAATGCGATTTTCTTGAAGCGCATTTCGAGGATTGTTTTATTACGATAAGTAAAGGTACCACATAAATATCGTACCGATTGACATCATGCATACTTATGAAGCTCGATATTGCGTACACTGTAGTTGTAAATACTAACAGTTGGAACCTTTGCCGATTTGAAACCGAACTGGAATTTTGGTAAGTAAAAGAGACATCAGCATCACCAAAGAAGCGCTAAAATCCAGATAGATGGAATTTCCAACTTCTTATGAAGTGCCCTCCGAATTTCCAACTATAGGATATTTTGGCCAGGATTGGGAGTGACACCCCGACACCCCACCACCACCCCCTTGTCTTCACGTTCCTGGAGACAAAACAGAAACTACCATGTGCCTAAAGTAAGTTTCAAAGAAAGTTTCAGTTATTTCAAACTCTATTAACTTATTTTATCTTACAATCAACATGTATTTTGTCTGTATTAACTCCGCAAGTGTCGTGTATCCGACCCCCTGATACAGATGTTTGTATCAGGGGGTCGGATACAAATGAGTTCCATTTTTTTTTCTTTTTGTTCATCCGTACGAATAAATAGTTCGTTATATATTCGTCTACATTCTTGACTTATCCCCAATATATTGTAAGATAAAATGATTATTACCATTATGTGGATGTACAAAATATGTATCCGAGTCTCGCTCCGGGTTCTAAGGGTAGATCACGACTCGTCGTGATCTGCCCTTAGAACCCGGTGCTCGACTCGGATACATATTTTCTACATCCACATAATGGTAATAATCTCTATATATTAAAGCAGTACACTTGTATCATCTATATCATACAAAACAACGTTGGAAATCTATGGGGTGTAAAACTAGATTGGTTACGTTTTAATTCAACTAGCCGATGAGCGGTTTACAGAAATTTCACATCATACCTTGATATCCATCCCTCCCCTAATCAAGTGCATCACACACCACTTTCGAGAAAAAAAACAGACGCTATTTCCGTTGAGTAACGTCAGTGGGAACTGTTTACGGAAGGCCGCAGGGAGAAATAGTCGTCAAAGAAAGAAAAACACTGTATTTACCAATACTGTCAGCTCCAAATTAAATAATCACCCGCCAATTATTTTCCAATCGAATCCAAATTATTTGTCGCTGCTTATAAAAAAAAAGCCAAAACAAAGAAACAAACAAAATAAGTACTGAAAACAATGTTTACCTTCTTGTAATGGAATCCAATTAACTTGATGGTAGAAGAGCAGTTAGTCCGTCTTTTGCTTCTGGATTCTCACAAAACTAAACGCATGTATTGTCCACGGTAAACACCGATGGGTATTTGATGATGCGATACAGTCCTTTTAATCGAGATATCTGATGCGCTGGGACTTGATTGCAATCCTGGAAACACATAAAACAGAAGTGAGATTTAATGTTGTCATCAGATTTGATGTTGGAGAAAAATGTAATCACGATTGATTGGGCCGAGGATTTGTTGTCGAACGAGATGAATGACAGACCTGTTCGATTCGTTTTTCCCTCGATAGTGCGAAGCGAGATTCCGCTCATCTACTCCTTGTTAACCATTCCCAAGAGAGTGTTTCTCCTGGCTTTTAGCACTGAGAATGCTGGATTGATGGAAGGATATGATGTTTTTTTTTTATTCTTTTGGACGAATGTGGTTTTAGAAGAAATTCACGCATATTGTAAAAACATTGGAATTTGGACAGAAATATTTCCTGCTGACATAACTGGAAAAGTGAATTCAATGCTCTGTAACTCTTTTTCCTGCGCGAATTGCAGATGATACTTAAAAACGAAGCAAGAATAACTTCCCCCTTTTACCTCCATAACATAGCTTATAACCCCTAATGGGAACGAGCTCCGTGAGCTCGTTCCAATTATGGGCCATAAGCTACAGTACGTGGAGAGTGGATTGTAAGTAAATCACCCGCGGAGTGGAGTTATCACCCGAACTATAACTTTCAAATTTTGTATTTATCGACTAAAAACACAAGCAATGTTTCAGCCAATGGATCTACGGGTTTAACCCGGAGGTCCATTGGCTGAAACTTTGCTTGTGCTTGTTATGATCTGCAACGAATTTGCAATTATTGCTTGGGTGGAATCTCCACTTTGCGGGTGATTTAGTGATAATACACTCTCCACGTACTGTATGTATTGTGGGCCTATTCAAAAAAGGATAAAATTCGAATGGTTATTTTTATGAATAATATGAATAAAGACGCCCAAAAATGGCCGTTATGTTTATGGGTTTCATGACAAATGTGAACTTTTGGAGACAGAGACTTCACCCGTCAACTCTCTGATACTGAATTGGGTCATTAAATGCAATAACATCCACAGAAAATGCGGCCAGCGCTATTCTCAAAAATCGCCAATTAATTTTCACTATTTTTTTCATTTTTTGTCTCAAAAACATAGGTTATGACCCCTCGTTGGAACGAGCTCGTCGAGCTCGTTCCAACGAGGGGTCATAACCTATGTTTTTGAGACAAAAAATGAAAAAAATTAGTTATTCAAGAATTTTTTTTGCAAGTGTCGTCTGCTTTTCACGTTAGGTAAAGGGTTAAAATCCAACAGCCCAATTCTGAAACCGATTCGTTATTCACATTGCTACCTGGGGCCAATACTATAAAACTTGTTTACAATTGCATTTTCTGGAATTGTATTTTCTAGTTATGACTTTAAATGGGTTAAAATGAACCATTAGCATTTTCAAAGACCTGGCAATTTGCCAGCTGGCAAATTGCAATATCTTATAAAATGCTAACGATTCATTTTAGTCAGTTATATTAATACGTAGAAAATACAATTCTAGAAAATACAATTGTAAACGTTTTATAATATTGGCTCCTGGTCGTCAACACCTAATTTCTTATTTCCGCATTATTACATACCAAACTGAAAGAGTTGAAAGAAACTTAAAGATATTCCTCTTGGGCACAAAAGACACCCCCACCCTGATATGCCAGGCGATGGGGTGGAGGTGGTGTGCATCCGGCGTCCCCTATCCCATTTTGTAACTCAGTTTTGTTCAAGCACTGAGACCGGGAGTGAATACTATAAAACCTTTACAATTGTATTTTCTGGAATTGTATTTTCTACCTATTAATATAACTGACTAAAATTAATCATGAGCATTTTAAAAGATATGGCAATTTGTCAGCTGACAAAGTGCCATATCTTTAAAATGCTGATGGTTCATTTCAAGTCATTTAAAGTCATATCTAGAAAATACAATTCCAGAAAAATTGATTTGTAACAGGAATGGTGAGCGGAAACAAATGCTGGAGAGAGTTGTAACAAATGTGATGAGCTGTAACAAAAGTGGCTGCTGTGACAAAAGCGGTTGCTACAAACGACACGAAAGTGCGATTCATAATGCCTGAATTTCAACGAATGAGTTCCTTAACGACTTTTTCGTTCTGTTTTCTGTTTTTTACAGTATGACTTTGCTGTCAAAAACTGAAAATAACGCCATAGCATTCACTGCGATCTTAAACCTGGAGGCGACAGAACATTTTAAACTTCCAAATGTGAAAACATTCAATACTTCCAAATGTGAAAACATTCAATAATTGAAAGTGATTTATGTTGTTTTGTGTTCTCGTGTTAACATGCGATATGAATCACGCAATGTAAAAAAAAAATGTTTTGAGAATCCGGATTTGAAAATATAAAAGTTTATTTTTATTACCCTTTACCCAACGAATCGCCCGCATCCGCCCACGTAATATGCAAATTCAGCAGTTGAAAAAATATTTAAAAAAAAATTTCAACAAAACCATATCATGTGACCCCTCGTTGGAACGAGCTCGTCGAGCTCGTTCCAACGAGGGGGTCACATGATATGGTTTTGTTGAAATTTTTTGAAAAATTTAAAAAATTGAAATTTAAAATAATAAATTTTGATATCGTCTGCGTTGGGTAAAGGGTTAAACGCCCCTTGGCTGTACATTGCTCATCCTCGACAGTACACTTTAAATGTTCCACGTTTATTTATTTAGGAGTTATTCCGTATTCCATGGTACCACGAGAGAAATTGTCAAGAGTTTTCGAACTGAATTCTATGTTTCCGCACAGTTTCTCATCCTTGACCTTTCTTGTCATGAAAATCGACTTTCTCTGAAGTTATCTCCCCGGAAATTATTAGACTGGCAAGGAAGGTCCAATTAAGAAGCATGCAATTGTTAGTTTGTCATAAAAATTCGAAGTATCCTTTTATTTATAACTTGCTTCACTGAGTCGTCGGCTTCTTTGCTAGATCTTTGTGCAGTCGGTGACACTATCAGTGTAACGGTATGTGAGGTCCTTAAACCATTTATTCCATACATACACAGAACGACACGCGTGTGTGAATGGGCTAATCGATATGGCACGATTGCCAGCGCGGAAGGATAGAATGAGAGGCCGCAGGCCTCAAGTTTTATCCTTCCATGATGACACAAGTGCCTTAACGATTACCACCTTCACATACCAGTGTCGTTCTGTGGTTGTTACACGCCTTCACCTTCTAACAATTATTAGAAGGACACTCAGCAATTCATTTGACAACTCGTCCCCTGAGTTCCAATGTGTTCTATGTGCCTACTGGCACATAGAACACATTGGAACTCAGGGGACAAACTATCAACAAAAAGAACACATTTTATCGCTAACCAAATTTGCTATTTCGTCCCTACTGGCACATAGAACATATGGAAACTCGGGGGACCATTTTCAGAATCCCCTAGTAGTTCAAATTGTAATTCGTTGCACGATTTGTAGAATTTAAAATTTCGCTTCTATTTAAAAATAGTCCGGGGAGCGCGGTGGCTCAGTAGGTAGAGGTGCAGGCTGCAAGCCGAGAGGTCCTCGGTTCGAATCCCACCTGCGGCAACCGCGTTGTGTCCTTGGGCAAGACACTTCATCTCCATTGCCCGCGTGGGGGCACGATGACGCCGTGTACTAAGGCGTACTGCACGTCGATGGTACGCATGTCTTCAACCAATCTAACCCTGCCTGTGCTGCTGTGCAGAGTTACGATGTTGGGGAGCTGGCAGCTGCTCGTCGTTGCTCGGTGGTTCTCTCCGGGTACTCCGGCTTCTTCCACGGTCATGTTTAGCCATTGTGCATAAGTATGTGACCTTAAACATCAATAAATAAATAATAAAAATAGTCCGTCAACGATTTCCGTTCCGCACATATGTGCGGAACAGATTTTCAATTTCCGCACGATTTAGTGTTGCTGTAGATGGGGATTACATAGAATAGGCGTTTAATAAAAAAAAATATAGAACATCAGAAGATGGTGAAAACGCGGTTTCCGTTTTCTTATTTTTAATTGGCTTATTTATATTTTTATTTATTGGTGTTTAAGGTCACATAATTATACACAATGGCTAATCATGACCGTGACAGTTTTACGGGTGGAAGAAGCCGGAGTACACGGAGAGAACCACCGAGCAACGACGAGCAGCTGCCAGCTCCCCAACATCGTAACTCCGCACTGCAGCACAAGCAGGGTTAGATTGGTTGAAGACATGTGCACCATCGACTTGCAGTATGTGGACAATCGGGGTTAAGTGCCTTGCCCAAGGACACAGCGCGGGAGTCCGAATCGATCGCTCAGACGGGCACCCATCAGAGGACTAACCGGGCTCGACGTTGCTTAACTTCGGTGATCCGACGAGAACCGGTTACCGCATTTAATTGGCTTTAAACAAAGAATAATAATGAAACGTTCAAACTGGTTTGGGAAAAAGTGTAAAAGACCGGCTTCTTATTTTTATACTACTCTACAGGAAAATACCCGTCGTTGGTGAAATGACGCGCACATCGATGACACAACTCCACTAACATTTCAAATTGCAATTTCTAGGGTGAAATTTACTAAAAACTTTAGAAAATTAAGGGGAGATGACTTTTCTGTAAATCTCTTCTAATGACAAAAATTGTCAGCCTTGATAATACAAATATAGAATTATAACATATACAGGCACTAACCAACAGGGTCCAGTACGATAAAACTTTTACAATTGTATTTTCTAGGATTGTATTTTCTAGTTATGAACTTAAATTGGTTGAAATCAAACATTAGCATTTTCAAAGATGTGGCAATTTGAGAGAGAGAGAGAGAGAGAGAGAGGGAGAGAGAGAGAGAGAGAGAGAGAGAGAGAGAGAGAGAGAGAGAGAGAGAGAGAGAGAGAGAGAGAGACAGGCAGGTAGACAGACAGACAGACAGACAGACAGACAGACAAAGACACAGCAGAGGGAGAGAGAGGGAGTGAGAGGAGGGGCAGACAGATGGACGGAAACTCATAAGTCCCGTATTATTGCCCGGACGGACGGACGGACGGACGGACGGACGGACGGACGGACGGAGCATCGGAAGGTACAGAGACAGAGACGTAGAGTTAAAAAGATAGGAAGAGACAACAGACAGAGATGGCTCGATTAGGCCGTGTTGACAGAGATAGGGTTAAAAACTTAACTCATGTAGGGTACCTAAATTATCGGGCCACCAGTCCAATTCTGTATTTGTTTTCCCAATTTTTTCGTGTAGATTGCGCGCAGACTAGTATGGATGCAGTGCGAAGTTCCTTTACTCACAAAGATATGTTGTTATATTTTTGAGTTGTAGATGTTTCAATCAATAACTAGTTATAGATGTTCCAATCAATGTCTATTTAATATACAACGAAAACATCAAAATATTAACACAATTAGTGGTACTACGCGGCATAACCATAAAAAATACACATCTGGCGAGTCTTCACTAAAAGCACTAAGTACATAAACATGTTAGATAGTTATGTCATTAAAGATTCCCATCGAATGCTTTCGATTTTATTAGAGTTTAACGACACTTTAACAGCCAAGGTCTTATCGTGTCGGTGACAATTTACTGATGGAGGAATCCAGAGTACCCGGAGAGAACCACCGAGCGACGACGAGCAGCTGTCAGCTCCCCAACATCGTAACTCCGAACTGCAGCACAGGCAGGGTTAGATTGTCTGAAGATATGCGCACCATCGACGTGCAGTACGCCTTAGTGCTCTGCGTCACCGTGCGCCCACGTGGACAATCGGGGTTAAGAGCCTTGCCCAAGGACACAACGAGGGAGTCCAAATGGATCGCTCAGACGGTCACCAATCCGAGGACTAACCGGCCTCGACGTTGCTTAACTTCGGTGATCTGACGATAACCGGTTACCGCAACGCCACCGCGTCCCGAGTCTTCATTTATAACATTTAGTACATAAACATGGTAGATAATTATGACATCAAAGATTCCCGTCAAATGATTTCGATATGTCTTAGAATCAATGGGATGGAATATTTCAGTTGGTCGGAAAAGCTTTTCCGACCAACTAAAATATTCCATAGATTTTAATCTAAGAGTACCCGATGGACTTTTAAGGGCTAAACTGATTCCAGGCCACAACGGAGCCAGATTCGTTTGGAAATGTGACTGGTGGCTTGAGACATTGCCGTGAACCATAATTTTATACGTGCTATATCGAGTTTCCAATTTTAGTCAATTCGTACCGGCACTACTTAAGTAAGTGATTCTCATGATTTTTAAGAGAGTTAAGAGCAATTGTCTGGGCCCCACATTTCATGCGCGGTCAATCGCTCTACCAGCACACTTCGGCCAGTTGCTGATGTGTCGCGGTTCTCAGATTAGAATTCCATGGTTATCCAAATGCCGCCATATTCTTCTTTCCTCCCAACACCACAAACGAACTGTTCGATGCTACCGCGTACCACCTTCGTAAATATTTCACTAATTAGTGTACTAACTTTTTATCACCACATAACCACATACCATTCATTTTCTCATCTCACTTCCTCATTATACTACTAGTGAATCTTGTTCTGTAAGACTGATAGTTTGGACATTCCAAGAGAAAGTGTAATGTCAGATTACGAAGTGTTTGTAAACTGTTTTCGTTAAATGTTCCTATCGTCATCCATTTGTTTACAAAAGCAGACGAGTAGGGATCCAATACACGGGGAGTAATCCAGCATACCAATCATCGCCAAGAAAATGATTGATGTATCACCTCCAATATTTTTACAATTCTGTATGTTTTCCGTCACTTTGAACTGAAAACAAACATTTTAAAGTGCGATTTAACCGAACTTAGACTGCGATTTTGCGATAAAAACAAAATGGAGGACATTGACAATAAAAACATCACCAGTGTCGGTATATTGAATTAATATGGGATCACTGTTGTCCATGATGTGGGTTTATTCCTCAGTCCTAAAGCCTCGCCAAATATTATGCTCACTTCGTCTCATGTGACATCGTGTGCCATCGTATCCGCCAACTAAATACGGTCACCCCGTAACGTATTTATTATGCCAGCGTGTTTTTCTTCAAAATTTCATTATCTGTTTTGTTTGCAAACAATTTAATGTTCTCAATGAATTTTCAGATAGGCACTCATTTGTTTAGAAAAAGCAGACGAGTAGTGATGCAATACAAGGCCAGCAATCAAAATCTCATTGATCGCCAAGAGAATTGTGGTTTCATTACTTCTCCATTTTTGGCGCATTTACAATTCTGCCTGAATTATGACGGTTTGAGCTGAAATCAAACTTTCTAAAGTGTCAATTAGCCGATTCAGACTGCGAATTTTACGATAAAGACAAAATGATGGACAGCGACAACTAATATATCGCCAGTGTCGGTATATTGATTTAATGCTGCGTAGCTGTTGGCGATTACTGCCGGTGTATTCCTCTGTCCTCGGTCACTGGTTATGTGTCATTCATTGGTTGATCTTTCGGCTGGCGTAATAAACATTTATATGAAGTACAATTTGGTAAACTGTGTGCTTACGACATGAGCAAGAACACAGATAAGTGGGGAAGATAAGATTAGAAATAATTTAATCATACAACCCTTTTGTACTTTATATTATAAAGTACCGCCGCCGTAGACTGGTCACTTTCCATGGGTAGGCAATATTTCAACGGGCGCAATAATATTAGATTCCAAACGCTAATTAATAATTAGTGGATGATCTCCCTGCCTTCAAAAACATATTTCTTGACTGCTGCAGTCACTGGCCAGCCAAGGCAGGACTCATCATGGAGCGTCGAACTATTAGCAAGCCTCGTATCTCATTCAGTCGCATATGTTGCATGCTTACTGGACGTGTTCACAGCTCAACTTTTGAGCTTTGTTTGCAGTTGATGTTTAAAATCGGTTATTTATTGCTGCAAAGCACATAAATATCCGAATCATGCACAGCTTAACCGTTCAAACCCTGGTGGTATCTTCCATGCCAGTTCAATGACAGCAATTGGAAGAGTCCATATTCATTATGTGGGTGTAGACCAATTTATATCTTCAATGTGCAGCCTTGAGGCTGCACATTGAAAATATTGATTGGCCATCCTCACACATTCATTTAACAGTCTTTCTACTTAATGAAATTATGTTAATAATAATAATAATAATAATAATAATATACACATTTATATAGCGCCAAAATTCTAGTTCGGAAGAAAAAGAACCATATTCTAAGGCGCTGCACATGTTACTGAGCTCATGCAAATATACAAACGGAATATATACAGTATCTTACAGTCCAGAACATCACTTATAGGCTTTTTGAAACAGGCATGTTTTTAGATCTTTCTTGAAAAGGTTGACATTTGACAGTCTCTTTAGGTGTTCTGGTAAATTTTTCCACAAGTGAGGGCCAGCAAACGAGAATGACCTATCTCCAAATGTCTTACACCTATGTTTTGGAATATGTAGCAGCATTTTACCATCGGATCTCAGGTTGTATTGACACACACTCTTGGTATTAAGGAGTTCTTCTAAGTAGGCTGGTGACATGTTGTTTTGTGTCTTAAAAACTAATAATAAAGTTTTGAAAATTATTCTGTACTTAACTGACAGACAGTGCATATCCCTCAGAACAGGAGTGATGTGTTGGGATCGTGATACCCTACATACCACTCGGGCTGATGCGTTTAGTACCATCTGCAGGCGAAAGTACTGATATTGTGGAAGGTTGAACAGTAAGGCATTACAATAATCCAAATGTGAAGTTACAAAGGCATGAACTAGGGTTTTTGTTGAGTCTTTGGTGAGGAACTGTCTTATCAGTTTAACTTTGTATAGACCTCTGAAAGCCTTATTGCACATATTTGTAACACGTTTGTCCATTGACATGGTAGAGTCGAAGAAGGCACCAAGATTACGTACACTGTTACTTGCGCTGATGGCGGAATCTCCTACCTTCACTGAATTGATGTCAACTTTAGTGAGTTGTTGTCGTGAACCAATTATTAAGAATTCAGTCTTATCATCATTTATCATTAATTTGTTTTAAACCATCCATGTGCGAATGTCCGAAATACAGGATTCAATAGTTTCTGGAGCTTTAGTTTGATCCTTGATTGATGGTCGAAAAGAGAAATATACCTGTGTGTCATCAGCATAACCATGGACGTCAGGCAGGTGAGATTCAATGATGGTGAACATTTTTGAAATATAGAATAGAAACAAAACAGGACTAAGGCAACTGCCCTGTGGGCCTCCACATTCAAGATGGAAATCTTTTGACAGATTACCGTTTATTGATGCACGCTGCTGTCTATTCTTGAGGTATGATGATAACCAGCTAGCAGCAACACCATTAAATCCAAAATCAGAATGCATTGTCTCTAGCAGAGTTTTATGACAAACAGTGTCAAAAGCAGCACTAAGGTCTAAAAGAACAAGCAATGTTACCCTTCCAGACTCCATATTAAGGAGGATGTCATTCTGAACATTGAGCAATGTCGTTTCAGTCCAGTGAAATTTTCTGAATCCAGACGTGTTGGCCGGTAATGGAGCATGCATGTCACTATGTAACATTAGTTGGTCAATTGCGGCTTTTTCACATAGCTTAGAGACGAACGGTAAGTTACTCACTGGTTGGAAGTTTTTAAACACAAGTTCCGTATCTTGTTTCTTCAGAAGAGGATTAACAATTGCTATTTTCCACGCATCAGGCACATATCCTTCTAGCAGAGACATGTTGATCATTTTTGTGATTACAGGAGCCAAAGAGTCTACACATGATTTGACAATAGATGTTGGCATTGGGTCGAGTTGACATGAGGATTCTTTTATTAATTTGGTTACCTCGTGGATTTCTAAAGGTCGAAAAGTTGAAAGCTCTTTTTCTGATGGTCCCTGTTTGATGTCAATTTTGTCTACATTTGTGTTCTTAATTTTGTCCTGAATTAATTTTATTTTTTTTGATGAAGAATTCGCCAAATTGATCAGCTAGCTTTGATGGAACATTGTGTGGTGGAAATGACACACTTTGTTTTTCTGTACACAGATTTTTAACAACTTTAAACAGTTTTTTACCATTACAAGCTTCAACACATGTTGTGTAGTAAGATTTTCTGGCATCTTTTAGTTTGTTGGAGAACTGATTTCGAATAGTCTTATATGCTGCTTCCTCATTGTAAGATTTAGATCTTTCCCGCTCTTGCTTTCGACGATTAGCTTTCAGAGTTCTCAGTTCATTGGTAAACCAGTGTATACTTGGGCGAATAATTAATGTTTTTGTTTTCAGAGGGGCATGCTCATCCAGTAGAAAAGACAATGTGTTGTTGTATGGTTTTGCCAGATCATCCAGGTTAGCACACTGAAAATTACACAAATCTGATTTTTCGATGTCACATTTAAGCTTGTTAATGTCATTTTGATTGGATTTTCGGAGTGTTACTTCTTTACGTGTCAGTGATGGTTTAATTACAGGAATAATCATCAAAAATTTAATCAATGAAGCACCGGGTACAACCCGGTGCTTCATAAATTAAAATTTTACTGATGAATTTTTATTACCGGGAGTAAATACTATAAAACTTTCACAATTGTATTTTCTAGAATTGTTCTTTCTACCTATTAATATAACTGACTAGAATAAATCATTAGCATTTTAAAAAAGATGGCAATTTGCCAGATCTTTTAAAGTGTTAATAGTTCATTTTAACCCATTTAAAGTCATAACTAGAAAATTGCCAGATCTTTTAAAGTGCTAATAGTTCATTTTAACCCATTTAAAGTCATAACTAGAAAATACCATCCTAGAAAATACAATCGTAAAAGTTTTATAGTATTGGGCCCCTGATTAACAGATGGTCCACGGCGACTGTACTGTAAGCTGACCTCCCTACATATTCAGAATGATCTTGTTTTTTTGCAGCAAACGGAATTTCAAACGATGATCGCATTTATAACGCTAGGGGTGACTGAGTTAAATACTATTTTATTTCTCAGCATCAATACTCTTGGAACAAATGAATGCCTCACGCTTCGTTATATCACCACGTTATTACATAAGGAGAATTATCATGTGGCGAATAATTTCACACATTCAAATTATCGATTCAGATTTACCAAGGAATCTCGGTACATAATCGTTGGCAGTGTAATGACAACAAAGTCTTCCTTGGGTGCACAGATAAGATCAGCAAGCTTTAAACCAGATGACGCAGCCAGTCGACACAGGAAAAATTAAATAACATTTTTTAGCCTGAAAGAGACGAACGTGTGCACTTAATGTGCGTTTTTGAATTAGAGGCGAACGTGTGCACTTAACGGTGCTTTTATCAATTTTCAAGCATATAAGGATAAAAACAATGCACTGAGATCTGCAATTTAACTAAACGAAAGACAAAATAATTATAGTCTTGCTTTTAGGTATGCAGGGAAACTGTCAGCGGCGTGGAAAGCGAGAAGGAGCTCATGGCAGTAACCCCGGGCCCATAGATTCCGGTCCCGACAAAGGACTTGCCATACGAGTTTCCAATGGGACTACCAGTGTAATAACTCCACACAAAAAGGGTTAGCATTGGTTTACAACAAGAGCACCATCGACGTGCAGTACACCTCCACGTGGGTAATTGGGAATAAGTGCCTTTCCCAAGGACACAACACTGTTACCCCTAGTGGGGATGAAACCCTGGGACATTTCAGTATAATTAAACTTTTTTTCGGTTCATGCGTTTTCAGATAAAACGATTGGCTCACACGATTCTGTTTTTTCTTTTCATAACTCAATGAACCGAAAAAAACACAATTAGGTCCGCCCCAGCCACGCCCCTAAAATACCAGTCTTCGGAGTTGCAACATGGTGTTAAATCAATAGAAGTTAGAACACTGGCACGTTCAGAATGTGAAAAATAAAAATAAATTTATATTACTAATTTATTACCATGAAATTATTTATAAAATATTTAAATGACCGTGGTGGGTCAATTTTTCTTTTTCTTCACAACTGTATTTATTTGAAATTTCAATTTTTACGCACACTGGGTGATCGTCTGCGTTCATCGTTTTACCCAAATCGATTGTAAACAATGGCTGGTCACGACGAATACGGCAATTTTGACATTGCTAATTTGAATGAAATTTTTGGAAATCAAAATGACTTTATATTTGAGGAAGAATATTTGGCTTTATATCTAACTCCACTTTTACAAACTGTGTTTTTCAGTTCACGGGAAACCGTCAAAACCAAAATACAATGTAATATTGATGGCCTACTTCCACCTACCACGGAACGTAACTTTTACGTGAAGTGAACAGTTGAATGAAATTTGAGGGAGGTGTGGCTTATGACGTTTTCTTTGCATTACGTAATTCATTGGTCAATAAAAAATTTAATGACATAAGTGCATTTGACTTGGAAAGTGTGTCAATTTCTCCTGCATTTCAATAATATGCGCCCTCTTTTATGCCAGAAAAATAATATGTCTACCAGTTTTAGTTTTTAAGTCTTTGTTCGCTGAAGTAGAGGACGACTAACACTATTTATTTATTTGGGTCGCGAACGTTTAATTATAAGGAATGATCGTTTCTTTTTGTCTATTTCTTGAGTTATGAACCCCAAAAAACAAAGTCCAAACTGTGTAAATGGGCGTAAACGAAATAGACAAAAAGAAACGATCATTCCTCAATTGAAGTACGACGCCGTAACCACAGAGCTATGATATTTTAGTTACGAAATTTTGATGCATTGGCGTAAGCGTGACGCAACCAGATCGCAATGAGACGACTGCAAACTGCAGTTATTATTTTATCCTCTCTGTATATTGATACTGGGCAGACCCATCTTATTGCAAATGTACACAAATGCCCCACAATTCCAGGAAACGAGGATCCAGAAGGTTAACATCAATTTAAAAGTCGAGACAGACATTGCCAAGAAAAGAAATACGGCACTTCGGGCCAATATTCTGTATAATACAAATACGAGCAATGGGGCTAATAAATATTCTATATTACAGCATAAATACCGAACTAAAGAGTTCTTTGAAAACTCTACAAATACCAGTGTCCAGACCGATAAGACAGACAAGAGAAAAAAATCTAATCTTATATTCTTCAAAACACCACTTGTCAAATTCTAAGCCATTAATTGGCTGGGTCGAACCAATCTATTTAGCATAGTGTCCATCCTGCATTTCTTCACCATAGCTTCACAATAGCATAATATAAAACAAAAACGAAAACCTAATCTATTTAATACAGAAACAGCAGTTAACGTTACTGGTCCATGTAACATTACGATACACCATGTAACCGCGGTTTAATATGACAAATATTGCACAATGTTAAGAGCCATATTGCAGTTTATATACCGGGCAGACAACTCTTAATGCGCATATTTACCTCTACTTTACTCCCACCAAAAACACATTTCGTGTTGACTGACCGGTCTGTAGACTACCATATCACTCGCAACGTCGTACAATATTTGTTAATTATTGTATGTCCTCATCTCCTTAACTGATGAGGATACGATTTTTAAGCACAGATACTTTCAGGGTTTTTTATGAGAGACCAGATTATGAAATGTTAAAAGATCCGAATTACTTCTCCACAAAACAAATATTTGATGTTTTTAAAAGTTTTTTCTTCACAGCGAAGAAATCTGAGATTAGAAAGTGACCATACATCATAAACGGCTCCAGCGGCGTCGCGAAAATGACTAATGCAGATGGCGGGAGTGAATTTTACTTTCCCGCGTTTCATAGAATAGCGGGAAAGTTTTGTCTGAACGTTTCATGAATATTCATTGGGGGCGCCGGGGCGGGGTTGGCATATTGTCGAACCAATCAAATGTGAGTTTTATGATGTCATTGTCCAAGAGGGGGATTTTGGTGTGTGTGAAAAATCATTTCTAGCCTGCTCAACGTCGGCTTCAATTTCGATTCTTTTTCTAGTTAGTGCCATATGGTACAATACTTTTCTATAGAAACTAGATAAATAAAATTATCATAAGCCCAAGTGATTAAACATTAGATGATGTTGGCATTGCTTTTGGGTACAGGTTTCTAGGCCGTTCACCGGGCTAGAGAGCATACTTGCTGTTGTGTTTTTTGGATTAGTTTAGACCCTTATTTGTCCTGTGTGTGATGGCTCAAGTTCTGTCAGAAATATTAATCCAACTACATCACCAAGGCATACCTTCGTTCATTTACAACACTTCGTCTGACCGACTTTTCGATATATGCCCAGGGACGAGGTCTCAATCTTAACCCTTTGAACAATGGTGGTATCGTCTATGTCAGTTCAAAGGCGGCTATTGGAAGAATTCATATTTAATATATGGGGTTATACCAACTAATATTTTCAACGTGCAGCCCTAGGGCTGCACGTTGAAAATGTTAATTGGTCTACACCACACATTTACCTTGTTGCCACCTCACTTAATGAAGTTATGACGTAGCTTGTGTCCCGGTCGGAAAAAAACTGCCTCTGGGGTTCAAAGGGTTAATACACATCTCGGAAGCCCACATGATGATAATAACCTACATAAATTATTAGTTTTCTCGATAAGGCGTTAAAGTTCCCACAATGTTTGCACATATTGTTTTTGACCTGAATTCGATGTTCATGTTATTGAGTCCAAATTATTAGAACGATTGTCCGACAGTATATTTAGCGGATTTGTATATCCAGGAAAATAACGTTAACACCGACAAAGAGGAAAGGATGTCTTATTTTCTTGGTCAAGACCTTTTTTTACTTCGTGAACTAATTTCAGAACTAAGACGGTGGTAATTCGATCTGCTCCGGTAATTATTGCGCTGGGATCATTACTTCTTCATTCGCAGTCGCATTCAGTCCATCGTGTACAATTAGTTTCCCATTTGAGAAAGACAATTTGTTTATAGAGACAATCCTGTTGGCTATGGTCATAATTTCTGTCGAAGTATCTAAACGCTAGAGCCCCCAGACGTGAGAAGAAGAACACAAATAAACACATTAACTATTCGCCCGACTAAACAACCAATTCCGTCTAACAATTGAAGGAGGTACACAGATTTCTGTTAACAATTCCTGTTTTGTTCGTTCAAAACATAGCCGGTAATCTCACAAAACGCATTATCGATCGCGTTCGTTTGTTTCAATCAGAAAATATCAGTAACGTTTCTAAAAATGGTATTTCATTTGTTTCAGTTATGTAACCCGTTTATAGAACAATGAGTATACGTCGTATAGTTCAGTAGTGGGTGTACGTGTCATGGGGCGGCGGAACGATTTTCAAAGTAGGGAGGCTGGATCGGACGATGGATGGTCGTCGGTATGACGGTCCGACCATGGTTCGGCCCGTGGTAGGACAATTTTAAATTCAAGGGTTACAAACCCCCCATTTCCATACGTCTGAGCGGATATTTTGAGATTTTTCTGGAAATGTATGTGAAAGTTTTCATATTTTGAGAGCCGTTAAAAACGTCGGTAAAGCATACAGGTGAGGTCTATTTATCAGCTGTGGTCGTAACGACCAAAGCTGATAAAGAGATCTCAGTATGCTTTACCAGACGTTAACAGCAATTATACTGTCTATGGATTATATTGTCTGGGGTGGATTTGGTACTTGTATGTCTGTAAGATACGATATATTTCAGTTAACCGATTTTTTAACAGACTGTATACATTTTAGCATTTTCTGCCACTTACTGCAAAAAAGACCCGAAATCCATCGAAACCCAAATAAATAAATAAATAAATAAATAAATAAATAAATAAATAAATAAATAAATAAATAAATAAATAACCCTGCTTGCGCGGTGTTTGTAGGCTGCGGAGTCTGAGAGATGATCGCCGTTGCTAAGTGTTTCTCTCCGGTACTCCGGCTTCCTCCATCTGTAAAACTGTCCGATAGGAGGTGACCTTGGCTGACAAAAGTCTGGTTAAACCCCAATAAAGAAAGAAATAAATAAACAAATCTCAGATATGTATACGTAAAATCTCACAGAGTATCTTTTGAGCTTACCGTTTTTCCGCCATAAACCGTTAATATTTGACATTTTTTATATTTTTTCTAACTTTGCAGCCTCGCCATTAATTCTTCCACATACATGTATATGTATCTGTCAAGCTGTCAGCATTTATGTAATTCATGAAAAATGTTAAAAAATGGAAGTTGTTTATTTTGGAATGAAAAATTGAAAAAAAAAATGATCGAAACATGTGACAGTTTTCCAGAGGTAACGAGCCACGTCCTACAAGATATTATTTATTCTCTTAATATTTCACCCAAGTTGAATAGCAGACGACACCTGCAAAAATCTTGAATCACTAAACTTTTTCATGTTTTGCCCCAAGAGGAACGAGCTCAATGAGCTCGTTCCAATGAGTTGTCATAAGCTATATTTATGAAAACAAAAACTGAAAAAGAAATAATAAAACTTAAATGGTGCATTTCAAAATGGCGACCGACTTTGGCAGATGTGTGTGATAAAAGTTTACGGCATTCATATTCACATGCTGGACATACCGATTAGGAGATACAAGTGCGAAGCGTTGATAATTATTAGCTCCAGTTCTGCAGCACAAATCGACAATGTGTCAGTCTAAACAAAAACATCCTTTTGTCAGTTGCCAGTCAGAATGAACAATAAAAAAATTCCTTTTGGACAAGGAGAAATGAGAGATCATTTTAATCTACTTTCTGCTCCTTTAATAAGATGAACAGAACCTCCAAAGGGCTGATTGAGTCGAAGGCAGACTGTACGTGTCAATGAGGACTGCGACCGAGTGAGCACAAAATAATCACAAATGACATTATATACCTGCTCGAAGACCAGCAACAGACAACTTCCAATAAGTTCAACTGGAATTGACTGAGCCGGAGGCAGACATTACTTGTCAATGAGGGCTTCCCGCCAATTCACACGGGGGAAAATACACCAAACACCTCAAGTAGAAGACTTTACTTGCCCGAAGACTACTAAACAACTTACTACAGTAGATCATAGTGACTGCGAACAGGAACTCGGCTGTCTCCTCGGATGCCGTGCTTCCTCATTTTCGGATTTCTGGATGTGGCTTGAGCTATTTATTTATTCCTTTAGCGCTTTGATACTTTTGTATGTCTTATGACGTACGAAATCAAACAATGCCTTGTTAGTTTTGTTCGTCTTATGACGTACGGAATCAAACAGCGAATTAATACTTTGTGGTCATTTGTTTTGTTATTATTTTTCGATTTTTTAAAGTTTTAACCTCAATTCCTATTTTGTCCCGAATAGAGCTCAGTGACAACCGTTGAGCCAAATGTCATCGCACCTTAAAATACCAATATAATCCTTCTGTCAAGACTTCTTAACTGGTTGAGTACTAGAAGCCACTATCAAGGCTTTAAAAAATGAGGATACCAGAGCAAAAGCCTTCACTGTCCTTGCTTATATTTCATATTCAGTCAAACACAAATAATATTTTGTTTATATCAATTTGTTTTATTACAAATTATTGGAGAGTGCCTGTAGGCACTCTCCAATAATTTGTAATAAAACTAGTTTTGAAAATCAAATTATTCTGACCACCAAAAATAATCGACCCCTAACCAGATAATCACTAATGTGAAAAATATCTTGTTATTTGTACTTTCCCACGTTTGACGTTTCATTTTGAAAAACGTTGAAGAAACGGGATTCACAGTAACGTTGAACGTCAGAATAATTAAAGCCTCAAAAGGTTAATTATTTATTTTTTTAATGGTGTTTCGGTCAAATATTTCTGTAGAATGGCTAATCCTGATCCCAGCATGGAGGTAAAGTCAAGATAGCTTATGCCCATGTTGCTTATTTTAGAGGACTTCCACTCCAAGTATTGGTGATTGGGTCCCATTTACCAATAAAGTACAGGTTCTTAACTACAGCAAACAAGAACTGCTTCACGTTATATATTTAATTCTTTATTAGGGTTTAATGACACCTTAACAGCCAAGGTCAAATCATGTCGGTGACAGTTTCACGGATGGTGGAAGCCGGAGTACCCGGAGAGAACCACCGAGCAACGACGAGCAGCTGCCAGTTCCCCAACATAGTAACTCCGCATTGCAGCACAGACAGGGTTAGATAGGTTGAAGACATGGGCACCATCGACGTGCAGTACGCCTTAGTACACGCTGGCATCGTTCCACCATGTGGACAATCGGTGTAAAGTGCCTTTCCCAAAGACACAACGCGGGAGTCGAATCGATCGCTCAGACGGTCACCCAAACAAGGACTAACAGGGCTCGACGTTGCTTAACTTCGGTGATCGAAAGAGAACCGGTTACCGCAACGCTCCCATCTGCTTCAAGTCTCGGAGTTACCACGGGATGGCGTGAAATGAGTTATCTCACGGAAAATGGGGTCGCAAGGAGTTACATAACGTCCCATCGTCTCTGAGCGCACCATGGCGCACAAAAAACCATTCAACAACTACTACTTAACCCTTTACCTAACATGAAAAGCAGACGACACTTGCAAAAAAAATTCTTGAATAACTAAATTTTTTCATTTTTTGTCTCAAAAACATAGGTTATGACCCCTCGTTGGAACGAGCTCGACGAGCTCGTTCCAACGAGGGGTCATAACCTATGTTTTTGAGACAAAAAATGAAAATATTTTGAAAATTAATTGGCGATTTTTGAGAATAGCGCTGGCCGGTTTTGATCGTTACGTTGGGTAAAGGGTTCACAAGACTATCACACCTTGCAATTATACTACGAATATTTGGGGGGGGGGGGGGGGGTGAACATTGGCAGTACGCAAAATCGACTGTTTATGCACCTCCTACCCGGTTCATTGAATGCGAAGAGATGGGTGGAATTTCCATGAGCAAACTATTTAGATTCTTGTGAGTTTAAAGGTGTTCTCTAGGGAAGCCTATCAGCTTCACGTCGTTTTTAGTTATTAAATTGTAGCTACAATTTAATAAATTGTACCTACAATTTAGCTAAATTGTATGTACAATTTATTAAATTGTAGTTACAATTTAATAATTAAAAACGACGTGAAGCTAATAGGTTTCCGTAGTTCTATGCACAAAAGAGCGATTGTGGGTAATACTATAGATCTTCTGCAATTGTATTTTCTAGAATTGTGTTATCCAGTTATGACGTTAAATGGTTTGAAATGAAACATTTGCATTTTCAAAGATGTGGCAATTTGCCAACTGGCAAATTGCCACATTTTCTTTTTAAATGCTAATGATTTATTTTAGTCAGTAATATTAATTAATAGAAAATACAATTCTAGAAAATAATATTGCAAAAGTTTATAGTATTGGCTCTAGCTCCGCATTGAAATAGATATATATTATCACCAAATGTTTATGTACAAAATGTATCATCATACAACATTTTCTACATAAAATAATGATGTTGATAGCGTTATCTTACAAATCGGAACTGTAATACCAGTAACGTGATACACTTCCCAATTAGTTTCAGATGTCATGTTCACACTTATAAAACACGGATCGTTTCGATGGAAACAACATACGGCTTCCTTGAACTTCTCCGATCCCGGGGTAAACTAAAAGAGCACTTTTGTTCCTCATTTCGAAAAGGTTTTGCGCTGTAAACGACGTGTTATTTCAACTTTTGTGCTTCCATCGTTCAGATACAGAAAAACAAAAAGAATGTGTTTTGATAATTTAATAATTGTACTTTAGAAGAAAGGTCTTTCTCCTTTCACATATAAAAACGTATACGGTCTCTTGCAAACGCCTTTTAAAAGCAGTGTTCTATAAATAGCAACGTAATCAAATCGTAACTAAGTACGCGCTTATGAACTGCAGTTGCACGAGACATTTTTTGTGTCATGTTCTTGGTTTGTTCTATGTTTTAGGCCTCATAATCTACAGAATAGCATGGGTGGAAGTGTATTTCGTCCCTTGAGTGCAGAAAGGCTTTGCAATGCTAAAGCATTGCAAAGCCTTGTTGCACTCACGGAACAAATTTATCAATGTTATTAACTTGGGTAAAATATCAGACAAAAACCATTTAATTTTTATTTTTTTAAGTTTGCATTGGTAATAAAAAGAAGGCACGCGACAGCCATAAGGACCATGCGGGATGGCCTGAGAGACTGAATTTTAACTTTTTTAAGTCTCAAGAATTGTTTGTTTCTTTCACATAAAATGGCACACTCTCTCGCAACTGCCTTTCGAAACTGTAATGTTCTATAAATAGCATAGAAACAAATAACTCTTAACATGAACTTGTATTCTGCAGTTGCAAGATACAGATTTTGTGTCATAGGCCACAGATACACGATGTATTGAGGGTAATTACATACTTATTTCAGGGTAAAACAACAGCTTCAGTCGATGTGGGAGAAGAAGGGTTGAACTTCCTTGGGTAAAGCTGTCCGTATTGAAAACCAGTTCATTGGAGTAGAGTAAACGATTGAATGAAGCCTGTGCAATTACATGCAGGGAGCATTATATCTCGCTCGTTTTAACTATTTTGAATGCAAAGCATATGATTTACCGTTATTAGTGATGACATCAATATTCATCTGTGTAATTATCGCATGCTTTTTAACATGCTTTCGTGATAATGCCTGCTGTTAGTGAAAATATGACGGCAAATTGATTCTTCTCAGTCCAAATGAGCCATTTCTGAAAGCGCATTATGCAATAAATACGTGTCTTATTGAGTTTTGATGGAGTGATTTTTTACGGGAATAAAATAGAATATTAAGTCAATTTCGGTTAAACTGAAAAGAACGATTATGTAAAAATAACAATTGTCAACTCTTCTGTACAAGTCATACAAAAGTATGGCAAAATTGCCTGGTGTCCTTCTTCAATAGTTACAAACCCAGAACTTGGATTTAAAAGACTTAACGAATTGACAAACTCCCTCGAAAAACGCGATATCCAACCAACCTGATAAGGAATGGTATTGACAGAGCAAACCCCCCAAGCCTCGCGGAATGGAGAACTTCAAAAGATAAAAATCAAAATAACGAAATTCTCACTTTCATCACCACCTTCAATCCAAACAATCCTGAACTTTTCCCTTTTATTCTACCCAAAAGGCAGTAAACGGACGAAGAAAGTACCGGAAAAAATACAGCTAATCAAATGTAAGAGACAACCAGGAAGTTTCAAACAACGTTTAACCCTTTACGTAACCTGAAAAGCAGACGACACTTGCAAAAATAATTCTTGAATAACTATTTTTTTTCATTTTTTGTCTCAAAAACATAGGTTATGACCCCTCGTTGGAACGAGCTCGACGAGCTCGTTCCAACGAGGGGTCATAACCTATGTTTTTGAGACAAAAAATGAAAAAAAATAATGAAAATTAATTGGCGATTTTTGAGAATAGCGCTGGCCGGTTTTGGCCGTTACGTTGGGTAAAGGGTTAACGCGAGCGAAGTTTGAGGAGGAAAGGAACACCACAAAGGTCTCTAAGTGCAAAGATACACGATTCGGGACTTCTGAGGTCCTAATGGGGGGGGGGTTCATTCAAATTTAAAAATTCCACCCCACCCATCACATGTGCATCATCATACGTCCTGTACGTTATAAAGTGCTCGGGCTGCAAAGAAGAGTAGACTGGGAAACCGCATTAACCCATTACCCAATGCAGACGATATCAAAATTTATTATTTTAAATATCATTGTTTTTAAATTTTCAAAATATTTCAACAAAACCATATCATGTGACCCCTCATTGGAACGAGCTCGACGAGCTCGTTCCAAAGAAGGGTCACATGATATGTTTTTTTTTAAATATTTTGAAAAATAGTATTTTTCAGCTGCTGAATTTGCATATTACGCGGGCGGATGTGGCCGATTAATGGGTAAAGGGTTAAAGATGAAAAGTCAAGAACAATTTTTGTGAGTGAACACATTCTCGCCTGTAACAAAGGAAAAAAAACATGTTTTAAAATTTTCCCATTCTTTCAGTGTAACAATGAAAGAGCACTCCGAGCGAAGAAAAAAAAAATTCATAGATAAGTTCAAGCCCAGTTCAGATCGAGGCTAAAAGGAATTGCTCTGAGCTAAAAACAAACTCACGGCCATTCACCACCATACCAAGAAAGTATACTTCCGTGAAATTACACAGCCTAACTGCGCCATTTACATGGTTATCACAGTATCAGTAACACAGTATCACCCTGATAATGTCAGAACCACGTGGTATACTTGCGGGTTAAACATACATCGACCCCTGAGTTCCAATGTGTTATATTTGACAGTAGTCACATAGAACACATTGGCACTCAAGAGACGACATGTTAACTACATATACCGGTATACTCAAACTGAACTGTAGCCTTTTGCAAGATAAATTGCGGATTATCTTGTGCTAGTTCAGTCCCGCTTACGCGTAAACGCGACTAATTCAAATTAAAATTAATTTGTCTGGGAGGAGAACCCCACGCATTTTTGTTTGTGTGTGGCGATAGGGAGAGACAACCCTAGAAGCCTCTTTCTGGAGTTACCTTGTTTGTACAAACAATTCCCGTCTAACAATTACCCAATCAATACCCAGTCACCTCCTGGGTTTCTCCCAGCTAGCAACCCATAATTGTGAAAACCTTGTTTATAATAATAATAACACTTTGGCCACCCGCTGATTTGTCGCGGTTCTCGGACGAGAAGGCCTTGGTTACCCCTGTACTCCCAACTGCCTCCCTATTCCCATGCTTCTCCTCTCCTCCCAACACTCGTAGACGAACTGCTTGATGACATCCCTTGCCCCATTCTTCCCAATCTCTCCGATTAGCATATTAACCCTCTCCTTTGAGTCTCCCCCTAATCACATGTCCTTCATTCTCCCACACAATTCTCCTTTATACACACAACTTTTGAAAGGAGACACATGTTTATTTTGGAGATTACATACCATTATTCACGTGTGACCGGATTCGAAACTCACACCTCTCTTAAAATTGATATACTGCAATGACGATACAAGATCTTTTATCGCCGAATTTTTATCGCCACTGATATTGCTGTTTGCGATTGCGTTTTTTGGTAAATGGTAGATAAAAAGAATTATCAACCTGAGAAAAGTAATATTCACCGAGACTGCACTGGTTGATAATTCCTACGACCTCCGTGAATATTGCTTTTCTGGGGGTTGATAATTTCTTTTATCTACCCCGAGGAAAGTCCACAGGAACAATAGTTTGCAATTTCTTTGCTTTATTGCATATTTTTCAAAGAAAAACGGCATATTCATATGCAACAAAATACATTTGATATCAACATATATATGTAGAGGATATCTAGTGCTTTGGAGTGGATACCGAAAATTATCTCATGAGTGACCGAGACAAATGTTCACTTTTCGCGAGCTCTCGCGAGCGAAAATAACCATTTGTCTCGGTCACAAGTGAGATCACTAGATTTTCATTTTATTATATGCTTTTTTATCAGAATCTGATAATTCCTCTCGTTTCAGCCTTGGATTTATACATGAAAATAAACAGCGCATTGAATCATTAATACGCGGAAGTGATTTCATAGATACTCGGAACAGATAGGGTCTTGCGATCTGATTTATCTGGCGGGTTTCTAGTCCAAATATGGCCTGAAAGTCGGTAATAGAAGTTTTTGGTTTGGTACGTCCTTTAAAGGGACGTACCAAACCAAAAACTTATATTAATGACTTTCAGGCCATGTTTGGACTAGAGGGTTTGATGCATCAATTCAAGGTGAATACGTGTTGAATTATTGCTGGAAATTATCTGTATCGACTCAAAAATACTATATTTACTTTTCATTATACGTTTGTGGAACAAATTGATCATTCTCAGTGATAATTTGACTCGTATTCACCTTGAAGTGATGCTCTGAAAGGTGCCATCTTGATTGATACCGTGAAAGTGAAAATTTCTATATCTTCACAGTGGGAGATATGATTTCTATCTTTCCGCAATTTCTTCGATAATCTATCGTTTAGCGTATAATAAATAGAATATAGATGTCATCTGTCGCCATTCAGTGCCACTATATATATAAGAAGCAATGTGCATTAACTTATTTCTTCAGGGTGTAGTTAATTGCTATAATTGAACACTTCCTAAACAACGGAACAAGGAAATTAAAGGAAGTAGCAAGTTAGAAATACCATTTCAAACAGGTATGTGGAATCATTATATCAACCTTCCTGTGTTATTTTAAGACAACAATGACAGAGCGGTGAAATATCAATTCGATTTTGATAAAAATAAAATAGCTCAGCAATACTGGAGTATATCAACAATTCTGACGAGTGTTTTAGCCAATTAAATTACCAGATTTTTTTCTGTCATATAATAAAAATGGCTCGCGCCCCTGGTAACGAAAATTAAATGGGTACAACATAACTGATGTATACTGCTTGTGTAGCCATGAAACATTTAAAAAAAAATATTGAGGTTTAACGACAATTTCATTAGCCAGGGTTACCTCGTGTCGGGCAGCTTTAAAGGTGAAGGAAACAGGAGTACATGGAAACTCCTCAGCGCACTAACTCTGTCTAAGCACTGTTAGCAATGGCTGAAGACAAGTGCACCGATGACGAGCAGTACGTCTCAGTACACAGCGCCACCGTATCCTCATGTGGGTAATCGGGATTAAATTCCTTGCTGATGGATACAACGCAGTTATCCCTGGTGAGGCCCGAACTGTGATCCTTTCGGTTAGAAGTCCATTGCCGTAACCACTGAAACACCCGCAGAACAATGACGACGCCAGAAATGTTTCAAGGGAGGCACACACAAAATAAACCCAATGGTTTCCCCCTTTACGAAACGAAACAGCAATATCCACCACTCAGAAACAAAAAATCGCCATTCCACAGTTCATTATTTTTTAATTAATATATGCACCAAAACATGACTTATCACTCCCCTTTGAAACGAGGTCGTCGAGCTGCTGTTTTTACAAGTAATCTTATCTAAGAGGCGCCGGAAGTATTAACAGAATAAACGAAAGTAGTTTTGTCACCCCACCCTATGTCATTGTGGTGATTCCAGAATATCATCTAAATATGGGAAGTTGTTTGTCTAATGTTTCACAACGTCCTTTCTGAACCAGATTTACACAAGTTTTTAGTCCCTTCTCCCCAAACAGCCTTTTATTACAAAACACGAGAGCTGTCATGTTATTCCAAATTTGTCATTGGGGTTCTGTATACAGAGAACTGCAAAATTACAGTTCCCACTTCCAGATCGTTATACCAGCACGGCCCAGTGCGTCATTAATTACAATATTGCTGATGATGATTTTTATATATTGTGAAAGCATGCGTGGAGATCACCGTCCATGCGTGGATTACGAACAGTCCACGACGTGTGTACTGTAGGCGAATAAAAGCTGTACATTAAGGTTTACCTATTCTATATAGTGGAGTAAGTATTTTATTAGCGTTGTGCTAACTTAATTTCGCCCCTTGAGTTCCAATGTGTTCTATGTGCCAGTAGGCACATAGAACACATTGGAACTCAGAGAACGTAAAGCCTAAATGTTAAAAATTCAACCTGCATATCCGTCCATATTGTAACAAGAAATTCAACCAATTCAATCTTGTTTGAAAGAGCCTATTTAACTCTGTCAAACAAAACTAAATTGACTCACTTCCTAGTTGCATTATTGCGAAAAATAGTTTCTCGAAATATTCTTATTTTGGACTCAGGGGTTATGTTTATTTGGACGTACGCCAAGTACAGAATTGGCGTACATGACTCTCTCCCAGCCCCTGAACTCCATCTGTATCTCTGCCTCTCTGCCGCGTCTCTCCAGACTGTCTGACTTCTTCTCTCTGTGTAGCTGAGTCTCTCTCTCTGTTGCAGTCTCTGTGTAGTCTCTCCCTCTCTTTGTGTCTGTCACTCCCTCGTTTTGACAATCTTTGTCTAATCCTCTCTTTGCTTCTTTTTGTCTCTCTCCGTCTCTGTCACTCCCTCTCTTTGCACCTGCCTGTCTGTCTGCCCCTGTCTATCATTCTCTCTCCCTGCCTGAGATGTGTCTGTGTGTCTGTCCGGGCACTAATATGCTTTTTTATGCCCGGACAGGCATTGTGAGCTTATTTCCAGATTGTAAGCTTACGTACAAATATTATGAGGTTAATGTCTAAATATGAGACTTATGAGGCAAGAATCGATTTGTAGCGATTTTTCGGGGTTTATGTTAAGGTTTATGGTCAATTAACGGCTGGGTTTAGCGTTGCCCCCTCTTCAGGTTTATCTTGGGGGATCTAACCATGTCTATTCCTCCCCAAAATTTCCGAAGAAAAAACTTTTTAGAGATTGTCCGAACGTTTTAAAATGATAAATTTTTCCGAAAAAAATTAAGCCCACAAACACCGTTTCCCCGCACGTCCGTCCGGACGGACGTCCTAACTGGCGGGAGTATGCCTGCCTACCATTCCGTCCATCTCTCTATCTGTGTCTGTCTCCAGAGGAAAAATAACAATTCGAGATATTTATTAGGCTTCATTGACACTATCTTGTGTATGCTGCACTTGCTGTTGTCAGATGTTGAAGAAATATTGACCTACCCTCCCTCCCTTCCGTCCGTCCTTTCGTCCGTACGTCCGTCTGTCAAAAAGTGTTTGTCTGTCTGTCTCCAGAGAAAAGATAACAATTCAAGATATTTATTAGTGTGCACTGACACTATCTTGTGTATGCTTCAGTTGCTGTTGACAGATGCTGAAGAAATATTGATGGTATTGTGACTTTGATTATAAATGAATGGTAACACATGCCTTGTTTAGTGGTACCCCAAGCATTAAACGAGAATTTTAATTTGATTTGAAGCATCAGTATGAGAGTTTCCAACTCAAAGCCGTTGCTGCTAAAAATATCAGGTCAATATGACATTGTGTGTAACTGTTTTTAAAGTTCAATACAAAATGCATCTCAGTGACAATTTCTGAACCAAGCAATATAACCCATGGAAACATAAATATAAAACTGTTTGTAAAACTGCAAAGTCTTTAAGTTTTACCTTCGTGCCTCTCATTGCAGTTTTGTATAATGATGTGACTCGATAAGGTTTTTCATTTGTTTCGAATCTGATTGAATAGTCTCGATTGAGTACGGCGATATCCGGTGGTTTTATTTCATTGCTGTACTTTTATCCATCAGTAAGCAGGGGGTGCGGTCTGATCACCGAAGTTAAGCAACGTCGAGCCTGGTTAGTCCTTGGGTGGGTGACCGTCTGAGCGATCGATTCGGACTCTCGCGTTGTGTCCTTGGGCAAGGCACTTAACCCCGATTTTCCACATGGGATCACGCTATCGCCGTGTACTAAGGCGTATCGCACGTCGATGGTACGCATGTCTTCAACCAATCTAACCCTGCCTGTGCTGCAGTGCGTAGTTACGATTAGGGGAGCTGGCAGCTGCTCATCGTTGCTCAGGGGGTTCCCTCCGGGAACGCTTAATCGGGACGATAACTTCTTGACTGTTGAATATAACAATAACATGATTTTGTAGAACATTGTGGTTTATTAACGACCCAACAGAAATGATTAACAGCTCGACAGGTTATAAGCGGATCGAGACGCAGTCGAGGGACGCTAATAAGGTGGCCATTGAAAACCGCAATGCCCGTCAATGTCATGTTACTAGTATTATTACCACTGCTATCAGTAAAACACAATGAATAACTTGAAAATGGGCCACAATGCAACTATATGGAGGAATTCGAGCGACCCAGCATTACTTTATTAATCTTAAATATGAATACCAATCCTTAGTTCAGTTGTTTGAACGTAGGGGCTGCCCCAGTGGGGCAGCCACTACGTTCCGACAGCTGAAATACATCTATCCTCTGCGTTGTTGTCAAACAGAAGTCGAACGATCACGTGGCGATCACCTGTCCAGTCTACAGAGAATTTAGAAAACTTACAAGTCGTCAAACAGAAGCTGGAACACGTAATTTAAGAGGTTATAGGTGTATCATAATCCTCAGATATAACCTCTCCGTGACACGATGAAAACACAATTGACACTTGTTCACACAATTTCACGGAGAATCGAATTTCGAGCGAAGAGGAATGCTAGAAACCATCGATCTAACGGATATCAATCATGTCAAGTGTTGGGCTGTTACTGAGAGCCTCTTTAACGGCCCAACACGGTACGTGAACTTTTGAACTTTACTTTTAATGTTCGAGTAAAATTCCGTTAATGTACTAGGAACACTCTGCAAAGTGATAATAATTTTGATTATGCATTTGATATTATTTTCACCGCAACTCCACGCGCTGCAATCACGTGTGCATGAGTGTTTTTTTCAGCAAGCACCCAGAAGCCAATCCCGTAAAACTTATAGAAATGTATTTTCTGCCTGGTAATAAAATAGATTAGAATAAATCATTAGCATTTTAACCGTTTTCCGACTATGGTTATCGTGACGTTTTAAAGTCACGAAGAATTGGGTTTTGGCGACGTCAAAGGCAATCGTTAGCCCTTTGAACCCTGGTGGTATCTTCCATATCAGTTCAATGACAGTAACAGGAAGAGTCTACATTCATTATTTGGGGGTAGACCAATTAATATTGTCAACTTGCAGCCTTGATTGGTCTACCACATACGTGCACTTAGCATCCATCCTATTCAATGAAATTATGAAGTATCTCGCACATGGACGAAAAAGCGGCCGCCCGGGTTCAAAGTCGATGTACGTAATATAACAATAACATGATTTTGGTGGGCATTATGGTTCATTAGCGGCCCTGCAGCAATGATGAACAGCCCGATGGTTTATTAAAGGCCCGAGACGAAGTCGAGGGCCGTTAATAAGCCCAAGGGCTGTTCATCATTGCTGCAGGGCCGCTAATGAATCATGATGCCTGACAACAATCATGTTATTACTATTATTACCACTCCAGCCATACCCTTCTCACTTCAGTTCAGAAATACAAAGGGACGTCATCCGAATGGGAGTAATTCATTAGACCATGGAATCTAAAAATAGCCGGGCAGTGGGCCGCTAATGGCTATTTATACCATTATCGCCCGCGGCCCGGCTCTGTCGAATGACGTCACTGAAATTATGGAGTTTTAACGGGCCTCCAAACTTATGTTAATCGACTAGTAACTTATAGATTGAGTGGTAATAATATTACGTACCGCAGTCGCAAATGATTAAAAGATATGGCAATTTGCCAATTATAAGAGTTTTATAGTATTGGCCCCGGGCCTCTTGTAAAAAAAAAACAGCTTGAGTGGAACGAACGTAAAAAGAGACGTGGAGAACAAAGGGGAAATGGCGATGCCCTGGCGAAAGATTTTATCTCACCAACAAAATATGTGTTGAAAGAAAACAAAATAGGAGAAAAAGACAAAGTTTGAGGCCCAACTTCAGAAAGGCTTAGATTTCATTCTTACACACCAATTCCTTTGTCTTCTCCCGGTTGGTAAGTGACGTGAAATACCCGATAGAACAATAGACTAGGTGTTCAAGTGACTTGAACACCTGTACGACTTACCATATCTGGGTCCGTGATTTCTGTGAATTGGCGTGTAAGTAAGTTACTGACTGGGCTGGAGGTATTCATGAATTTGAACAACCCGCCAAAGTGTTGTAACACCTCGCCGCTTCGCTGCTCGCCCAGCAGCGAAGCGGCGAGGTGTTACAACACTTTGGCAGGTTGTTCAAATTCATGAATACCTCCAGCTCAGTTAGTAACTATTACATATTTTTCTCTCGGGAAGGTTGAAATATATAAAATAGCATGGTAAGCACTATGGCTTGAGAAGGTAACCAACATTCAATGTTTGGACAGCTACACTTTATTCCTTTGTTTGAGTTATGGATGTGGCTGTGTGGTTACGTAGTTCAGTTAGTTAAATCAATCCGTGCACAAACTGGTTTCGTGTCCCCCAGTTCTCCCATTGTACGTGACCCAGTACACTTCTATAATTATGTACTTCTTGACTTAAGTGAATAACAGCGATGGTTGAATAAGGCTTATGGTAGTCGGACAGTCTTTTTCGTCATGTCAATAAATCATTTTTACTGATTTTACAGAAAACATTCTCCTGCTTGAATAAAAGATCTGACAATCCAATCTATCTTTGCTTAACGACCGCTTCGTTTGATTGTCGTTACTTTCGGAAGAAATTGGTCAACAATTCGTTCCTTCCGCATGCATTCCCAGTGGCGGAACCAGGATTCTGGGTTTGAGTGGTCGCCACATTTCAATCACGCTCCATGATGCCGAGTAACGGCAAGTTGGGCGAGCAACAGAAAGGTATTCTACTTTCGTAGGAGGGTGCAGGGTCTTTTTCGGGAAAAGCGTTGGAAATGGAAGGTAGGCGTGACCCTTCGCTGGCTTCTTTGTACTTGCCATCAATGTTTTGCAGCCGAAATAGCAAATTTATATAGACGCGTTCAAATTTGGAAGAAAAAAGCCAACTTATAACAGCTCACAGTTGACCCGCACCGGAGCAGTAGCTGGGTGTATGAGGGGAGTGGTATTGTAGCGGTTTTTGTATTCAGTTATTGGTGTTCAAGGACACTTTTGACAGTCAGAGTCGCTTCGTGACGGCCAGTTTTACGGGGGGGGGGGGGGGGGGGTGGTATTATGACTATTATCAGCCACAAAACATATTGGTTATTATCACAGAATCAGACAAACGGACTCGTCGATATATGATCCAGAGACGAGGTCTCGGCTGCAAAACACCATGACGGGAAACCCACATGCCGTTCATAACCAATTTATCTTACAATATTCCACCTGCACTGTACCCACTGAAGTTTATATAGTTAGTGCTGTGTGTTTCTTGTTTTACTTTTCAGGTTTAACTCCTGGGACCAATACTATAAATCTTTTACAATTGTATTTTCTAGAATTGTATTTTTTACTTTTTAATATAACTGACTAAAATGAATCATTAGCATTTTAAAAGATATGGCAATTTGCCAACTGGCAAATTGCCATTTCTTTGAAAATGCTAATTCTTCATTTCAACCCATTTAAAGTCATAACTAGACAATACAATTGCAGAAAATACAATTGTAAAAGTTTTATAGTATTCGTCCCTGGCATGGATCTATAAAAAATATCATCATGGCGAAAAACAATTAAATTTCGTAGTGTAATTTATTTCGCGGTGGTGATTTATCAATCATTTAATTACTGTTACGAGAAATGTGGCCTCTAGATGTGCGATCAGTATTCTATGCGTGCAGGTAAAGCGTTCCCCTATTGAATAGAATGATGGTGCGTATGATTGTTACCCTCAATACAGAATTGTATTTTGTCTGGACGTTTTACTTTTATTGGGGAAAATACGATCTTGTTGTAAAATTAATGGACTTATTGCACGCGTGTGCTTTTGTTTCAATAAAATACACGCTCTTTCTCCAAAAACCCAAGCGAACAATAAATTTTCTTGTATTGTCCTTGAACAACACGGATCACATGCGCGGACTATTTAACTATTTCTTTTTTATGTTTTGGTTGTTTTGGGAAATAATTTGTGTTTTTAATAATATAATTTTAGTAAACTGTAGGTGTGCAATAAATACAGAACAGCACACGTGTTCCAACTATCAATTTTTACAACATCAGATCGATTTTGGCGGAGGGATAATATTGAACAAGAAGCCGAAGGCTTCGAGTTCAATAATATCCCTCCACCAAAATCGATTAATATTTTTTTAGTAAGCTGTAGGAGTAATAATAATAAATACAATAAATATAGAACAGCATACGCGTTCGAACTGTCATTTTTTAAATATCGCACTCGATCGATTTTGGCGGAGGGATAAAATTAAGCTCGAAGCCTTCGGTTTATATTATCCCTCTCGTGCGATAAAAAATGACAGTGCGAACGCGATTGCCGTTCTGTCTATGTATACGTTCTTGTCCACTAATACCGGAAGTGGTTGCCCACGTTTTATCACGGATAATACAGTGATCCCCAGTATTAGCACTTGTCAAAAACCTTTGAGATACAAAAATAGGAGGGTTGAAAAGTCCATCTTTGAGCTGGTATTTATTGTATTTATTTATTGGTGTTTAAGGTCATATACTTTTGCACAATGGCTAATCATGGTCGTGACAGCTTTCCGGGTAGAGGAAGCTGGAGTACCCGGAGAGAACCACCGAGCAACGACGTCTTGGGCTGGTAGAATCCTACTTTAATCCCTTTCACTCCGATGTCAAAATACCAAAATTTCAGGAAGCTGTTTTTTCCCATAATACATCTAGAAATTTAACTAATTCAATCTCGTTTGACAGAGCTCAATGAGCTCTGTCAAACGAGATTGAATTGGTTAAATTTCTAGTTGTATTATGGGATTTTTTTACTGCCTGAAATTTAGATATTTTGACATCAGTGTGCAGGAGGTCAAACAAAACTGAATTTGACACTATGAGGTCTTGCAGGAGTGTCGCGAATGCACCGAATCGGAGTAGGGTGGTGTAACCTGATTTTTTCGGACTGGGATGGCTCGAATCCCGACTGATGAAATACAATGTATTCGGAATATTAGTCAATCGGATTGTGGTTAAATAAAAATAAAGGCGCCTCGAAAACATTTTTGTGAATGAATAAAATAATACTTTAGTATTTGAGACGCAGTTTCTAATTTAATTAACATTAGCGTACTTCATATTTGGACCTCTCGGTTTGTGTTGTGAATCTTTTATTGCATACATTTGTTGCGTTTTTTTTTTTAAATAGCTTTTATTGTGTTGGCATTCGATATAAAATATAACACCGGACATTCAAAGATCCGTACTCCGATAAAACGAGTTTAACTATAACAGACAGTTTGTGGGTAATCTTGTTTGTCTACCGTTCCTCGTGGAAGACCCATCTCCCAGGCTCGGACAAATATCATACAGACGCTGCTGTTTTTTAACATCCATTGCAACTATGTATTAGAAATAAATGTGTGTTTATTAGTACTATTTTCGGCACACTGAAGGAAAAGGTCAACAATTTTAAAATGCTGGGGTAGGAATTTAAAAGTTTAACCCGTTGGTGTGGACGTGTGTTTGAAATTATTAGATACGGTTACGTAATATTCACAATAGACTATTTTTCTAAGACATACACTGTTAGAAATTATCGTTAAATTTACGGTAATCTACTGGCAACCAGCTGTTGGTCGTCTCATCGTAAATGTAAGGTTAACTACCGTTTCTACTCAAAGCGTAATCAGAAAAACAGCAAGGCACTTAATGCCAAGTGCCAATGTGGGGGCGCTGTATACTGAGGAACTTCACGTCAATGGTGCACTTATCTGCAACTATGCTAACCCTGCTTGTGCGGAGTTAGTACGTTGGGGAGTCCAACAGTTCCTCGTCGTTGCTCAGTGGTTCTCTACGGGTACTCCGGCTTCCTCCATCAGTAAATCTGTCCGATACGAGGCGACCCTAGCTGTCCTTTTACATCGAAAACGTTTAATTCTTTAATTACTACTTTTGAGTAGCAGCATCATCCAGGCCGACTTGTCTGGGAAGAGACAATTCTCAGGGCATACCAATTGTTATTTTTAACCTGCAGCCGATCGGCTGCAGGTTAAAAATATTAATTGGTCTACTTTTACTGATGATTGAACAAGCGTCTGATGATCTGAAGCAAAAATACATATCATCTCATTGGTTCTGCTTCTCGATCGAACAAAATGTCTACATTTAAAAAAGACAGATATTTACCATTAAATGTTACCATAGTATACCGGATGCTAGTTGCCATTACTTTACCGAATTTTCAACAGTAATCTTTACATTTTATGACTTGCTTTTTTTCTCTCTTTTTTGTTACTTGATTCAGTCTATTGCTTTTTCTGTGGTGTTTTATTCACTTGTTTGCTTGTTGATGTTTAACAATACTCGATAGGGAGCGCGGTGGCTCAGTGGTAGACTGTTGGACTTCTGTGCTAGATGTCCCGAGTTTGATCCCCATCCGGGGTGACTCTCGTTGTGTCCCTGGGCAAGGCACTTTATCCAGGTTGCCTACGCGGGGGCACGATGCCGTCGTGTGCTAAGGCGTATTGCACGTCGATGGTACACATGTCTTCAACCGCTGTAACCCTGCATGAGCGGAGCTTGATCAGAGTTCGAATGTTGAGGAGCTGACAGTAACTGTTGCTCGTCAATGCTCGGTGGTTCTCTCCTGGTACTCCTGCTTCCTCCACCCGTAAAACTGTCACGGCCACGATTAGCCTTTGTGCATAAGTATATGACCTTAAACCCAATAAATAAATAAATAAATAAATAAATAAATAAATAAATAAATAAATAAATAAAAACACTTACTAGTGCTATTTTGGGGACGAACGAAACAACTAGTCACTTAGTTGGTACTGGCTTGCACTGTCCCTTATTGAAAAGCCGTGCTCAACCTTTTACACTCTATAAGTCAATTGTTATGAGTTATTTCACACGGTTTCATCTCAGACTGGTGAACGGCGTTAATTAAAGAGTATACGCATTATCTCCTGGCGATGTCATTCATTGTCAGACAACATATCTCCCATTGTACCCGCAGCATTATAACAATCGACTAATTAGCAACTACTTTGTTTAATTCTAAAAATACATAACAACACAGACAACAACAAAAAATGTAAGGTACATGGCGTACAACTATTTGGTCAATACCAAAATAATTGTACACTTAATAAATCGTGGACAGGCAAACTATTTTCTTCAAACTAGAGATACGTCACACGATCTAAAGTGAAGAAGGGTATCAAACCCGAAGATGACGTTTCGTTACATAATATTCCGACACCTTCTGAATTTTCACTACATTGGTTGTGTAGTCCGCCGTGAGTTCGAACTGTTAAACAATCGCTATCCCCAACCCCAACCTATCACCCTCCGTGCGGTAGCTTGGGGATATTGTTTGTTCCACTCTTTGGGTTCACTTATGGTGTCTTCCCACCAGACCAGTTCCCTTCGGACCAATTCCCTTTAGGCCAATTCCCAAAAGGCCAATTCCCTTTAGACCAACTGCATAGTGTTATTTATTAAGGGTTGATTAATGATAATTAGGAAAACATTTATTTATAAAAATCTGCCCAACATCTATAAAATATCGACAAGCCAGAAAATGAGCAGACTATCATCTGAAAAATGAGGTCCCCAGAGGGTGAATTTGGTGATGCTACCCTGCACAGCAGGGTAGCATCACTAAATTTACCCTCTGTGAACCTCAACCTGAATCAAGGTCTCAAACATAAACAGAAAGAGGTACCCAGAGGATAAACTAGCCCACTGTATGGGATAGCATCAGCAAATTCACCCTCTGGGGACCTCATTCTGCAAATGACAGACTGCTTATTTTCAGACTTGAATATCAATAACATTAAATACATTGATAAATATTTATAAATATTTCAAATTATTGATATAGAATTATTTTTAAAGTAGAACACACCAGTTGGTCTAAGGGGAATTGGTCTTTTGGGAATTGGCCTCGTGGGAGTTGGTCTAAAGGGAATTGGTCTAGTGGGAATGAACCTCACTTATCACACGTTGACCTATATGAATAGCAAGACATGACTGTACTTACTTTTTCGCCAATATTTGGAATGCCTGATAAAGTATTAGAGAAATAGGTGACATATAGGTCCCTCGGTCCGGCTGAATATATTAAGGTTATTTTTATTATTTTGCTATCGTTATAATTAAGGCATATGTCACATTAATAAAGATATACAAACAAACACACCGAAGAAAGAAGTTTTACAAGGAGAGGATAAGCGCAAGAAAAAATATCTTTGTACTCTTTTTTTCACTATTGCTGTCAGATCTTACCAATTGTTCATAGAATGCTTATTCGAGGAGTTGTCTACAACTTAATAATCATGTGTAGTATCTCATAAGCGAAAAGAAAAAGAATGGGGAATATTTTACCAACGTTCCTTTCTTTTATTTATTTTGCCCTTGATTCTAAATAGGCTTCTTCATGGGTGATAATAAGGAATAAAAATTCAAGGGCGCCGGAAACATCCAAGGCCGAAGGAAAGTGGTATCAAAAAGGGAACTCAGTTCTGGATATGAGCTGAGATCAGGAGTTCACCACGTTTCATAAATAGAAAGAAGGCGAATTGTGTTTGAATCGGTGGGCGTTTTACATAACGAGTTGGAATGTCGTAGTCATATTTCGTGAGAGCCGTAGGCTCAAGCGAAATATTACTACGCCATTCCAACGAGTTATGTAAAACACACACCGATTCAAACACACATCGCGTTTTATATTTATTACAGATCCCGGTGTGTTAAAATTCATTTAAAGAAACAAATTTTAATTCCGATGTTTAAACCCAAAGGTGAATAGTCCGTTATTTTTGTTTGAAGCGGTAGTGATCAAATGGATCGATAAAAAATCAAAACAAACTTTAGGGAACCAGTCTAAATTACATTCGTTATCTTTTCTATTGGGCGTGTTTGTTGAAATTCGTATCAGCAGTTTCTCTTCGGCTGGTGTCCATTCGCGCCTAACCACGTGCTGGCCATTTACTGACAGTAAAAATATAGGTACAAATTTGAGGGGATTTGCAAAACATCTGAGAGAAACAGAGACGATCGATAATTGTATAACGAAATTTGGAAACTTTTCGAAGCGTAACTAATGATTCGACCGGAAAAAAACTAGTCTAAACGGTGCTGGGGGAAAATGTTCCGGCTTGTAAATCACCAGTTAAATATAGAAACATTTATGTCATAGCGGCAATTCCGTTAAATACAAGGATTCAAAGTTTAATGGATGTGTAATAAATTGTAACGTGACACTCCGTAACACTGATATGACATATTTAAGGACTAGTGCATGGCTTGGAGTTGACTACGCCCATATAGTGCTCAGTGAGGTGGTGTAGTTCCCGACGCGAAGCGGAGGGAACTACACCACCTCTTTGGGCACTATATGGGCGTAGGCAACGACAAACCATGTACTAGTCCTTATGTTATATCGAACAACACGAAAATGCAAATTAACCAAATAATCTACAATCCAAATTGTAAACATGTAATTTATTTTAAACAATAAAGCAGAAATGTGAATAATGTGTGGATATTGATAATTGTTCGACATAATTCTATTCCTCGCCTCTGCCAATGTCTCACTCCGGGTTCTAAGGGTAGATCAAGACTCGTCTTCGACTCGTCGTGATCTGCCCTTAGAACCCGGAGCTCATATTTTGTACATCCACATTGTGGTAATAATCTCTATATATCATGTCAGTGTTATTGAGTGTCACATTATATGTATATATTATACTGACTTTGTCAAAATTGTGGTCCCCGAGGAATATAATGTGTTCCAATAAGACTGAAATTCTCGCCCTCTGATTTTTGGAAACTGCTCGTGTATTTTTTTCTTTGCTTACGACTAATAATTTCAAGGGAGATAACTTTATCGAGGGAGGGTCGATTTTCTTGACGAAAAAACAGGGATGAAGAAATAAGGAGAGTACGCGCACCTCTTGTTCGTCATGTTGGGTTGTTGCTCTTCGGGTCAGCACTACTCTAGCTAACGATGGGTGTATTTTATATTCCTAAACTTATATAATACCGATACTGCACAGCAGGTTTTCTTTCGAACTAGTGAACAGTCTGTGGTACAAACAACAGTAGAGGAAGAAAGATTCACACCACAACAACCCGCGAAATCGATCGGAGACAGTTTAAAATTCTGTATTTGTAACTTTAAACTTAAAGGTGTGAGATTTTTGCACTGTATTTTAATGCACCGTTATGTCGGGAGTGTTTCAATGCAAATTGCGTGAATTTTTTATGGAATGATGTGCGGAAAAGATGAAAGTGAAAGAATCAAGTTTTAAAACAGTCGTTTATAACCCGTTTATTGTTATAATTATCAGAAATGCATAACCTTATCCATTAAAATAACGCGCTTTTTCAGTATATTATCTTGTTTCATGGTTCGAACTTTTTTGATGCTCTGCAAATATAAAGTTCGAGGTTTCAGCTATTTCATTCCGCGTTAAAGCTCTACACATATTTTACCCAGGACAAAACATGGTAATGCGGCCTCTATGTACTTAGTTTTCTGTATTACTGTGCATAGTTCGAACCAAGTCTGTCACGAATATTCGATTAGTGTTCACAATTAGGGACCCATACCCTTCCAAAAACCCTTTCGACGAAAAACGTCAAATTGTCAAAACAAGGGGATCGAGGCGACTGAGTGGTTACGGAATTGGACTTCATACAGGTTCGACCCCCACCATGGGTAACTACGCTGTGTCCTTGGGCAATGCACTTAATCCCGTCGTCCATGAGGTGGCGCTGTGCACTAAGGCGCACTGCACGTCGATGATACACTTGTCTTCAGTAATGCTAACCCTGCTTGTGTAGAGTTAGTACGCTGGGGAAGCTGACAGTTGCTCGCCGTTGCTCGGTGGTTCTCTTCGTGTACTCTGGCTTCCCTCTTCCGTAAAACAGTCCGACACTAGGTGAGGCTGGCTGTCGAAAGTGTCGTTAAGTGTCGTTAAATCCCAATAAATACATTTCAAAACAAGATCAGCTGCTGTTTATTGTTTATTGAACCCGTTATCCCACAAGTTAAAGAAGTCCCTCACTGCAAGAATATTAACCCTTTACCCAACGTAACGGCAAAAACCGGCCAGCTCTATTCTCAAAAATCGCCAATTAATTTTCCGTTTTTGTCTCAAAAACATAGGTTTTGACCCCCTCTTTGGAACGAGCTCGTGGAGCTCGTTCCAATGAGGGGTCATAACCTATGTTTTTGAGGCAAAAAATTAAAAAAAATAGTTATTCAAGAATTTTGTTTGCAAGTGTCGTCTGCTTTCCATGTTAGGTAAAGGGTTAAGAAATATTCTCCTACATCCCAAAAGGTTGCTGCTGGTGGAGCTGAAGTAATAAGATATTTTTTTTCCATTTATTCCTGCTCATTCATTCGTAATAGAAGTATACACATAATCAGTTATGCCCCCTCATGCGGCACACAGTTATTTCAGATAGTGATCTGTCGAGTCAGAGAGACTTTGATTTAGTTTTCCATTTATTTCGGTCACGCGAGTACATGGAGGGTGAATTACTATCAGATCAGAAGTGGGCAGAGCTTTCCACCCAAATCTTCTCTGATACTTGAAAGGTGCTTGTGATAAACACATAGTACACAGCACCAAACTTTCATCTCATAGATCACAAGGCACAGCCTGGTTATTTAAGTGTTCAAAGTGTTCTTGCCCATGTTTCTCTGTTGTCTTTGAAATTTTTTCCGTTAGATGGATGTAAAACCCCTGCTACCTTGATTTAGTAAATAATCCACTCCACATATACTGTACTGCAGCCAATACTATTTATTTATTGGTGTTTAAGTTCACATACTTATACACAATGATTAATCATGACCATGACAGTTTTATGGGTGGAAGAAGCCGGAGTACCCGGAGAGAACCACCGAGCAAGGACGAGCAGCTGCCAGCTCCCCAACATCGTAACTCCGCACTGCAGCACAGACAAGGTTAGATTGGTTGAAGACATGCGCACCATCGACGTGTAGTACGCCTTAGTACGCGGCGTCATCGTGCCCCCCCCCCCCCCCCCATGTGGACAATCGGGGTTAAGTGCCTTGCCCAAGGACACAACGCGGGAGTCCGAATCGATCGCTCAGACGGTCACCCATTCGAGGACTAACCGGGATCGACGTTGCTTAACTTCGGTGATCTGACGGGAACCGGTTACCGCAACGCCACCGCGCCCCCACAGCCAATACTATAAAACTTTTACAATTGTATTTTCTAGAATTGTTTTTTCTATCTATAAATTTAACTGACTAAAATGAATCATTAGCATTTTAAAAGATATGGCAATTTGCCAACTGACAAACTGCCAGAAGTTTGAAAATTCTAATGGTTCATTTTAACCCACTTAAAGTCATAACTAGAAAATACAATTCTAGAAAAAACATTTGTAAAAGTTTAAAAGTATTGGAGCCCCCTGGCGTTATCTGTCGAGTCGAAGAGGGAACCATATCATGCTACCCTTCGTTCCAATGAAGGGTCGCATGATATGCTTTTGGTAGCGAATGCCCATGTGTTCTAGCAGTTAATACCGTGCCCCTGGTCTCGCTGTCAGTGACAAAATGAGTTAATAAAAATAGGTGACGGGTGGGATGGTGAAAAGGCGCCGAGATCAACCCACAACTCTCCATTAGGTGCCGATTTCGCCTTGCTTTCCAAGTTTACAGTACACACAATTTGATTCCGCAACATAGAAACCCTTTAAAGATTCCTTTGTCTTGTTATTAGAATGGAAACTGCATTAAATATTGCTACCGCCGAGCAATGGACAACAACAAGTTTTTACAAACGCTGTTACTCCCTTATAATACCCTTGCCCGTCCATTGTCTGAACTCAATATTTTGCAACTCCAGAGACGGAGGTTATCTGTATTTTCTATGATAACACACTGACATACGCTACAGGATGTACTGAATGTCTGTCTTATCACGGATAATACGGTAGGCCATGCGTACAGCTGCTGTAACTTCTACGCGAGTGTCTCGTGAGTCTTTTACAAATTGGTTTTCCTTTTTAACCCTTTGAACCCTAGCGGCCGTTTTTCCGACCAGGAACATGATACGCCCTGACGTTATTAAATAGGATGGCTGTTCGGTAAACATGTGAGGCTCCAACTACTCCAAATAATGAATATGGACTCTTCTAATTGTTTTTATTGAACTGACATGGAAGATACCACTACAGTTCGAAGGGTTAAAATTTGAATGAGTCTATACAAAAGTGCGGTAATACTTTGTCTAGAAAACATAATTATGTGTAAAGAAGTCCTCGAAGGGTCACACTGACCTTTCTCTTTCTAACTTCTTTTTTGTCGGAAGGCCCATTGACACCTCCCGCAGAAGTGGGATAACTTCTCTCTCGCCCCAACTCAGGTCTACACCTCCCGCAGAAGTGGAATAACTTCTCTCTCGCCCCAACTCAGGTCTACACGCCACTGATACCTACAGTTATCTTACAACAAGAACATATTTCCCACAATACAAGTAAAAACGTCTAGACAAAATGCAAATCAGTATTGAGGTAGAAACCGCACATGCGACGATTCGATCCAGAAAGAGAATGTTTTTACCTGCATCGAGTTATTACACATTTCGAGGCCCAATATTTTTTATTACAGTAATAAAATGATAAATAAATCACCTGCTCATTATTATTTATTTATTTATTTATTTATTTATTTATTTATTTATTTATTGGTGTTTAAGGTCACATATTTCTGCACAATGGCTAATCATGACCACGACAGTTTTACGGGTGGAGGAAGCCGGAGTATCCAGAGAAAACCAACGAGCAAGGGCGAGCAACTGTCAGCTCCCCAACATATCAACTCCACACAAGCAGTGTTGCATTGGTTGAAGACAGGTGCACCATCGACGTGCAGTATGCCTTAGTACACGGCGTCACCGTGGCCCCACGTGGGCAATGGGGGTGCAGTGCCTTGCCCAAGGACACAAAGCGGTTGCCGCAGGTGGGATTCGAACCGAGGACCTCTCGGCTTGCAGCCTGCACCTCTACCAACTGAGCCACCGCGCCCCCAACCACCTGCTCAACGAAATGAATTAGACTTGATCATCTTGTGAAATGATGACATTTTTATGTAGGCTTACCATGCGTTCAACAGGAAATATAAAACAAAGAAAAACACACCCAAGACACTAAACTTCAGTGGTTGCAGTACAAGAAGAACAATGAATGGGAATGGGACTTACGACATTCACAGCGCAAGAACGCAATACCATTACGTTATGACCTTAATTCATCAATTAATTCATAAACGCTGAACGATTGTCAAAGAAGACGATGTTAGACGCTGGAAAGGGATGAATATTGTAAGATTTTCACTAGGTGACTTTCTGATATGGTGTATTGAAGTTTCAACCTCGCTTCTTGGTCATATATCGACTCGTCCTAGCGGACTCGTCGATGTATGTCCAGCGATGGGGTCTCGACTTCAAATCAACATCTCGGAAATTCACATGCTGGTAATAACCTACATTTATTACGCATCCATCTAAAATTAAGGTTTGTCCGTGACATTCTAGAATGTGTGATAAATAGAGATTATTACCATTATGTGGATGTACAAAATATATATCCGAGTGGAGCTCCGGGTTCTAAGGGCAGATCACGACGAGTCGAAGACGAGTCGTGATCTTCCCTTAGATCCCGGGGCGAGACTCTTATACATATTTTGTACATCTACATAATGGTAATAATCATTTTATCTTACAATGTATTGGGGATAAGTCAAGAATGTAGACGAATATATAACGAACTATTTATTCGTACGGATGACCAAAAAGAAAAAAAAAATGGAACCCACGCGAAAGGAACGTGCTTGTATCCGACCCCCTGATACAAACATCTGTATTAAGGGGGGTCGAATACATGACAGTTGCGGAGTTACTACAGACAAAATTCATGTTGATTGTAAGATAAAAGTAAAGATGTATTGCACACGTGTGTGATACAGGTTTTTGTACTTTTTCAACATTAGAATAGAACCAGTCATATTTCTGGGGGTACGTGGACCCATCTCAAGACAATAAGGGATCATTTATTTTGATGTAACGTAGATACTTGTGGTCTGTACTATCTGAGTTTCTGTTATTTCCGTAGAAACTCAGGTACTATACAACTGACCAACCATCAAAATAATTATTTTATTTACGGGAACAATACTGAATATTGATTGAGCGGCTATATGGGTTAACCCTTTACCCAACGTAACGGCCAAAACCGGCCAGCGCTATTCTCAAAAATCGCCAGTTAATTTTCATTATTTTTTAAATTTTTTGTCTCAAAAACATAGGTTATGATCCCGCGTTGGAACGAGCTCGTCGAGCTCGTTCCAACGAGGGGTCATAACCTATGTTTTGAGACAGAAAAAGAAAAAATTAGTTATTCAAGAATTTTTTTTGCAAGTGTCGTCTGCTTTTCATGTTAGGTAAAGGGTTAAAATATGACATGGCAATGACAGACAAGCAGTTCAAACTAAGAACAATGTAGATAGAATCTCAAATCGTTACTCCATGAATGCGTGAGCAAGGTTTTAGGTCGCCAAAATCGAAATACAAAACAAAGTGTGTGTCGAATGATATTTTGATATTCATTGGATTGGATTCTGTAGCTCTGCCTCTTTTAAACTCTATAACTCGGACTTCAGTCAATTATGAGAGGCATTGTAAATAATACAATCATTTCTCTTGGACAATAAGGATATAAATTTAATTTACGTGGAATAAATCGACAATGTCAACCGGAATCTTGATTAAAATCCAAACTGTCAATCAGCTGACCAACAACAGCAACATGGAAGTCAATAACGTGTAAGTCTTTTATTTCTCATTGAAGTATTTTTCCGAATTTAGATCTATCCTTTGTTTTGAAAGTACGGTAACGTTTCGGTGGGAGTCACATTAACTCACAGTTTGTTCAATAAAACTGAGGCATAAAAAGGCGGTAAGTTGTATTTCAATTTCACAGTGTTTCATCGATCGAAGTGGTGACGCATTGCGAGCTGAAACTATGAATGAAAGTTCCCACAGCGTACGAAATAATAATAAGACTGGTCCCCTACTTGCGAAGATTAACTTGGATTTTCTCATACCTTATTTCCATAAAGTCTACAAAGGATTGGTTATTTCTTACTTTGTAATACAGTACATGATCTGTTTAAGACATCTACAAATGCAATGCGTGTAATAAATACAGAACCGCACAAGTATTTGAATGGGCTATGTTTATATTGTAACAGGAGGAGAGATAAGTGTGGGAGCCGGGGTTCGAACCGTCGACCTCCAGCACACAAAGCGACCGATTTACCACGAGACTAAGAGATCCGGACCAACCAGGCTGGTTGATAAATGGCCTTTATACCTCGACCGCTACACTACTCTCCCCTTCTTTTGAGATTCACCACATGTGAATCTCGCCCAAGTTCCTCCCTCAGAGCGGTCGAAACACCCACGGTGCCACCTACTGCTGAGGATCGGACAAGCCCCCAAATGTAACAGGAGGAGAGATAAGTGCGGGAGCCGGGGTTCGAACCGTCGACCTCTAGCACACAAGGCGACCGATTTACCACGACACTAAGAGATCCGGACCAACCAGGCTGGTTGGTAAATGGCCTTTATACCTCGACCGCTACAATATCGCAAGTTTGGTTAGATGCAAGTAGGCCAAGAGAGGCGAAGTTACATGGAATGTTTATCACACGTTTGGTTTGGCGAAGAATACCACGAGAGGCGACGCCTCTCGTGGTATTCTTGCGCCCAACCAAACTCGCGAGATAAATAATAACCCACTCAAGCGCCTGTGCGGTTCCGTCTGTATCTCTTACACGCGTAAAATATATTTACATTGCAATGCCTACCGAGAGAGCACGATATTGAATAAATTGCAGCATAAAACGTCGAAGATGGATAGCAGAATAAATAAATAGATGCTAACACTATCACATAAAAAGAATAATACGACAATCGGTCGACAAAACAAATATACCAGACATCACCTCGGGCCACATGGCAAGTTACACTTTATTAATACAAATATAACTTCGCGACAGCGAGCGTCATATTTGACGCAATCGTTTGCGGTGGGGCAGATAATGTTAGATGAGTCTATAAGCATACTAACGCGTGACTGTGTGGGATTAACCCTTTGAATACCAGCGACCGTTTACCCGCCCACGAACATGATACGTCATAATTTCATTAAATAGGACGGATGCTAAATGCATGTGTGTGGTAGACCAATCAATATTTTCAACGTGCAGCCCCAAGGCTGCACGTTGATAATATTAATTGGTCTACCCCTAAATAATGAACATGGACTCTTCCAGTTGCTGACATTGAACTAATATGGAAGATATCACAAGTGTTCAAAGGTTTAAACAGGAAAAATAACAACCCCATTCATCAAAAGCATCTGACCAAAGACAACATGACTGACAATTTTTGTCATTGGAAGCGATTTGCAGGCAAGTTATCGCCCCTTAATTTCCTAAAACGGGCACGAAGTTTAACACTAAGAGTATGGGAATTTCAAACAAACATTGCAATTTTGAAATGTTAGCGAATTTGTATCATCAACATGCGCATCATGTCACAAACTTCAGACATGTGTCTACAGAATACTATAAAATTCTGAAGCTTGCTTTTCACAATTATTTTCACAATGAGTTGAAATGTTATTGTCTGTTGAAACCCATTTAACAATAATAGAACGGCGTTTTCAATATCCTATGATATTCTGTAACTTTATTTATTTATTTATTTATTTATTTATTTATTTATTTATTTATTTATTAATTTATTTATTTATTTATTTATGATTAAGGTCACATATTTATGTACAATGGCTAATCATGACCACGACAGTTTTACGGGTGGAGGAAACCAGAGTATCCAGAGAGAACCAAGAGACAACGGCGGGCAAATGTCAGCTCCCCAACATACTAACTCCACACAAGCAGGGTTAGCATTGGTTGAAGACAAGTGCGCACAACGCCACCGTGCCCCCACGTGTGCAATGGGGTGAAGTGTCTTGCCCAATGACACAACGCGGTTGCCGCAGGTGGGATTCGATCCACGGACGTCTCGGCTTGCAGCCTGCATGTCTACCTACTGAACCACCGCGCCCACTGTAAGTTTCTTTTCTGTTCATATTATCAACAGTATGCGTATCGTGACGTATAACGGCCTTTCGATGAATTCGGGTGACCATCTATTTAGCAACCAGGGTTGGATAGAAATTGGACCGTTGTTTAATTCTTTTGCGAGATTATAAATATAAAAAGGTAGTTACGTTTAAATTAGGCCCGTGTATCTTATTATGCCGTTCGTACGGTATGGTTGTTCGACTTATAGTTTGGGGAAGGGCGAAAATGGGTATTTCCCATTAAAGCCTCAGAAAAGCAAACTTCGCGTGGAAATTTCACTGATAAATAGGCAGTTTCTAATGAAGCAATCGCCCTTTGTGTGCGTCAAGGTGTCCCTTGCAATGCCTTCGCATTGCAGATGGCGCTTTGATGCACTTAGGTAACGCCCCAGAAAAACAAACTTTGTGTGGAAACATTAGTGATAAATGGGCATCTTTCATGAAGCTTCCGAAAAATATGTTATAGTACAAAATACAACACACTGAGTGCATCAAGGTGTCCTCTGAAATGCTCGTGCATTGCAGATGACACCTTGGTGCACTCGGGTGACACCCGAGTAAATCCTGTCCTTTAGTCTCCATTTTGTAATTACTTCCTTAGATGTGGTTAGAAATTTGGGTTACCGAATTCTTTCCCAACCCACCCTTTAGATCAGCAAGAAATTACATTAATATCTCTGCCCCATACCACTAAATCGTCACATTGTGTTATCTCTCTTTATTGCTGATTATTACCACTTTAGCATGCGTTCTCTGGTATAACACAATTGTACCTTTACGTTGAAAGTGCATAATACACAGACTAAACCGGAAGTTGTATGTTAACAGCCCGCTTCTGGCTAAATGTTTCGTTAACAGCCCGGCTCCGATTACAGTTTATGTAATCCGTCATACCAAACGAGCCACTGGTTCCGAGATGATGAAATGCGCTTAATTGCAATGAATGTTAAAAATATACGTGAAATTTGAGTGATTTCCCCATTACTTCGGTGATGAAGCATTTGAATTGTCAAGGTGAGTGTAATTTATTCATTACGGTAGGTTTTTGTTAGTAGATTTCGGGAGAAGGCCAATTTTTCGTGTCATATTTTGGTGGCAAACAAAAATATTTAAATTAAGCTATCATGTGATTGACCACGTGACGTGTTGGTTATCTAGAAACAGACGACACATGTGCTTTGGTTAAATGTCATTATGAAAACTCGGGATGTCACAATCAAGCGAATTTGATGAAGAATCTTTGGATTTAACCAGTTTAGAAGTGGTAATAATAGTAATAACTAGATTTTGTTGGGCGTCCCTGTTTATTAACGCCCCCCCCCCCCCAGGAATGATGATTAACAGCCCCAGGGCCGTTAACAGCCCTCGACTTCGTCTCGGGCTGTTAATGGGCCCTCTGGCTGTTAAACATTCCCGTCGGGCAGTTAATAAACCGTAACGCCCTCCAAAATCATGTTATTGGTATAATATACCGCCATGAAAAACACATTTGGACGAAATGTTTTTATTACTTTCCAAAGTGTGATTTACTGGGATTTCTGGGTTTGATTATAAACGATAACGTCACAAGTGAATTATGCAATCAACAATTGGGTCATGTATCCGTGCGCGCAAACGAAGACGCTTTGCCGTGGGTGTAATGGGGACTTCCATTGTTTTGGGTTTTTTTTTACCCTTTACCTAAAATGAAAAGCAGACGACACTTGCCAAAAAATTCTTGAATAACTATTATTTTCATTTTTTGTCTCAAAAACATAGGTTATGATCCCTCATTGGAACGAGCTCGACGAGCGCGTTTCAATGAGGGGTCATAACCTATGTTTTAGAGACAGAAAATGAAAAAATAATGAAAATTAAATGTCGATTTTTGAGAATAGCGCTGGTGGTTTTGGCCGTTAGGTTAGGTAAAGGGTTAAATAATATAATTATCGTTAATAATGAAAAGTAATAAACCGAATAATCGCTTGACTGGACTGGTTACGTGAAATAATTCATTCGAGGCGAGGGGCTATATTGTAAAACACTCGTGCGCATTCGCGCACTCGTGTTTGTACAACGTCCCTCACCTCTCATGAATTATAGTTCACGTAACCAGTCCAGTCAAGCGATTACTCTGTATGTTCTGTTCCCGCCAATGGGCTGCATTGCCCACAGCATGTGTATTCTTTAGCAGAATAAAAGGCTTATATATAATACAGCCACTGAACATCACACAAGAATTCATCTGATTGTGAAGTAACACTGAAGTTTGTTAATTTTTTTCCTCGGAAGAATAACAACTTCTGCCGAATTCTCCCTGTTATCAGAATTCACTACTTTTACGGTAATTATTTATATATTGGTGCTTAACCCTTTACCTAACATGAAAAGCAGACGACACTTGCAAATAAAATTCTTGAATAACTAAATTTTTTCATTTTTTGTCTCAAAAACATAGGTTATGACCCCTCGTTGGAACGAGCTCGTTCCAGCGAGGGGTCATAACCTATGTTTTTGAGACAAAAAATGAAAATATTTTGAAAATTAATTGGCGATTTTTGAGAATAGCGCTGGCCGGTTTTGGCCGTTACGTTGGGTAAAGGGTTAACAGAACATCAGCAACTAAGGCTATATCATGGCGAGTTTGTTCCGGCAATTAAAGATATGACTGTCAGCGAACAGACGACACAATGTACGTTCACTTTAACTGATCAGCAGTTTACAGTTCAGCCGCCGTGGACTGATCGTAATCCGCGCGTGGACAGCCATGTCAACATGCGTTTACCAGGTAATAAAATCATCATTAGACAAAATTTTAGTTAATGAAGAACCAGGTTGAAGATTATTCCAATAATTAGTGTTTGGAATCAAATATTATTGCGTCCCTGTAAATACTGCCCACCCGTGGAAAGTGTCGTACTTCAGGAGTATGTGACAACCCCAAATAATTATTCCAGTCTGCAGATTTTCGTTAAAAACAAATCGAGTGTCGAACGACTGTATGTTGATATTCATTGGAATGAACTAGGTACCTCTGGCTCTGTTAAACTCTACAACACGTGCTGGTCTGCATCAATGTCATTTTCACAAAAAAATTCATGCACCAACACGTGCTGGGCAGCATGGGGCCAACCGGGAATTTTCTTGGTGTACCATGTCGTCCCCTGAGTTCCAATGTGCTCTATGTGCCTACTGGCAGCCTACTGGCCCATAGAACACATTGGAACTCAGAGGGCGATATGTCCAGTTCGCCTCTGATTGGAGTGCGGTACGTGTAATGCGTCACAAATGAATTTTCAATAAATTCTCTTGAACTATAATCTCAACTGACTAATATTTAAACTAAATCAGTAGTACGTAATGTGGCTTTCGACCCTTTCACCCCGACCGAACTCCGGTAGTGACGTCATAATCACGTAACCAATTTGGGGGTTGTCGTGGTAGCCTGCGTGAAAAGCCATGTCGTAACGTCATTGTCATGGTGATACTTGGTGACACGAGGCGCCGTGCGCATGCGCAACACGCGTAGGGTGATACGTGTTCCCATCGTCCATTCTGTTTACTGGAGGCCGACATCTTGGTTTCTATGGTGTTACGTGGCCGCTATGTAACCCGAACTCCACTAATAGGTGAGGGATGTTTTTGGAGGGAGAGCTCGATTAAATGGGAGTTTATGTAATTATCACACACACCGTAAACGTCCCCAAAACTCTGAAAATCCTGTTAATTGAATAGAGTAGCAAGTAGTGTTATAGGCCCCACTAATAGGACAGTACTCTAGTAGAGTGAAAGGGGGAGGGGGTGGGTCAATAGACAGAGGTGCAGGCAGCAAACCCAGAGATCCCCAGCTCGAACACACGTGGGGGCACGGTGGCGCTGTGAACTGAGGCGTACTGCACGTCGATGGTGCACCTGTCTTCAACCAATGCTAATCCTGCCTGTGTGGAGTTAGTATGTTGGGGAGCTCACAGTTGCTCGCCGTTGCTCGGTGGTTCTCTCCGGGTGCTGCGGCTTCCTTCGCCCGTAAAACTGTTGCGGTCATGATTAGCCATTGTGCAGAAATGTGTGAACTTAAACACCAATAAATAAATAGTAGAGTGAAGTAACCTGCCACTCGGAACAGTTTACACTGAAGTCTTGTCTACCCCTAGTGCTGACTATTGCTACACACATGCAGGGTAGTACTACGGCAACATTTTCTCTAACCACTGCTGAAAGTATTACTGGCTTCTGACACTATTATTGTCATCACTAGCTTCTCTCATTGCTCCCAACTACTGCAATACTGACCGCTATTAGTACAGATTTCAGTTTGTATCATTATCGGTGATGGGGTTTGCTTACCTCATAAACGAAAACCGATGAAGACTAAATAGCAAGGAGAGCGGTAAGCCAATTTGCTCCTTCAACTCTTTGATTCATCTGGGTATTTGAGGATACCTATGACATGGCTCCCATACAGCACATATCTACTTTATAACTCCCATATGGATCCTAGATCGTATATGACGCCTGCACAGTAGCCATTCCCAGCTTCTAGTAGTCCTGCCATTGGCTTCTACAGCGACTTTATCTGTCTATCCTGTTGTCAGTCTTTATTGTATTCAAACTTACCATAGTATTCTACCACCCGTCAAGCCTTGTACCATTACTTATTGACTATTACACCGGGCTTCTAAATTCTTCCCAACTAACGACGGTAAACGCTGTGCCCAAATAAGATAATTGTGCCCAAATTAAGCGGAGATTGAAGCTTTTCCCAAAGTTTTGTAGTGTTTCTGCAATATATAGTTTGGCCAGGTTTCCCTGATGCTTGTAATATAGCTTATAGCTTACCTTCGAATCAAACAGTGCAGCAGATACATATTTTTTCAAAAACCCACAGAGTTCGCCACAGAAAAGCAATCGCCGTCGACAGTGTCGTATACGACACTGTCGACGGCAATTGTCTTTCTGTGGCGAAAGTCTTTATGATTATGCACTTAAAGCTTGAGATCTATTATATTCATGTTTGTGGCATTTCTCAGTAAACGCCATTCGTAATTTAGCTTACATAAATAAATAAATAAATAAATAGGGGTTGACGATGGCTTGGTGATGTTGTTGGAATCCATCGTCATCGCAATGCCGTGAAGTGGCACACAAGAGGAGACTGCGATTCGCTGCCAACCTTGACTCTCAACACAGTGATGTCAAACTAACAAAATTCTAGATTGCACATTTTTCCTAATAGGCAACAGGGAATTTAACCAATTCAATCCTGTTTAACAGAGCTCAATGAGCTCTGTCAAACAAGATTGAATTGGCTGAATTTCAAGCTACATTATGGGAACAATTTGCAGCTTGTAATGTTGACTTTTGATGTCAGTGCCCGAAGGGTTAAGTATGCCACTCAATACCCACGAATCGCAAACGATTTTGGAGGCTGGTTACATACAGACACCTGGACTTCATAGCTTTGTTGATATCTTTTAACATATTTTGAGTCCACAGTGACGAGTCGCTCTGGCGGTCGCCCCTCCAGCCACCGCCCTTTTTGCAAACCGCTGTGGCCTTGGAGACAAACAACATTCTGGGGCAAAGCTTGGCAGACAGAAACAAAATACCAGGATAAATCTACACCATCACGCACACAAGAATAGCAGTAAAGCACACAAGAAAAGCAGTAAAACACGAAAAATTATGTATAGCTGAACGAGTTCTGTTGACATTTCCGGGGCAACAATTAGATCGAAGTTAGCAAATATCTGGTTCAATTACATTATGTGCATTGAATTGTTTGAACATTTTTTTCTGTGCCAAATTTGTGATGCAGTCTAATCTTGGATAATAAAGGTTTTATTTGTATACTCTCCCTGTGGAATTATGGATATTTTTTTTTTATAGAATGCAAATTACAATAATAATTTATCCGCGTGAGAATTCTGCTAGATTTTTGAGAGAATTCAGTATCGATACATGCGTGCACAAAATGGAAAACAGTTCAGAGAGAGGCGTATAGATAATTTTATTGAGTCGGAGGCTATAACATTACCGACCGCTAAGGAAACACACAGGGAGGGGAGGGGCGTGGGGACATTTTTTATACAAAAGATGCCGTAGTCTTGGTTTACTTCACTTAGGCAGATAGCTCGAGAAGGAAAGACAGGCTGTGGAGAGTGACTCAAGTGCAATATGTGACCAATAGTTGAGTGGCGGTCACCGCTGGTGTGCTGTAGGGCTGTCACGATTTTTTAATTTAGGAATCGATTAATCGTCGCAAATAATCGATGATAATCGATTGATCGTACCTAGATGACCCCCATCTCCTTCTCTTTGAAGTCGATAAAAATGAAGTTGAAGTCAGTTGACCCACCTCAAGTAAACAACGAAGACGATCCTCTTTTAGTTACATTCAAAGCTTTCATGTTCTGAACTTTTGAACCGTCAGTGTAATAATCAAGACCGGTCGGCAGTTGCGAACTTCGCAACTGCCGACCGGTCTTGATTATTACACTGACGGTTCAAAAGTTCAGAACATCCAAGTTTTGATGAATGTACCTGAAAGACAAATGCTTCCAATATCTTCTTGGGGTTTAACATCGATGTTCTTAACTCTTTACCTTTAGAAACAATAGTTTTTTCAACATATTTTCTTTTAATTATTAAACGTCTAAAACGGGATATAATTTACCGATTATTCGACAACGAAAAATACTAATCGATTTCGCCGTGACCGATCAACAATCGATTAATCGTGACAGCCCTAGTGTGTTGGTGAGGTCGTTACACGCTATGTTTATAATAGCGAATCTTCGAGATTCGATTCGATTTCGAATCTTAAGTTGGTATTCGCTTCAATTCGAAATCGGTTGTTCCATTCGTTTCCATTCCAATCTTTTCCACTGGAATTTTCCTTGGTGTCAGTCATCTTAGTTGTCTCACAAACGTATAGATGAGATAGAAATTGTACATAAATTGTGTTATGGGGGTAGATCCCAGTGGGTTGAGCTGCAGTGGGCCAATCATATCACTAGTAGTTGTGGCAGCAAACGTGGAAATGATAGGAACAGAAGCTATGGGCGCACTGAGAGAAAACAAGAGTGGTAGAAGCCAGTAACGAACCTAGTACATATCGGACCAGTAGTGGAAGAAAATACAGAGGTACATGTAGAGAGACCAGCTGTACTTATAGTAGAGATCCGCAACTACATCCAGTTGTAGTAGTAGTAGTAGTACCAGTTCCTGGAGGTTAGTAGAAGAGGCAGGGTAAAATTAAATAATACACGAACCCTATGGTAATCGGCGAGATAATGGTGGAGGGTGGAACCTGAGATCATTATCTGGTCGAATACTCTAAGGAACGTGTATTACTTGACTTAAAGTGCTATATAAGTAATGGGGAGTGTAGCTTGAAAGAAGGTGACATGTTATTTTCGATGTTAAAATTTTTCAATGTTTTTGAGTGCAAAATTGCGAAGAATTGTTTGAGACTTTAATTATCCTGACGTTCAAACGTCACTGGGAATTCAGTTTCTTCAAGGTTTTTCAAAATGCGACGTCAAACGTCGGAAAATACAAATAACAAGATCTTTTTCACATAACTGATTATCTGGTTGAGGGCTAGATTATTTTTGGTGGTCTGAATTTGTTATTCAAAACTTGTTTTATTACAAATTATCGGACAGTGTCCATAGACACTGTCCAATAATTTGTAATAAAACAAATTTATATAATTACAAATTATATAAACAAAATATTATTTGTGTATGACGCATATGAAATATAAGCAAGGAAAGTGCTCTGGTATCCTCATTTTTTGAAAGCCCTGATAGTGGCTTCTAGCACTCTACTAGTCAAGACGTCTTGACAGCAGGATTATATTAGTATTTTAAGCTGCGATAACATTTGGCTCAACGGTTGTCACTGGGCACTATGCGGGAGAAAATGGGAATTTAGGTTAAAACTTTATAAAATCGAAAAATAAGAACAAAACAAATGACCACAAAGTATCAAGGCGCTGTTTGATTTCGTTCGGCATAAGACATACAAAAGTATCAAAGGGTTAATACCGAGGGATAACAAAAAGGTCATAAATTATTATTTGGCTTGCATTTTTGATATCGAAAATAACCTTTCACCTAATTTCAAGATACCTTTATATTACTTATAAAGCACCTTTAACACTCTTTACATGGAAACTCTGTTTTGATGCAAAAAGAGACCCAATTTTATCACTTGAAGGAATGAATTAAAGTTGATAATATAAATCGTTTGGTTGATGACCTATTGTTTAGGAAAATCCTCCCAAGAAAAGAGCAGGAAATGTTTGTTTATTTATTTATTTATTTATTGGTGTTTAAGGTCACATGTTTCTGCACAATGGCGAAACATGACCGTGACAGTTTTACGGGTGGAGGAAGCCGGTGTACCCGGAGAGAACCACCGAGCAACGGCGAGCAACTGTCAGCTCCCCAACATACTAACTCCACACAAGCAGGGTTAGCATTGGTTGAAGACAGGTGCACCATCGACGTGCAGTGCGCCTTAGTACACAGCGTCACCGTGCCCCCACGTGGGCAATGGGGGGGGGGGGGGGTGAAGTTTCTTGCCCATGGACACAACGCGGTTGCCGCAGGTGGGATTCGAACCGAGGACCTCTCGGCTTGCAGCCTGCACCTCTACCAACTGAGTCACCGCGCCCCCACAGGAAAGGAAATGTTTAAAAGAAACGAAAGGTAGATACTCAGTCAGGCCCGATTGCACTGTTCATTTATTGCGAGGTTCTGTACTCCACACGTGCCACAATTTGTATTATTATACCTCATCTACAAATGTTATGCTAATCCCCCATATAATCCCATTAAACATTTCACAATCTTCCACCAGCGTTGAATAATGCTGGTCAATAATTTTTGCATTATTACCCGCTTCAGCCGAAGATTCCCGACAACGCCAGAGGAGACACCCGAAGTATTGTTGCACACGTGGGTGATGACGTAATTTCTTTACCAAACGATTTCCGCGTTATGAAAAAATGTAAACGCGCAAAATGTCTTCCGGAAAAGTTAGGAACTTTGGTTCCTCTTCTATATATGACTCTGAGACAATAATCCACAAATAATTGTATCAAAACGGAATCTTCATTCGGTATAATAAAAAATAACGCCTCGGGAGATAATGGTCCCTCGGGGAGACAATCCACATTGTTACCCACAAGGCCAGTCATTATTTTTATATTGTTTCCAACAACCAGTTATTACTGCGACATACCGCCTACCGATTATATTCAGTTTTCATCAAAAACATAGCTTATGATTCCTCATGCAATTACAAGACACTGCTTGTCGACTGGCCACTCTTTTACTTCATTTCAGGCCGTCGTCATTGACCCCCAAGTCCGACTGGACAAAAGTAGGGGCACATTATTCATAAGGCTGACTAGGCTGACGCCTAGGGGCACGCAGGGACAGGAGGCCCGCCATTTTTTTTTGCCGAGGCACCATTACCATCACATTAGGGCTCCCATGGTTAAAGGCACTTTGCACTCTCCACCATAGCGATACATATACATATGTATTTGTCCATATATCTACTCTCATAAGTATACTATATATAGAGGATATTCACGAAAATTTGATGAATACCGAAAATATCTCATGAGTGGCTACAAAGAAATATGAGGATCTTCACGAGCGACATTTTCTTGTAGCCACGAACGAGATATTTTCGGTATTCATCAAATTTTCGTGAATTTTCTTTTTATTTAATGCTCTACGACTACAAACTCTCCAATTTGTGGCCTTTATTTGCCATTAAGGCGCAAAATTTATGTGTCGAACCGGCGTCCATACAAAAATTACAACAACCAAACTCCAACCATTGGAATGTGTGAATATCCGCACAAAAAGTAGTCCCGTCTTATTTCTCCCCTAACTTTACGATTTACCAAGGCTGGCGAATTGAAATAATCGCAATGTGTTTCGAAGAAATAGAACAATAACAAAAAACACCACTTTCTTATTTTCAATAACAAGACACGTCATTTTATTTTTTTTGAACTCAATGCACTGAAGACGTGTGAAGTTGAACTGAAGAAATTTGAAAGTGATTTCGGCTTTTCGCTGGAAGGTGAATGAGAAAGTCAAACTTTGAAACCGCTGATTTAATGAATTGATTTAGTCACTGTCACTATCAATTATTCGAATTCGTTTGCATTTGGGACTCTGGAATTCATTACTGATGTGCTGACTCGTTTAAAGTACATGTGATTCGTCATCCGAACCTACGATGAAATATCGATTTCTAAATATCATTTTGATATTTCGTTTTGCCGACCGACAGGGGAATATGACTTAATTTTTCAGCGTGAATTGATGCCTGAGCATTAAATAAATATATTTATATTCAGTACATTATTTTAATGCTTATTTAAATAATATGTCAAGTTGTGAGTAGAATTCTTCAGAACACCCGCAAAATGGATATAGGGCTACTGCGACGTAGTGCCTACCGTACCACGGTCAGGATGTCAGCTGTAGTGGGGTGGGTTGAAAGATTGAAGTGCCGGAGGGGGCTCCGTCCCGAAGTATCTAAAAGACTAAGGGCCCGACCATTGGTTAATACCGCACTGGACAAAAGCTGAGCGCGTCTCCCGGGAAACATTCTTGATCGAACAGCTTTGCACTTACAAACCTCTAGGACTTAACAGGACTTCAAGTAATTCTTAATTCCTTTAACCCTTTACCCAACATAACGGCCAAAACCGGCCAGCGCTACTCTCAAAAATCGCCAATTAATTTTCATTATTTTTTCATTTTTTGTCTCAAAAACATAGGTTATGACCCCTCGTTGGAACGAGCTCGTCGAGCTCGTTCCAACGAGGGGTCATAACCTATGTTTTTGAGACAAAAAATGAAAAAAAATAGTTATTCAAGAATTTTTTTGCCAAGTGTCGTCTGCTTTTCATGTTAGGTAAAGGGTTAACTGGTTCAATGCTAGAAGCCACTATCAAGGCTTTCAAAAAACGAGGGTACCAGGACAAAAGCCAACATTTTCCTTATTCATGACCCATATTCAGTCAAATGCAAATAATATTTTTGTTTATATAAATTTTTTTTATCACAAATTTTTGAAGAGTGCCTGTGGGTACTCTTCAATATTTTGTAATAAAACAAATTTTAATAAATGGGGAGCGCGGTGGCTCAGTAGGTAGAGGTTCAGGCTGCAAGCCCAGAGGTCCTCGGTTCGAATCCCACCTGTGGCAACCGCGTTGTGTCCTTGGGCGAGACACTTCATCTCCATTGCCAGCATGGGGACACGATGACGCCGTGTACTAAGGCGTACTGCACGTCGATGGTACGCATGTCTTCAACCAATCTAACCCTGCCTGTGCTGCGGTGCGGAGTTACGATGTTGGGGAGCTGGCAGCTGCTCGTCGTTGCTCGGTGGTTTTCTCCGGGTACACCGGCTTCCTCCACCCATAAAACTGTCACGGTCATGGTTAGCCATTGTGCATAAATGTGACCTTAAACATCAATAAATAAATAAATAAATAAATAAATAATTTTAATGAACAAATTCAGACCACCAAAAATAATATAGATCTCAACCAGTTAACCCTTTAGCCAACGCAGACGATATCAAAATTTACTATTTTCAATATCATTTTTTGAAATTTTTCAAAAAAATTCAAGAAAACCATATCATGTGACCCCTCGTTGGAACGAGCTCGACGAGCTCGTTCCAACGAGGGGTCACATGATATGGTTTTCTTGAAATTTTTTGAAAAATAATATTTTTTCAACTCCTGAATTTGCATATTACGCGGGTGGATGCGGTCGATTCGTTGGGTAAAGAGTTAAAGTTTTTGAAGGGTACTTTGCTATTAGGTTTGTAATTCTGAGTTTTACGGGCTATAATAATTTTTTTCAAAGTTTGTCTTACAGTATTTTTTTTACCTTTTGCTTTCCATTTTTGAAAAAGTTTTTTTTTTTTATTTCGGATTGTATACCACATCCGTTTAGTGAGTACTTAGTTTACGAGAGTTGTTATCGCTACATCTTCTTCCGTTCGTCGTTTGGGTGCATGTTTTCTTCTTCTTGTATCTGTACCCCGAAAAAGACCTCCGGTAGTCCGAAAGCTAGGTCAAAATTGTTTTTTCTTTGCTGTTTGTGCCTCATAAATGAGGTGTGAGACTCATTGTCCACTCATGATATATACAGTACGTGGAGAGTGTATTATCACTAAAACACCCGCAGAGTGGAGATTCCACCCGAGCAATAATTGCAAATTTGTTGCAAAGCATAACCAGCACCAGCAAAGTTTCAACCAATGGACCTCCGGGTTAAACCCGGAGGTCCATTGGCTGAAACATTGCTTGTGTTTATTGTCGATATATACAAAATTTGAAAGTTATAGCTTGGGTGATAACTCCACTCCGCGGGTGATTTAGTTACAATCCACTCTCCACGTACTGTATGTGTAAGAATTTGTGCCAAGTAGAAAGGAATTGAGGGTCGGGACAAACAGAATATTGCTGACAGACTGACGACGGACGGCGGATGGATGAACGAGAACTCGGTATCAGAAAACCCCGCGGACTTTGTTAGAGTCTACCTTAGAAACGAACTGTCGATAAATTTTGTAAGAAAACATCGTTTCAGAAAGTTTGCACACCGCTAAGAGTGCTGCATTTCGCTCACAACCGTATTTAAGATCAGTGCAGTGCGAATCATTACACCCTCACTAACGAAGTAAAGGGACAGCCAGAGGTTTGCGCACGTCACTTCAAACAATACTAATTAAACTTTCTCTCACCTCCAGTACCTGGCTTAACCCAGCTTATTTCCAACACAATGGTAATATATTTGCCACACGGTTCGCAAGTTCCACACGACCCGGGACAGTCACTTTATTTCAGTTTCCAGCCTCCGCTGCATCAACACGCTCAAGCCCTGTGCTCTCCAGATTACCAACCACCGCCCCAAGCACCACCGGTCAGGCACCTAAATCGTGGGGGCCCAGGAGCCTATGTTATCACATACTTCCCCCATTCAGTCTCGACTTAGCCATATACAAGCCTGCACACACGCCAAGCTGACGTGTATACAGCCATCCCACAACCACTGGTCTTGGGATGACTATTACATTGCCAGGCTGGCCTGTTGGCACCCTTCGTCTTATTCGGGTCGAGTTCTTAATTGCAGCCATTGTGGGACATGAGAGAACTATAGACAGACTTGCATGCCAACGCTGGCAGTCTCCCATGTCGTCAAATGGCCCCCATGATTTTGCCCAAGTTTATCATCACAATTGTTTTCTGCACATGTACATAAATACCAAAACATGTCACGGCGTGCAATAAATCATTATGCTCTATACATGTGTTATTCCCTCTTTGTGGTGTGCAAATGTATTTCTCTGTACACTATGTATGTCTCTGTACACTAAATCTACTATTTGCCTACACAATTCTTATTGATACGTCAGTGATTCAGTACATGACGCTTTTCACTAATGGAAATATGAACAAGGCAATATATGCACTTACTGCAACTCCCACTCAGGTAAAATATAGATACTTGTGGCACTAATAAGTAAACGTGCAATCTTTGTTCTCTCCTAACTGAGTATTTGGAGTCAATAAGTGTTTAGCTTCTCCATTGACAGCGATATATTACAGTGCAGACGGGGCATTCACATGATTTACCTATTATAAATGGCAACAATTTTCTTTATTGGAAAATATGCTCTAGCAAGAAAGGGGAAGAGCTTTCTGGGGGTATTATAACCTTGGTTAACACTTCCGACCTCCTCCTCATTGCATGCCAAGTTCATGTTGCATAGAAAACAAACTTTTTCCCAGCAAGTACATGTTTTTATTTCATACAATAAATAGCATTTCCAGTGGTTGTGGTTGTAGCAGTGATTTGTGGCGGCGGTAGTAAGGCATGGAGAATCGATGCTAGACTGTTCTCAGTTAAATTGCAGACAACATTTCTGCATATGAGTGTCAGTCCATCTGGGCCGTTCTTTGTCCACTTCCATTTCTAGAAAAAGTTTCTTGTTCCAAGTGGGTATGATATGTGGATTGAAAAATGTGAACAGTCGTCGGTTTCCAGGTGGGATTCGAACCGAGGACATCTCGGCTTTTCGTCTGCATCTCTGCCTACTGAGCCACTGCGCCCCCGTGTTTTTACGAAAGGACGATGGCAAATAAATGTCCTCTACCGGGAATCATACCACAGAACTGAAATAATAGTTGGCTGTTGCGTTTTCGGTTCAATCGGTGTATCGGCATGCTTGTCTGCCTTACAGTTTACATTGTTACAGCAGCGGGAACCCCTCGCTGCACGTTATTAGTAATGTTATAGTAAAGTAATACATGTAACTTCGCACTCGGATACTAATGCTACAAGCAGCACGCGCGAACTGCAAGGATATGCATGGCAACTTGGTAATTTGGTAAAATTACAAGTGATTTCACAACAATTGTTGCGCACTGTTTTCGATTAGATTCGATGTTGATTCGTGATTTTATTTGAGGGTAGAAATTCCGATTTGCAGGGCCATAATTGAAAGTAGAAGCCACGTGGCTGTATTGTGCACTATTTTGATGTAATAGCGCGCTGAGTAAATGCACTTTTATCTCTGTCAAATTGCACCATTAGCTCAACTGCATCATAACTCAATTCCTGTAGATAAAACGGCGTGACCAACTTTGTATAAGCTATTTGTTTACTGCTGAATCCACTTCAGGTTGTGAATTTTATTTATTTATTTATTTATTTATTTATTTATTTATTTTCTTAAACATTTTTGAAAAAAAACATTCTTTCAAATACTCAATTAACAAATTATGTGAGTGGATTCGTTAAAGTGTTAACCCTTTACCCAACGTAACGGCCAAAACCGGCCAGCGCTATTCTCAAAAATCGCCAATTAATTTTCACTATTTTTTTCATTTTTTGTCTCAAAAACATAGGTTATGACCTCTCGTTGGAACGAGCTCGTCGAGCTCGTTCCAACGAGGGGTCATAACCTATGTTTTTGAGACAAATAATGAAAAAAATTAGTTATTCAAGAATTTTTTTTGCAAGTGTCGTCTGCTTTTCACGTTAGGTAAAGTGTTAAACAAGAAATATGTCTGACTCCCCTGTAAACTTAACATCACGACAACTACTGAGTAGACTGTCTTATCGATATATATTTGCATATGACTATGGTCTGAGTGAAACAAACTGATCGAACGCGAAAATGCACCCAATTGCTTAAGGGAAATGAATGAAGCAACAAAACCAAAAAAACCCCACTGACTTCACCTATTCTTTCGGTAGGAATGACATTGAGTGCGAACCTGTGAGCTATTGGATCACAAAATAAAAATACAAAGAATTGATAAAAAAGAACTAGATTAACATACATTTTTCAGCGTTGTATGTGTGTAGGGCTGGGTGGTATTCAAAACTTAACCCTTTGAACTCTAGTGGTATCTTCCATGCCAGTTCAATGGAGTCCATACATTATTTGGCGTAGACCAATTAATAATTTCAACGTGCAGCCTCGGGGCTGCTCGTTGAAAATATTGATTGGACTACCCCACACATTTACTGAACAGTCATCCTATTGAATGATGTTATGACGTATCATGTTCCTGACCGGAAAAAGCGGCCGCTCCTTTGAAATGGTTAAACTGATAGTCGATAGGATTGTAGCGGTTGAGGTATAAAGGCCATTTACCAACCAGCCTGGTTGGTCCGGATCTCTTAGTCTCGTGGTAAATCGGTCGCTTTGTGTGCTAGAGGTCGACGGTTCGAACCCCGGCTCCCGCACTTATCTCTCCTCCTGTTACATTTGGGGGCTCGTCCGGGATTTGAACCCGGGACCTCTCGCACACAAAGCGACCGATTTACCACGAGACTAAGAGATCCGGACCAACCAGGCTGGTTGGTCCGGATCTCTTAGTCTCGTGGTAAATCGGTCGCTTTGTGTGCTAGAGGTCGACGGTTCGAACCCCGGCTCCCGCACTTATCTCTCCTCCTGTTACAGGATCTATGGCTTTTTTCAGCAGGTCACATGAAGAATACAGAAATGTTGTTGGTGGTTTTATTATGTTCGTTTACTGCGAAAAAAAACCCAACGTTCAGTTCTTATTCATGTACATGTGTATACATAAATTATATCTCACGTGACTTACCCTTGCTCTGACTGGCTGGGTGGAACTTCCGGTAGTTTTTACCAATCGAGGGTTCTAAAAATAAAAGTGCACAATTCCCGTGAACTATACACTTTCTAAAAATAGCCGTGTAATATTTTAAGACGTTCGGTTGACGCAACACAACACGCCTTTTAAGAGATTTTCTCCCAAAATTCTGTTTCGTTATCTCTAAGGTCAAGAAAGAAAATTCCTGTCTTGGATAAGGTTCACGACAATTGGCAGTGTACTTAGAATTTGAATTTTGAAGGGTATCAAGATTCTGACTACCGGTAAAAACGTTCTCAATGGAAATTCCATTACATCAATTTACACCTATATATAGGACGAACTCCATCCACCTTGACCTTTGCCCCCAATTGCCTACTTCGATACATTCACACTTCGCGATGTTTCATTCAAACATACGACGTTTTGCGGTATTATTTTCTACGTGCAGTGACTTATTATGTTTAAAATACCTACAAACAAATATTTAAAATAAACTTTAAGAATTGTTAATAATAATTTGACTGATATAGCAACGTAAATTCAATCAATTTTGACCATGTGTCTAGCTGTCAATCAATCATTCACGTGCATCCAGAAGTACTTCCCACCACCGCAGACGTAAACAAAACAAACCCATGTATTCCCTCGTCTGCTAATCAAAAATATCGTTTTTGCCCCATTCTCAGTGACAAAGTCGATTATTTATTAAGAGTATGGCACAAATAAAACAAATAGGCACAAGGGCTGGTAATCGGATTTAAACCACGAGTAGAATAAGGGTTTTAACAACTCTTAACGGTTATCCGACTGGTGGTTTCAATCTGATTACCGACCCTATTACCTATTTATTCTACAGATTATCCTACAATGGGAAAAAAGCAGAAATTCATACAGTGGAACCTTGTTATTGAGCAGCCATTTTGCCAATGAAAATTATTCAATTAATAGAATTCAATTAAGAGGGATTGTGTCACTTTCTGGTAATCTAAAGATAAACTTAGCATTTATCCTATTATATCGTGTTTGAGCTCTGTCAAACAAGATATAATAGAGTAAATGCTTGTATTGGATGTACTGAGACCAAATAGGTCTATAAACAAAGAAAACTGGGGTGAGTCAGGGTAATTTCTTGACAGGTTACAAGACTTTTTTTATTCAATTCACAGGAGTTTACTCTATAACCTATATTCAATTAACAGGTCAAATTTGTATTGTAGATATTGTAAATGGTTTTGTGGTGGAAAATTATATTCAATTAGCAGGGTTATTCGGTTAAGAGATATCCAATTAAGTGGGATCCATTGTAACAGGCTTGAATGATATTCATGTTGTAGACACCCATTTGAGGATAAAGAAGACTCAACAATGGCTGAATTATGTACATCATTACAATTGTTTTCCGAATGTTCATCTACACATATTGTTATTAATTTTAATCACAGGCCTGAGTTCTTTAAGAGTAAAAAGCTGGCTGAAATCCTTATCCTACTCGTGGTTTACTAGTACCTATTTATTCTATATATCCATACGCCTCCGGCGCGTGGCCGTTTCTACGGAAGCGTCCTAGCGCCAACGCGAAAAAAAAATTAAATCGTAATTACGATTTACTAAACCGTAATTACGATTTATTAAACCATAATTGCGATTTAATAAACCGTAATTACGATTTAGATAAACCGTAATTACGAATTACTAAACCGTAATTACGATTGAATAAACCGTAATTACGATTCAGATAAACCGTAATTACGAATTAATAAACCATAATTACGATTTACTAAACCGTAATTACGATTTAATAAACCGTAATTACGGTTTAGCTAAACCGTAATGACGATTTAATAAATCATAATTACGGTTTACGTAAACCGTAATTACGATTTACCAATATGATTACGATTTCATATAAAGATTATTACGACATAGATAACTACGAATAGTAGTTTTAATAAGGACCCACTCCCCTTGTAAACACCCATATCTTAGACTAGAATGGCCAAGTTAAGGTCATTTTTTTTTTGGTTTTAGTACCGTTTTACTCCCATATAAAATATCTTTCACACGTATTAAAATTATGATAATTGGAGTCGATCATGCTGGCGCCTATGAAGAATTGGCCTATGAAGAATTCTATATCCTCGGACACTGATTCCTCTACTTCATAACGGACATGACAATGGGAATGGTGGGAATGTATATAGCATACACATCGAATGTAGGGGAAAGTGGTCTAAAAAATAGAAGAAAAAAATCGCGACATCGACGCCGTAGCTGCGACGGGTGGTGCAATTTCACAAAATTCGAAGTTCATCAAGGGCCATAACTCCAAGAAAAATATTTGGAACAACACATGCATTGAACAGTGGCTAGACATCAATAAGATACACTTACTTGCCAAATATAAAGTCATTCCATCAAGTATTCCAAAAGTTATTGAGTTTTGAATCTCGTTGGTCACAGACAGACCGACCGACATTCTAAGTTCATCAAGGGCCATAACTCCAAGAAAAATATTTGGAACAACACATGCATTAAACAGTGGCTAGACATCAATAAGATACACTTACATGCCAAATAAAAAGTCATTCCATCAAGTATTTCAAAAGTTATTGAGTTTTGAAACTCGTTGGTCACAGACATACCGACCGACAGACCGACAGACAGACAGACAGACAGACAGACAGACCGACATTGCCACTTATAGAGCTGCTAGTCCCAGCTAAAAAGTCGAAAAAATATAGGAGTTCAAGTGTAATACAATTCACCACTGGTTCATTTCCAATATGTAACATACCAGTTATAGTAGAACTCGCTATAAATTCTGATAGTGACTCTAACTGACCCCCCTCCCCCGCCCGGGCCCGTTTTACCCCACGGGTATGGATAAAACGGGCCACTGGGGTTAGCAAGTCACGTGGGTCTTTTTGTTTCAGTCACTTTCAGGATGGAATACATTTTATTTCAGTCATCTTATTCCACATAAAAACGCACTCGCGGCATGTAAATAAAAATATATCCGGGGGGGGGGGGGGATCCCGTTGGTGTGTGTGTGTGTGTGGGGGGGGGGGGGGGGTTCTCATCCGTATGTGGTACTTTATACATGTTGGGACTCTATTCAGTCCCACATCACCACTACACACAGAAGCAATTGCTCTCACACATCTGACACATCCCTGTGTTGGTTTTACGGAGGTATTTTGTTCGGGGCTGTTTTACTCGGAACACACCAATTCCAGTGAACCACCAGGTTTAAAACTTTCAATACACCCAAAGGCCTATTATTTTATTTCGAAAGTGAGCAGCTTAATTTGGTTTTGTAGTGACACAATTTCTAGAACATTAGATTACAAAATGAGCTTTGAGTTGTTGGTGGAACAAATAAGAAAAATGCTTTTAGAATTAAATGTTTCTAAATTTTTAAATAACTGCGCTCCAAAACTTCATGGTGATACGCATGGGTGTTTTTCTTTCAAAACAATAAGAGTTGCTCCCCCAGCGTTGTCTGTGCGGCAGTTTGCTTGGTTGCTCGTTTTATCTCGGGGGACAGTTTTTGATCACTTTCCCCTATATATTTTTCTTTAAACTAACTTTTATTAACCATTAACATTAGAATGATATTTATGGAATGATAGTACAATAAATCATCGTACAGCATAATAAATCGAAAAAGACGCGCTTTGGAGTAATAGCCGTCGTTATTGCAATATAGGTGAACTTTTTGAACAGCGAACTTTCGCAATACCAAACTTTCGGAATACGGTACCTACCGAACTTTCGGAATAGCGAACCTTCGGAATAGCAAACCCTGTCTGTATTCCAAACTGTGTGGTGACAGGGCTGTCGCCCCCTTGTCCTTGCCAACGAGGGTGAGTAAGGGGGCGGGGGCGAAAGTGTTGATCATCGGTTAACCCACATCATTCCAGTGCTGAAAATCGTTGCGAGGGTGCTGAGAGAACCCCCGGACCCCCTGTTATGCATCCTGTCTTCAGTAGTCGAACCAAAAACCATCTGTTGCTACACCATCCATCTCACTTCATAGAAAATGAACTCGCACTTTGATAATCTCGCCTGCCCTGGATCGGTGAGTCGAATTACCAAAACGGACCGAAACACGACTGAAACGGACCGAAACATGTGATCAAGCTACCGAAACGGGAGACCAACCTACCGGAAGTCATCGGCCATCCAAAAGACTGAAACGGGTGATAAGAAGGCCTTTTCCACTGTAAGGAGTGTGCGTCCATTCCCCCACCCTCTTTCGTAACAAACATGGTGAGTTAAATTGTTTATATCTCTCAGTAGCGGGGGAGGAATTCGTCACATACAGGTGAATTGTGCACTTGGTGATACCTTCTTGAAATTTGGCACACTGTTAGTGTAGGCTATGAGGTTCTCAAAAACGATCGGCTACAAGTTGACACCGACCGGTGGCGACCAGTAGCGGCACAATCCAAAATGGCCGCCAGCGGCTGAAGGGAACCTCCTTTTCGACGGTCTACCGACTATACATCCGATTGTAAGGGCGCGAAAGTGAACTCTGATCCACGCACGTGTTGGAAACAGACGTGGGAGATGATGTAGAATAAAACGAGATTCTCTATACGGACGCATCAATTTCTTGGAACTTGAAAAGAGCGTTGTTTCTCCGGGATCAGCGTCATTCAGGCAAACCTGAATGACGCTGATCCCGGAGAAACAACGCTCTTTATGAAGCAGTCTCTTTGCCATACAATCTCTTGTTTGGCGTAATTCCGCAAGCAATTCTGATTTGTCTGTCGAAATTAATTCGAGAACGCGATTGTTCACAAAAATCATTCACAGAATGAGTGAGAATCCTCTTCGTGTACGGACTAGTACTGACTGGGAACGTTGTTGCTTTTGCCAGCAAGACAGTTCCAAGAAATTGATGCGTCCGTATAGAGAATCTCGTTTTCATGACGCCTATAAAGCTATTGAGGAAGACATAACGCGCTTCCTAGATAATGGCGTTGAGCTTCCATATAATTTGACCATTGATTGTTTGATGAGAGAGAGTGATGAGTGTATGTCGATGTCACTGTTGACGAATAAGGCAATATATCATAAGACATGCCGTGACAGTATTCGGACTCACATCGTACAGCGCGTGCTACACAAGCGAGAGCGAAATGAGGCAGTGGCATCCTGCTCCACGCTGAGTCCTAAAAGAACACGGACAAGTTTTGAATCTGGCTGTGACAGGAAACTGCCCCAGTGTGTTTATTGTCACAAACGCGAAGGTGACAGCAGTGAGCCTATTTGCAGATCAATGTCTGATAACAATAAACTCAAAATTATGGCAAAGGAAGCCGAGAACTGGGTTGTTTTTTCTCGGGTCAATGCAGCATTTGATTCCGCTGCTAGTGATCTTTACTATCACAAAACCTGTTATTGTAAGCTTGCCAATGAAGCACGAGCGGCTAAATCTAAAAAGTCGAAGAACGCCGAACATTCCGCGTCAGGCCTGCCCTATGACCCTCTCGTTATGGCAGAGCTCATAACATTTGTTGAACACAACGATTCCGCGATGAAGCTTGTCGATCTCAAGAATCTGTACAGTCGGAGGTTGAAGCAAGTCGGTTCTGATTGGCTTAGTGAAGAAATACATTCCACTCGATTCAAAGAACATTTGTTGCAGAAATTGGGCGATGGCTGGGACGCCTTCACACAGGGTAGAGATGTGTTTATTTCAAGTAGGTTTCGAGTTGGCTCCTTGTTGTCCGAATCTTTAACTCGTATAGTGTCTGAGGAAGAGGCAAAAAAGATAGTTGATGTGGGTCTTCTTCTGCGTAAACACATACTCATATCTCAAGCTCCTTTCACGGGATCATTTTCATCTTATTGCTTGAGCGAGCCTGTACCCAACTCACTCCTGACTCTTCTTAGAGTTCTACTTGAGGGCACATGTAGTATACAGAACTTAGGCGATGATGAGACTGTTAATGCCAAGACTCGAGTGGCTTGTACTATTTCACAGATGTTGATCAGCAATTCAGCGAAACGCTCCGAACATGCACAAAATGTTCACCAGAGACGTGACAGAGAAACTCCAATGCCTCTTTATGTGGGTTTGAAGTTGCATGCCCATGATCGTATGAAAAATCTTATCAGAGATTTTCATCAAATGGGACTCTCTGTCTCTTATGATCGCGTAATGGATGTTCGCAGGAGTTTCGCGAGAGCTGTTTCACTGCGGTTCAAGAACGAAGGTGTTGTAGTCCCAGCTAACTGCAAACGTAATGTTTTCTCGATAGGAACCACTGATAACATTGATGTATCTGGTAGATCTGATATGCATGGTACGTCCATCACACTCATTGGTCAACTGAGCAGGGACAATGTGGGTACTGATCCCCCACCACTGAGTTTAGATGTTCCAGAAGACACACAAATTGAACTCCCAGACGACTATGCATTTGTTCCTTTCGTTGAAGACTTTGGTGGGGACATCAGGCTTGAATCTCCAGATGAATGTAATGTACGGCCCAATGAATATGCAGATTTGAACGTGGGAGAGAATGACTGGTTGTCTCATGTGTCACAGATCAGCAATAAAGGGAAGGTTGATGGCAGCTGGCAGCTTGATGAAGTCCCTGTGACCTTTTCAGGCTTCTTTTCAAAACATGAAGATCAAGACAATGTCAAACCTCGTGCAGTTATTGGGGTATTCCCTGTTTTCAGTGAGCAGAAAGCGGACTCACTCAGTATGCAGAAGCATGCTATGTATGTGGTCAGGGAAGCTACTGCTTTCGTAAACCCCGGCCAGATACCTGTCATTGAAGGTGACTGTCCGTTGTATGCCAGGCAGAAAAAATGTCAATGGCTGTTCCCAGAGGAGATAGGTGAGGATCGAATGGTGTGTATGATTGGATTCCTGCATCTTGAAATGTGCACCCAAGAAGCTGGTGGTAAGCTTATGGGTGGTTCTGGTTGGGAGCGAATGTTTCACCTCGCAAAGATATTCACACCCGGTGTAGCATCATCCCTACTTGGTGGGAAACATGTCAAGAGGACGCGACAGGCATATCTTCTCACTCTAGCTTGGCTTGAGATCCTCAGAAAGAATGCTTATGAGATTTACTGTCAGCAGACTGGGCCCCATGAGTCATTTGAAATGTGGGAACAGAGGATTCTTTCACAATCTCCAACTGCGCGCTATTGGGGTGAAATCGTTCGGAACTTTCTCTTGACAAGCTGTCAATTCGTTCGGAACCAACGAATCGGTAACTGGCCTGGTACACTGTGTTCTATCGATGAGTTGTGCAGTTACTTTTTTGCCCTAGGACATACAAATTATTGTCGGTGGGTCCCCGTATTTCTGAGAGACATGTCTCAGCTACCCAGGCGGCATCCTTCAATCCACAACAAATTCATGGAAGGCCATTTTGTGGTCCAGCGTAGTGAGAGGAAGTTCAGTATGATGGGTTTAGATCAGAGCCAAGAACATAGTATCCAACTACTCAAAGAAGACAGTGGTCCAAAAGGTCTCTATGGCCAGGCTGAAGAGAAAGTCGTTATTGAGCTTTCAAGGTCAGAAGTTCTGCGTGTTATAGATGAGTATGAATATGCAAGTTTCCACACAACATCATCAGATAACACGGAACACCCGGAAAGTTCGGTATCAGAGCAGAAAAAATTTCTGAATCAATTGAAATCTCTCCTCGATCTGGTGAATCAGGGACTCATTATCAACCCTTATGATGAAACTAGTGGTCAGCTGGTGACATTAGATACTGGTGAATATATGGACCCCGAAGTTAGTAAGAGTTTACGGTCATTACCCGAAAGGGGCAAGCATTTATATTCCACTTTCTTGAAGGAAAGGCTTGTGGAATGCACCGTACCCCTGAATGATGTTATTCCCAAGGCAAATATATATACCTTCCTTAACCCACCCCCAGCCAACCTGGACAAAGGCCGAGACAAACTCATGTCAAGTAAAGCAACTGCCGCAATAGTTACCCAGATGTTCGTTTCACTGCAAGCCCGGCCTGATTCAAACATGGATGAGTTTTTCATGCACGAGAATGCACGTGATCCGCCAGCATTATCCGATAGAGGTAAGCTACGGAGTGGGACAAAATCTCAAATTCTCAATTGTTTACCAGCTATTCCTGCACAAGGGAAGAATTCAGCAGCTAGACAAGCTTCAGTTGTCATCTTGGATATGCCTGCTGTAGTCCATGTAATCAAACCACAGAAAGCGGATCTGTTTGAAGAATATGCTCGATTGCAATTATTGCCATACATCGAATCTCTGATTAACACGAACACCACAAGGGTTGATGCGATCTATGACTGTTACCCCGAAGGCAGTTTGAAGAATCAGACGCGAGCAAAACGCCTCGGTGAGACAGCAGTTAGGTTGATACGGGTGTCCGAGAACGTCCCTTTACCTAAAGGGAAGAATTGGCAGGCATTCTTGAAAGTTAGTGAGAATAAAGACGAATTTTTCAAGTTCCTGTCTGCTGAACTGCTGAAATTAACATCAACATCCGAGTACCAGTTGTTAACGACATCAGGAGAATATGTACTATGCAATAAGGATGTTAGCTTATGTGACATATCTCCATCGAACCACGAGGAAGCAGACACGCGCATGATGCTTCATCTCAACCATGCAGTCTCACAAGGTCACAAAATAGCTTTTCTTCGCACGGTTGATTCTGATGTCGTCATTCTGTCTTTGCACCATTTCGCAACATTCCGTGACCTTGGACTCAGTGAGCTGTGGATTGGGTTTGGAATTGGAAAGGCATATAAAGATATGCCAATTCATGAGATAGCTTCACAACTTGGACCTGATTACTGTAAGGCCCTGACTTTCTTCCACGCCTTCACAGGTTGTGATGTAACATCCAGCATGCTCGGCATTGGGAAGAAGACAGGATGGAATGCATGGATGAATTTTCCCGCATCAACTGAAATGATGATAGAATTGACTGAGAATCCGCAAGTCTTTTCAGAGGATTCCCCTCATATGCAGCATATCGAAAAACTCACCATACAGATGTACAGTAACAGTTGTGTCAGTACACGTGTCAATGATGCGAGACGGCATATGTTCACACATGGCCTTAAGTCTATGGAAAACATCCCGCCCACCAAAGCAGCTCTGTATCAACATGTAAAAAGGGTAATTCTTGTGTCATCTTTCATTTGGCATCGTGCTCTGCAGAAACACTTATGTGTGCCAGACCCATCACAGTACGGATGGGAGTGGAATCCACGTCTCAATATTCTGGTCCCATTTTGGACTCACCTAGGAGACGCAAGTGCTGCATGTGCACTGATGCTCCACTGTAGTTGTGCCAAGGCCTGCAAGGGCAATTGCAAATGCTTGAAAGCTGGATTAAGGTGCACACCTTTGTGTAAGTGTGAAGGTGGCTGTTGTAACAATATTGAGTAGTATACTGTCATGTTAGGACCAGTCATCTCCTATTCTGGTATTTTTTTTTCCATTTTCGGCCAGTTAACACATGTCATGTTTCTAGTTGAGTTGATTTTGCTAACAAATGTTCATCCCATGTGGCTTGCTACATTGTCCGGGGTATAGGAATACAGTTTTAGATTTCGGAAAATAGTCTGTTATTTACTGCACAAGACGGTGTTAATTCATGCATAGCATGATACAATATCCCCAACTATTTTGCCTCTGTACAACAGTTGATACCTTCGTTCACCCGTGTGTTCATCTATGGTATCCTTGTCTTTCTCTGGCCATAGGCCACATGTGACTAGTCAGTTCCTACTCCATAGCAAATCAACTTGGAAATCCTTCATCTTGTAGCGCACTCATGTCTCAATGAATCCATACCTGAGTTGATCTAATAAATCTAACGTAAGGTATCAAATTGCCATACCGGATCATATTTCGATAAGTTATTCGCTAAAACATTTCGACCACTCATCGACATCAAAGGTCATGTTTTGGCTCCCAGTGGTGGCTATATCTCTATATCCCTGGTAAAGTAGCATACCATGAGGGATGGGCATTAAGTGTCGGCAACATTAATCCTGACTTGGAACACACCACATCTTAACTGGCCGAAAATGAAGAATACTACTTGTAGTCAAAAAATATTCCTGTACCTCGAATGACTGCAAACATACACTCACCCCTTCTAGTCCCATTTTGCCAATGTTCTATACTGGCAAGATAACATTGTATAATTAACAACGGGAACTAATGCATCCCGAGTTCATTCCAGCACTGCCCTTGCTGGCAGACGTGTCGCTATGGTGTTGAGATTGAACCAGAACTCCTCTAGAAATTTGATAGTTTTATTTTCTTAGAAAATAAATCTATCGAAAATGCCGGAAGTTGAGAATAGACTGTCACTTTAATTGGATTATCAAATGTCCAAGTATCCCCACTGCTGCATACTATCGAGTACCCTTGTTCATGTGTTGACAGGAATCTCTCATACCATGTTCATTTGACCATTGCATTCCCGAGAAACATTCAACACTAATTTATCTACGGACGGACGATCATACTGACAGTCAGACACACAGACGCACACATCGACGGAAATTCTGATCCCATTATCCATTAATCTTCCCCCCAACTTGTTCCAAGGGCTTCACTCCATCATTCACATCAATTACAGCACATGTATGGTGTTAGGTTTGGAGCTTCAGTTGTGCGATCGGCGAAAATAGCTTTTTTTCGATCCGCTTGGCGGCCATTTTGGATTTCGCTGCTAGTGGTGGCTAGAGGATGGTGCCAACTTGTAGCCGATCGATTTTGAAATCTCTGATGCCTACCCTTACATCATGCCAAATTTCAGGAAGGTATCACCAAGTGCACAATTCTAGCGAATTCCTCCCCCGCTACAGGTAACTTTTGATAAGTGAATCACAGCACAGGCAGATGCATGTGCATATCATTGGAAGGGGGCACTAAAAAGTGTATATCGACACAGACACTTGGGTCTACCAAAACTTATTATTGTTTTACGAGTAAACGGGAGGTCTGGAATGTAGGCCTACTAATTAGTGGTAATCTGGTATCAACGGGTATCTTCAAGATTGAAACCAAATAACTATCAAGAAATAAATATTTTTTTTATGTTTTGGATTAAGAAAACCGATGCGCAACTCACTAAAAAGTGTATACCGATCGATAAGTTTCTACATAACACAGCCCAAATGACTGGACTCGGAGGTGTGAAAAACGGAGATTGGACCGAAAACAAATGATTAAACACTGGTGTCTATCCGTAGATTCTGTGCATAACCCTCCTACCTCGTGTTGTGTAAGTGGGTGGGGTTGTGGGAGGAGTGGGCGCAGATACCACGTTAAATATTTGTAAAGGCGCCATCCAAACTGATGTTCTGTTGTAAATTGTTAAACACTGGCGTCTATCCTTAGTGTATAGCCCCCCCCCCCAAACTCGCATTGTTTACGGGCGGCAGGGGTGTCGGTTATCGTGCTAAAAAAAATTGGGAAGCGTGGGGGGGGGGGGGGGGTGGTACCATGTTAAAAATTTGTAACACGCCATCCAAACTGACTGATGCGTCTAGACATCCATATTAGTGTGGCTTTGTTAAAAAAAAATTAAATCGTAATTACGATTTACTAAACCGTAATTACGGTTTAGCTAAATCATAATTACGGTTTATCTAAATCGTAATTACGGTTTATTAAATCGTAATTACGATTTATTAAATCACAATTACGGTTTATTAAATCTCCATTACGGTTTATTAAATCGTAATTACGGTTTATTAAATCGTAATTACGGTTTATCTAAATCGTAATTACAGTTTATTAAATCGTAATTACGGTTTAGTAAATCGTAATTGCGGTTTAGTAAATCGCAATTACGGTTTAGTAAATCGTAATTACGATTTAATTTTTTTTCTCGTTGGCGCTAGGACGCTTCCGTACTTTTCTTCTTCGAGAACCACTATTTTTTTGCATAGGCAACATTAAATAGTGCAATATTTAAAATATATGTATATTATATGTTCAGGGAAATAAAAGTCGTATACGCAATACATACTCACAACATGCACCCTAATTCGAAAAACTAGGTATAATACAAAAGAAGTAAGATAAATACACATACATAGAAGTGGTACATGTGTTTGTCAATACGACACGAGTGCCAGCGCGTAAGGACAGAACGAGAGGCGTAGCCTCAAGTACTATTATTCCGCGAAGGCATGAGTGCCGTATTTACGAAGTATTCACACATCGGGCGTTCTGTGTTTATTACACGCCTCTATCACATGGAATCCATTAATTTAGAAATTCAAAAATCACACAAAGAAAATTTCAAACTTTACTTATTATTTATTTATTTATTGGTGTTTAAGGTCACATACTTATGCACAATGGCTAATCATAACCGTGACAGTTTTACGGGTGGAGGAAGCCGGATTACCCAGAGAGAACCACCGAGCAACGACGAGCAGCTGCCAGCTCCTCAACTTCGTAACTCCGCACTGCAGTACAGACAGAGTCAGATTGGTCGAGGACATGCGCACCACCGACGTGCAGTACGACTTAGTCCACGGCGGCATCGTGCCACCATGTGGACAACAAATTAGAATATTATGGAATAAGAGGCAAGGCAAATGAAATGACTGGTTCAATAGCTATCTCCAAAATAGGACCCAATATGTCTCCTACGGTGAGAGTAAATCCAACCTAACTGAGCTGACATGCGGAGTCCCACAGGGTTCTATTCTTGGCATTATTCTTTTTCTTATATATATAAATGATATCCACAAGTCCACGAAATTGAACCTTTTATCATTTGCAGACGACACATCGGTAAACAAGTCTGGTTCGGACATTAACTAGCTAATTTTATACTTCAATGAAGAGCTACAGAAATTATCTGACTGGTGTGCCGCCAAGCACTTAGCCTTGAATGCTAAAAAAACAAAATACATACTACTTAACCCATGTAGTAAACATAAAACATCCACACAGCAAGAAATCCGTATAAACAATGAAATCATCAGTAAAGTCGGCGGTGAGGAGAATGAAAAGAACATCAAATTCCTTGGCGTTAATCTTGATGAAAACCTTTCTTACAATGCACACATATCACAAATTTGTTCTAAAGTTGGTATTGCCGATTATGCCTTCAGTAAGATTAGGAAAGTTTTGCCACATAAAGCTATGAAAACCCTATGTTATGCATTGATACAAAGTCACTTGAATTATGGAGTTCAAATATGGGGTTCATCGAAGTCACGTAATCGCCTCTATAAATTACAGGAGCGAACGATAAGAATCATAAATAACAAGAAATATAATGCCCACACGGACACCTTATTCATCAAAGACAATATTTTGAAAATAGAGGATTTATACAAATTACACGCTTGTTTGTTTGTGTTTGATTGGCACAATGGGAATCTTCCAGTATCCTTTGTAATTTTTTTTCTTCCGTGAATAATGAAACTTTTGTATACACGTGCCAAACCGGTCTCGTCCATTGCCATAGAAATAGAAATAAAACACTTGACCACTTCCCGGTCTATGCATTCCCAAAATTATGGAATGAATTAGAAAAGGATATTCGTGAACTAACAAATAGGGCAGAATTCAAGAAAATGTTAACAGCTTATTTCATTTCCCTCTTTTCGAATGACGTCACATGTTCGAATCCTTATTGCCCAAACTGTGCCACGTAATGCAATCTCAATATGTAGATAGATGGCCTCAAGCAGTGTTTCGTCTGGATACTTGTCCTAGCGTTCCTTTATTATATACGTATGTACCCTTATGTGTTGATGTGCGGCCCCGCTCACACATATGTATGTATGTACATGTATACATATATAGTGTGTGTTTGTGCGGTGGGGCCGTGCATGCGTGCATGTGGGTGCACACTGAACCTGTACTATATCAATTATTGATTGGTCCTTGGCTGAGGCCTCGTCTGCTGAGCCCGCTTCTTCTTTTGGAAATTAGCTATCATTTGCACCCACCCGCATAGGTTTCTCACCGTATGATGTTGTGAACGGAAAACTGAAATGAACAATGTTGCACATGCGGGTTTTTTTTTGGTTTGTTTTTTTTTTGTTTGTTTTTTTTGTTTATTTTTCTCTTTCATTTTTACTGTTTAACCCTTTACCTAACATGAAAAGCAGACGACACTTGCAAAAAAAATTCTTGAACAACTAATTTTTTTCATTTTTTGTCTCAAAAACATAGGTTATGACCCCTCGTTGGAACGAGCTCGACGAGCTCGTTCCAACGAGGGGTCATAACCTATGTTTTTGAGACAAAAAATGAAAAAATAATAAAAATTAATTGGCGATTTTTGAGAATAGCGCTGGCCGGTTTTGGCCGTTACGTTAGGTAAAGGGTTAACCTTTTATTTTTTCCTCTTTCTTTGTTTTTTTTTCTTATTCTATATGGGAAGGCAGGAAGACAGCCAATCTGGCTATGCCTTTCCATACCAGTATACGTTATGTATTCAATCTTGCATGTTTGTGTTTATATTGTCTTTTGAAAGTAAATGTTGTATAAATGTATATGTACATTTGTAAACACTGCATTATTATTTTTTTGTATACTGGTGAATAAACATGTCATCATATCATCATCATCGGGGTTAAGTGCCTTGCCCAAGGACACAACGCGGGAGTTCGAATCGATCGCTCAGACAACCACCCATCCGATGACTAACCGGCTCGATGTTGCTTCACTTCGGTGATCTGACGAGAACCGGTTACCGCAACGCCACCCCGCCCCACCCCCCCCCCCCCAAACTTTACTTTGATATTCAACATATCGGCTGTCACCGCAGCTGTAGAATTGATCTGTGACAGAATGCGCCGTTTCGATTGGCTAATTGCGAAAATGATCGGGGTTTTGTGCTTTTGATGGGTCCGTGACGTCAGGAAGAAAAATAGTTCGTCCATGGAATTTCGTATGGAACACGAGTTTCGTACGAATTTGTAAATTTGAAATTGGTGGAAAAGTATTAGGGGTACAATAATATGTTGGAACAATTGGTTCTCCTTGTATTGTTTCTCCGAAGGATTAAATTAGTTCACATTAGACAGATGTTAAAAATTAGATGCGTCTCAATGCTTAAGTGAAGAACTATGGAAGCTGTTTATCACGTTCCAGTTCCAGGTTAACTGATCAAAACATGTGACTTTGGGAAGACTAGTGTAGTATTCTGTCATAAAGAGCTCCTCTACTTCAAATAGCTGGCTCTTTTTTTTTTGTTCACCAAATCGTCTCTTGAGTTCCAATGTGTTCTATGTGCCTACTGGCACATAGAACACATTGGAATTCAGGGAACGAAATATCGACCCAAATTTCTATTTAGTAAAATCAATAATATTACCAGATATTTTGATTCTATCACTATGTTTCTTTCTGGAACAGTTTTGGGAAATTTTGATGCGCGCCAAAACCAAAGCCACAAATTTGGGTAAATTTTAATTTATTATTTCTCATTTCTTTTATTATATCATTCTTTCATTAAAATAGATGTTATATGACAATTACTTGGTCCTAGGTTCGAATCCCACCTGCTGCAATCGCGTTGTGTCCTTGGGCTAGACACTTCTCCCCCATTGCCCACTTGGGGGCACGGTGACGCTGTGTACTAAGGCGTACTGCACATCGATGGTGCACCTGTCTTCAACCAATGCTAACCCTGCTTGTGTGGAGTTAGTATGTTGGGGAGCTGACAGTTGCTCGCCGTTGCTCGGTGGTTCTCTCCGGATACTCCGGCTTCCTCCACCCGTAAAAATGTCGAGGTCATGATTAGCCATTGGCAGAAATATGTGACATTAAACACCAATAAATAAATAAATAAATAAATAAATAAATAAATAAATAAATAAATAAATAAATAAATAAATAAGACCATTACTTGAAAATACAATACATTTTGTTCCTTAATAAGTCCAAATATACCCCCAACGCCAATTTCAGCCATTTGTGGGAGGTCACTTAATTATCACCTTCATGGAACATGTCCAACACCATGAGATGGCCAATTCGGTGCCACTGATGTCCAACAAGGGCAATAACCCACAAATGCAAATTTGGACCACAGGAAGTTAGCAATACCATTCACGATATGAACACAAAAACGACAGATTAAATTTTGAAGACAAATCTTGGAACAGTTTTTTTTAAATGTGATGACAAAAGGTGGCAATATGATGAAAAGAAAGTGTTAGACCAACGACGGCAATAACGCTGGAAGAAATACTTGAACACGGCTGGATCGCAATCCCTTTCATGATATTATCACCAAAAAGCTATAAATTAAATTTGAGAAAAGATCTGTAGGATGGAAAGAGGGAAAGGCGGGGAACGGTGGCACTGTGTACTGAGGCGAACTGCACATCGATGTGCGCCTGTCTTCAACCAATGCTAACCCTGCTTGTGCGAGTTAGCACGTTAAGGAGTCTGGCAGTTGCTCGCCGTTGCTCGGTGGTTCTCTTCGAGTACTCCAGCTTTCTCCATTCGTAAAACTGTCCGACACGAAGTGACCCTGGCTGTCGAAAGTGACGTTAAACCCATATAAATAAATAAATAAATAAATAAATAAATAAATAAATAAATAAATAAATAAATAAATAAATACTGAGTGGGTTTCAAGTTCGTACAACAGTCAACGACCAGAGAACACCTCTTGGGCTGTAGAATTAAATTATTACTGAACCTCCCTACAAATACAACATGTGCTCTCCAATTTCAACATAGCCGTACTGCAAAAGACGATTCCATTCAGGGCGTTAGGGTTGAAATGCAACATAGCAGCAGTGCATAGACGATTCCATTGAGGGTGTCAGGATTGAAATGGTTAGCAAAATGACTCACACGAAGCTGACATTCAGCTTGAAAGTGGAAATGTCTTTAAATATCTTCTTTTTTTTTTTGTTTCTTCGCCGAAACCCGTGTGACGAGGTATTATGCAATTTTATTAAACAAGACAGCGTTCGTCACATTTGTACGGAATTTAATTAATTATGTTATCCGATATCGCATTTCTGACTTGACTTCATTATTAATATAATGTTCAAACTTCCTTGTTTTGCATCATCGAATGCTATTTTCAGTCTCGTTAGAAGTAGCACTGCTGTTACTGCCTAGATACTTCTCTTCCAAATTAGATTTAATTAAAAGAGATGAAAGGAAAGAAATTGACCCTGGGAATAGAATAACTGTGACACTCTATTCATCAGATTATATGTCCAAGACTCCAGAGGCCAATACTATATAAAACTTTTTCAGTTGTATTTTTCAGAATTGTATTTTCTATTTATGGAAATAAATAATTGAAATGATCCATTAGCAATTTCAAAGATATGGCAATTTGCCACTTGGCAAATTGCCATATCTTTTGAAATGCTAATGGTTCATTTCCATCGTTTATATTCCCTTATAGAAAATACAATTCGGGAAATACAATTGTAAAATGTTTTATAGTATTGGTTCCACATATTGCAAATAGAATGACCGGTAAATAAAACATTCTAGAAATAATACTCCAGGTGTCACTGCTGTTGTATTTCAAAACTGTTTTTACTGATTACAGTTTCCGGTGATTTTCAATTACCAGTCGGAGCGCGGTGGCTATTGAACTTCAAACCGAAAGGTCTACGGTTTGATTCCCACCAGGGGTAGCTGCGTTGTGTCATTGGGCAAGGCACTTAATCCCGCTTGCCCACTTGGATACACTGCGGCGTTGTGCGCAAAGGCGTACTGCACGTCGATAGGGTACTTGTCCAATGCTAACCAGGCTCGTGCGGCGTTGCTACGTTCTGGAGTCCAACAGTTGTTCCACGCTGCCCGAAGGTCATTTCCCGGCACTCAGGCTTACGCTACCCGTAAAACCGTCCGACACGAAGTAACCAAGGATGGCGAAGGTATTGTTAAACCCAAATAAAATAGGGTTCATATTCACTCAACCCAGTTGACTTTGGGTAAGTTGTAACCTAACTGATTTTAGAGTGTACTAAACGGCCATATGCACTGGCGGATAAGCATAGGCTACCGTCCGAGGTCAACCTGCTAGGTAGTATTCCATGCATCGTATGTATTAATTAGTGGCCGGTTCCAGAAATACACCTGGATTCCATGCCTTTATTGGCATTCGACATATTTTGCAGCCCCCAGAGAGGTACCACTCGGGGCCGACATCCTTCATCTTTTGGTCTCTGTCGCTCTCTCTCTCTAAATATTGTTTTGTTTTCAACCCCTGTGGTTCTCTCTACCGCCCCCACCCCCCCCCCTCCAAAAAAAAAAAAAAAAAAAAAATTCTGGCATAAACGAAATACTTTTGACCCAGTTATGTACATGCCAAATTTGGTTCACATCTGCCCAATGGTTCTGAAAATAGAAATTTTGAGTGGGGCCCTAATTTGAGAGTCCAAATTTTGATCTACTGAGTTTCTTTGAAGAAAAGTGAATCTGCATCACTAAAGTTTGTTCCATACCAGAAATCTAAGCATTACTGCAAGTGGCGTTTGAGAAGAGGATTTTTAAAGCATTTTAGGCTTTTTTCAGTTTTCATATTTTTTTATTTCAGATATAAACTTGCATACAAAGACATATTATACATAAAATATTGGATAGCAGAATTACAAAGACCAGTATGACAAGTGTTCGACCACCGAGGTGGTATTAGTCCCCTACGGCGCTTTTGTGACATAAGGTGTTTTTGTCACATAAGACATGACCACAGTCAGCAGGAGTATCAGACCTGGGGCGGGGGGCAGTTTTGGTAAAATAATTGGGGACGGTTCGGCTTGGGGACAATTCGGGTTTCATGACAACAGTCAACAGGAGTGTCAGACCTGGGGGTGGTTTGGGTAAAATACAGGTTGTCACACAGGATTTCAAATGTGAATGGAATCTAAAAATTGAGAATTGAGAGAAGTGTAGCTTGAACCATGTTGGACGGAGGGGTGGTAACATAAAAATAGAGAAAAAAAGCTTAAAAAACACAGCAAAAATGGCCGCCATTCCGCCATCTTGGATTTTGAAAAAAAAATATTAAGCGTGCATCATCCCTTCAGAACCATTTATCCACGTACCAAATATGAAAGGTGTAGCTTAAAGCATGTTGGAGGGAGAAGTTGTAACATAAAAACAGACAGACAGACAGACAGACAGATCTTAGATTTTGAAAAAAAATATTGAGCGTGCATAATCCCCTCACAACCCTTTATCCATGTACCATATATGAAAAGTGTAGCTTGAACCATGTTGGAGGGAGGGGTGGTAACATAAATTAGAGAAAAAAGCTTAAAAAACACAAAAATGGCTGCCATGGCACCATCTTGAATTTTGAAAAAAAAATATTGAACGTGCATCATCCCATCACAACCCTCTATCCTCGTGCCAAATATGAAAAGTGCAGCTTGAACCATGTTGGAGTGAGGGGTGGTAACATAAAATAGAGAAGAAAGCTTAAAAAAACACAACAAAAATGGCCGCCATTCCGCCATCTTGGATTTTGAAACAAAGATTTTGAGCGTGCATCATCCCCCTCAGAACCATTTATCCACGTATCAAATATGAAAGGTGTAGCTCAAAGCATGTTGGAGGGAGAGGTGGTAACATAAAAACAGACGGACAGACGGACGGACGGACGGACGGACGGACAGACAGACGGACAGACGGACGGAGTGCAATCCTATAGTCCCCTTACGGTTCCCGTAGAGGACTAAAAACAATGCGTTGCAAAAAAAAATTGGCATCAGTGTGACCGCATTAAGTCGAAAAAGATAACAATACTCAATATTTGATAATGTTTTAAGAATTTCGCATTCGAATTACTTCCAAGGCAAATTCGGCCCAGTATGTCTGCTAATACCGATTTTATTATTGGTAATTGTCTGAAACACTTCAAGACCTCTTCGGAATCATCTTAAAAAGCCTCTAATGTATTCCATTTGGTTTGTATTGCATTTGTTTTCTTTAATGAATAATTGTAAGTGGACATTAAATCTAAACTGCGATAATTTTTTCTTGTTCGATGAACATTTGAAAAGACGGGAGACATTTTATCACTTCGCAGGAATAGATATATTTTTTATAAAGCAAACCACATAGGCTTGCTGTGGCCGCATATTGCGCCAGCTCATTCTGGCCACCGCACCCAAATATAACATGCTCTGCCGTAACTGGGAAAGATATATTACATTCATTTTTCAATTATTGATACAAATTCAATAAGATGTTTTTTGAAAACGAACAGTCAAAAAACAGATGCAAAACTGCCTCTTTTATTTTCCTTGCAAAATGTGCATAACTCAGTTTCGGATAGTTTAAATTTACGTAGAATTTGTGTAGTGAATTCTTTGTAAAATTTTTAACTGCAATGATTGCAGATATGAATCGTCAGATGTATGGAAAGATCTCTTATATATCAATCCCCAGTCTTCCGACTGGAGATTGGTATCAAATATATCGTTCCATTTTTTGAGTATCTAGTGGGCTTTCGCGGACGTCTCGAGAAAAATCGTGTAAAAGGTCTTGCAAGACTTTTGACACACTTTTATCAATTCAACATTTTTATTAATGACAGTCTGTCATTTGGGGGCTTGTTTAATCACCTCCTTCTAGTTGTTTGGTAATGAATTGATTACTCCCTAGTAGACGGTAAAAGGTGTCTTGATATTATATTTTGTGCAGAATTCAAGATAAGTTAAGACCCTTTCGATATCACGTCAGCAAATCATTTACAAAATAAATCTCCTTTTTGCACGAAGATTTGTTAAAAAGGAGTTTGTTGTTAATTTTTATATTATTATTATAAAAGATAGTTTGAGAACAAATTTCTTTATAAACCTTCTTTGTTTAAACAACAAATCTTATAACTCCCTGTATCTTCCAGGTCATCCAAGACCAAAGTTTTCCAAGGAGCTATAACATTGGGATCTATTAGTTTTTTATCCATGACATTTTCGGTGAAGAGCTGTAGCTTTTTATGTGGGGCAATTTAAGACCACCGTTTTCTATCGTATTGATTAAAATTTCACGTTTAATTTTATCATTTTTACCTGTCCACATAAAGTTGTAAAATATTTTTTGTATCTTTTTAAACACCTCTTCGCTTGGATCCGGAAGCATGGACAGACAGTGAATTAATTTAGGTAAGGCGAGCGTTTTTATTACCACCGATTTTCCAACTAAGGCTAGATTCCTGAAAGACCAATCATTTAACAATTTCGTGATATTTTGTATTTTGGTTAGGTAATTATTCAGTATAAAGTTTTCATTGAATATGATGAATTCAATGACTAGTATTGTAAAAGTGCTGCCATAATTCCAAAGCAGTCACTGGTTTGTGGAGATCTCCTCGCCACAACCCCGTTTCGATATCCATATGACTCGTGTTTTTTTCAAAGTTAGCCTTAAGACCAGAGTACCTAGCAAATAAATTGACCATGTCAAAGGCTACATTTAAGGAGGTTCGGTCATCACTAAGGAAAAATGAGGAATCATCTGCATATTGGCTTATTAAATATTCCGAGTTATTTATTATTATCCCTCTGACATCGGGATTATATTTGAGGGCTGCACTTAAAATCTCGGCACAGAGAATAAAAAGGTAAGGGGACAGGGGATCGCCCTGCCTTACGCCTCGTTGTAGATTAAATCTTTCTGAACAGTGACCATTGTCCAGAACGCAACTGAACATATTGTTATAAAAGGTCTTAAACCATTTGTGAATGGATGGGCCAAACTTTAAAAAAGGACAAGGTTTTCTCAATAAATGGCAATTCTAACGAGTCGAAAGCTTTCTCAAAGTCCAGTAGTACAAGTATTCCAGGTATCTCTAAATCCTCACACTTTTTTATCAAGTCGAATGTTAAACGAGTGGATTCGCCAATATATCTTCCTTTCATAAAACCAAGCTGGGTTTCCGATATTAATTTTGGCAACAGGATTTTCATACGGTTTGCAATCGCGCTCGAGTAGCATTTTGGGCTTATCGAGCATTAACCCTACCCCAAAGGGCATAGTCACTTTTTGGGAAAAATAGAAGATTAAACTCCACCAGCCTAAAGATGGCACCAGCTTCATTTGAACAAAGTAGAAAAGGTATACTTCAAAGATGGTCTGTGAGACAAATGAATGAATTTGGCCCAGTGGTTATTATTATTATTTATTTATTGATGTTTAAGGTCACATATTTATGCACAATGGCTAATCATGACCGTGACAGTTTTACGGGTGGAGGAAGCCGTAGTACCCGGAGAGAACCAGCGAGCAACGGCGAGCAACTGTCAGCTCCCCAACATACTAACTCCACACAAGCAGGGTTAGCAATAGTTGAAGACAAGTGCACCATCGACGTGCAGTACGCCTTAGTACACAGCGTCACCGTGCCCCCACATGGGCAATGGAGATGAAGTGTCTTGCCCAAGGACACAGGCCCAGTGGTTTTAAAGAATAAGAAAAGTTTCAAACCAGTAAATTCAAGTCGGTATGAAAATTGTTAAAGCATCAGAAATAAAAAGAATAGAAAGAGAATTTATGAAGGCTTATTTTTGGGGATAAATTATTTATTTATTTATTTATTTATTTATTTATTTATTTATTTATTTATTTATTAAGGGTTACCGACACTTTAACCCCTTACCTAACATGAAAAGCAGACGACACTTGCAAACAAAATTCTTGAATAACTAATTTTTTCATCTTTTTGTCTCAAAAACATAGGTTATGACCCCTCTTTGGAACGAGCTCGATGAGCTCGTTCCAATGATTGGTCATAACCTATGTTTTTGAGACAAAAAATGAAAAAATAATGAAAATTAATTGGCGATTTTTGAGAATTTTGGATTATCGGAGAGCACCACCGAGCAACTGCCAGCTCCCCAACATCATAACTCCAGCAGCACAGGCAGGGTTAGATTGGCTGAAGACATGCGCACCATCAACATGCAGTACGCCTCATTATACTGCGTCATCGTGCCCCCATGTGGACAATCGGGGTTAAGTGCCTTGCCCAAGGACACATCTCGGGAGTCCGAATCGATCGCTCAGACGGTCACCCAGCCAAGGATTAACAGGGCTCAACGTTGCTTAACTTCGGTGATCTGACGAGAACTGATTACCGCAATGCCACCGCGCCCAGATGTTGGGGGTAAAATATTTTTAAAGGAAATCAGAAATAGGTTTTCGTTAACAGTATTTAAACATATTTATACAGGAATTATAAATTTTTCCAAGGAATCAGAAAACCATATCTGTGCACAGCATTCAAAGGGTTCTATCAAGGAATCAGGGGCGCGGTGGCTTAGTAGGTACAGGTACAGGCTGCAAGCCGAGGGGTCCTCGGTTCGAATCCCACCTGCGGCAACCCCGTTGTATCCATGGGCAAGACACTTCACCCCCCATTGCCCACGTGGGGGCACGGTGGCGTTGTGCAGTAAGGCGTACTGCACGTCGATGGTGCACTTGTCTTGAACCAATGCTAACCCTGCTTGTGTGGAGATGGTATGTCGAGGAGCTGACAGTTGCTCGACGTTGCTCGGTGGTTCTCTCCGGGTACTCCCCCTTCCTCCACCCGTAAAACTGTCATGGTCATGATTAGCCATTGCGCAGAAATATGTGACCTTAAAAATCAATAAATCAATCAAGGAATCAGAAATCGACATTTTTGGCTCTGCCACTTATTTGAATGATGTTTATAGCAGTAATGCGAATATGGAAAGGGTTATCATTATTCTCATATCACATGAAGTAAATCTTGGAACCCATTTCGAAGTCTTGAGAGGGTTAAAAGCAATGAACTGAATCATTTATACATTGCAAGTGTAAAGCAAAGAGGTTCTCTCAACATGGCTTGAAAATGCACTTGACATTAGATTAAAACATTAAGAAAATATTTCATGTTTGTTGCTAACTCCACTTCTGTAATTGATTGTGTACATAGTCTTCTAGTATGAATAAATTTGTCAGCTACAGTACAAGTCAAAATAAGTTGTAGTATAACCACAATAAACTAAGTATACTGCTGCTTCTGCACTGATAAAATCAGAATCTGACATCATCATTTTCTGAAAAAGCTCTCACTGAGAGCTTTCCAGAAAACGATCTTCCCCATATTGCACTAAGTTAATATTCGGGATCCCAGGGACTCGATTTAAACAAACTTGAATCTGACACCCCTCGAGATTTCACACACCAAATATGAAAAGATTCTGACTTCTGGATCCGACGAAGATTTTTCAAGACATTTTCAAACATTGCACTGAGTTAAACTATGGATCCCAATAAAGAGCTCAAATATTAAGTGCCCATATAGGTAATGAAATGTTGTTTATTTTGAAATTTTCACCTCTCATATTCCTTAAATTCAGATTAAATATACACAAATTATACATCAAAATGAAGGTTGGGATGTATAGAACACGAAACACATATGTAATCAACTCATAGAGTCGACTGTAGGCACCACTGGTTCCTGAAAGTCTGCTACCGCATTCGCACCAGAACTGATAATAAAATAATATTTCGCAAGAACAACTCGTAGCCGAATGTGCTTCAGATATTCAATAACAAAGCTAGGCATTCAAAACAGTTTCGAGTGCAGCGATATGACTACATTTTTGAAAAGGACAAAACTGTCTCCATTTTTTTATTGAAGATGGTTTCCATGCTCGACAGACATGAGCAAATCACTCGATACACCGAATTTCCATCGAAAAACAAAATCGTAATTCTAAGGAATTTCAACAGGTATCATGACACCAAGCATTGAATATGGCAACTGTGCAATCTCTATCGAATAACAATATACTGCATGAAGGCGATCTTTTTCATTATTTGATTTTAGACGGCGATGTTTTTACATGCTTTTTCCGTCCGATGACGTCGACCTGAAATCGAAAGCATATTCAAACGTAAACAAAAGCAAAGGCTTTGAAATTTACCCCCATGTAGCTCTGTCGCCGTGTTTTGAAGAATTTTGATCCCCTAGCTTTATTCTTGGATATGTAAAGCACATTTGGCCACAAGTTGTTTTCGAGAAATATTAAATTATCAGTTCTGGTACGAATACGGCAGCAGACTTCCAGGAACCAGTGGTGCCTACAGTCGACTCTGTGAGTTGATTACACATGTGTTTCGTGTTCTATACGTCCCAACAGTCATTTTGATGTATATTTTGTGTTATATTTAATTTGAATTGAAGGAATATCAGAGGTGAGAATTTTCAAAATAAACAAAATTTCGTTACTTATATAGGCTCTTAACCCAAGGACCCGATCGATTGAACAAAATTGAACCCCACCCCCACCCCACCCAAGAGCTGTTGTATTTCAAATATGAACATTTCTGAGGGGAGGGTGTAAAAAAGATTTTAAAATAAATTCCCTCATATGGTACTATGTTACAATTCAGTGCCCCTGCATAAAAGTCTGAAAACCAGATTTTACAGACAGAAAAATGTTGCAATTATGAATGGAAAAATACACAATTTTCACGATACGTTTCAAACGAAAAATGCGCAGTGTATGCAAATATTAAACAGGGCATCTTGCATCAAGGTCGCGCTCAACGTCAATATTTCCATTGTCACTTCATTTAACTGAGCACGAAATTATCCACTTCTCACAAATCATCGTCTTGTAAAGTGACATTATCACAAAGCACAGAAAAACATCGGATCGAGCCAAGTAGGATTTAATACCTGCTTCTAACATTAGTATTGATTGTCAATGAAATCAATCAATAACGAGATGAAACTTTTCTAACGCAGCATTGATTGCCGCCTCTTCAGCGTTTCTTAAAACGTCTTTATTTACAAACTTTCAAATTGAAAATTGAAAAATCATTAAAGAGTCGTTGGTTTGGTAAATTTAAACTAAATCCAATTTGCTTGTATTTTCCTGTAAAACTCTCATATCAATATACATTGGAGAATTTGAATCAATAGTTATCAAAGGACAAAAGGCTTATGTACTATGAAAGTAATGGAAAGTTGGCTTGAAAATAGGTGATAGGCTATTTTCGATGACGTCAAAAATCTTAAGAAATAATAAATAATTAATTTTCAGATGCTGTCAGGAGAGGATTGGACGAGCAGAGGCCAAAATTTCCAAAAGCATTAAGGGCCTATATAAGTAATGAAATTTTGTTTATTTTGAAAATTCTCACCTCTCATATTCCTTAAATTCAAATTAATTATACACAACTTATACATCAAAATGAAGGTCGGGATGTATAGAACAGGAAACACATATGTAATCAACTCATAGAGTTGACAGCAAGCACCACTGGTTCCTGGAAGTCTGCTACCGTGTTCGCACCAGAACTGATAATAAAATAATATTTCATCAGAACAACTTGTGGCCGAATGTGCTTCATATATCCAAGAACAAAGCTAGGCATTCAAAACACTTTCGAATACAGCGATAGGACTGCATTTGGGAAAAGGACAACACTCTCTGCATTTTTTATTGAAGATGGTTTCCATGCTCGACAGACATGCGCAAATCACTCGATACCACGAATTTCCATCGAATAACAAAATCGTATTTCTAAGAAATTTCAACAGGTTGATGATACCTTGCATTGAATATGGCAACTATGCAATTTCTATCTAATAACAGTATACTGTATGAAGGCGATCTTTTTCATTATTTGCTTTTAGACGGCGTTGTTTTTACATGCTTTTTCCGCCCGATGACGTCGACCGGAAATCGAAAGTATATCCATGCGTAAACAAAAGCAAAGGCTTTGGAATTGTCCCCCATGCAGCTCTGTCGCCGTGTTTTGAAGAATTTTGATCCCCTAGCTTTGTTCTTGAATATGTAAAGCACATTTGGCCACGAGTTGTTTTCGTGAAATATTATTAAATGATCAGTTCTGGTACGAATACGGCAGTAGACTTCCAGGAACCAGTAGTGCATACAGTCGACTCTATGAGCTGATTACACATGTGTTTCGTGTTCTAAACATCTCAATCTTCATTTGGATGTATATTTTGTGTATATTTACTTTGAATTAAAGGAATATGAGAGGTAAGAATTTTCAAATAGAAGTAAGGGAAATTTGTTCACTCTGATGTTCCATAAATTCAAATTACATATACACAAATTATTCAGCAAGATGAGGGTTGTGATGTACAGAACACGACAAATATATGTAATCCCCTCACAGAGTTGACATCATACCAGGCACTAATGGTTCCTGGAAGTAGGCTGTCGTATTCGTACCAGAACTGATAACAAAGTAATATTTCCTGAGAACAACTCGTGGACAAATGTTGCAGATACAACACGCGTAGAATCCGGCTTACGTGCAAGAATATAATGTAAGAATGCATCCTATTTGTCGTTACATACAGTACGTGGAGAGTGTATCATCACTAAATCACCCGCAGATTGGAGATTCTACCCAAGCAATAATTGTAAATTTGTTGCAAGGCATAACAAGCACAAGCAAAGTTTCAGCCAATGGACCTCCGGGTTAAACCCGGAGGTCCATTGGCTGAAACATTGCTTGTATTTTTTATTGATATGTACACAATTTGAAAATTATAGTTTGGGTGATAACTCCACTCCGCGGGTGATTTAGTTACAATCCACTCTCCACGTACTGTATCTGGTTGACATTATGACATGGAATGAAATGCTTCGGCACAAAATAATGCCAGTAAACATGCCACTGAATGTGACATTTTTCTTTAACCTTCATCCTATGACATGGAATGAAATGCTTCGGCACAAAACAATGCCAGTAAACATGCCGCTGAATGTGACATTTTTCTTTAACCTTCATCCTACCGACTGAAGTCCGAACGTCCACCACACATATTTTTTGTTTGACAGCGGCATTATCTGCACACCTTCAGACACTGGATTTTTTGGCTTTGTTGGTCAACATAGGTGTTCGGTCATAGGCTGTTTTTTTTTTTAATTACCTGCCATATTTGGGGTTCGTAATATAAATTTTATATTTTGGGATCCCTTCGGATACCGGTCCAATTGTCGATTTTTCCATACACAAATCGTCTCCTGGGTTCCAATCTGTGCTATGTGCCTGCGGCCTCTCGTTTTATCCTTCCGCGCTGGCACTCGTGCCATATCGATTAACCAATTCACACGCATTTGTTGTTCTGTGTATTTATGAAAATGGGTGGTGTTGAACCTGCATAGTCTGTACATGTTGTAATGCGGGCAGCCGGTGATAATAAAAAGACGAGGTGTGTAATTTCTTTACTGCTTCTGTTACTACAACAATAACAACTATAATCTATAGCAAATGTGATGTGTTTGCAGTGGCGGCGCCAGAAATTTTTTTTTTTTGGGGGGGGGGGCAACTAGGGGGGGGGGGGGGCAGACTCCCATGAAGGGGGCAAATACGTAAAGGATCATATCATTACTTTGTTATGAGGTAGTCGAAACTTGGACCCAACGTAATATACTTTTTTGGTTTGGTACGTCCTGTGGACGTACCAAACCAAAAAATTATATTACGACTTTGGGTCCAAGTTCCTACTAAATGTAATGGTAATTAGCGGTCCTCCTTTCAAAAAATCCCTGGATCCGCGTCTGGTGGGTCTGAGAGAGAGAGAGAGAGAGAGAGAGAGAGAGAGAGAGAGAGAGAGAGAGAGAGACTCGAAAGACGAAATCCATGATTTTTTTAGACAAGGGATATGGATAGACATGCCTTTGTTGGCTCATAACTTAATTATAACTTATAAGTATCTGCATCCGAGTCTTTAAATCTCTACTGCCTGGATGTGTTCTTCAGCTAGCCTGAGGCTTTGGGCTAAGTATGTATGGGAAATTATTGGGAATAAAAAAAGAGAGGGGTGTGTGTGTGTGTGTGAGAGAGAGTGACTGAATGTGTTTGTGTGTGAGGGTGGATGGAAATGCATGCGAGATGGTTGGGGGGGGGGGGGCAACTGGGGGGGGGGGGGGGGCTAAGCCTTCGTTTGGGGGGGAATGCCCCCTCCCCCCCCCTGCCCCCCCCCCCCCCCCCCTCCCCTCCCCGTAGCGCCGCCACTGTGTGTTTGTCTAATCTGGACCTCTATTTTGCAGATTAGTGATATACATGACACTTAACGTTTGAAATTTGTGTTGTTTTCTCTAAAATTTGAGGATATTTTGCCTATGATTCGTGTAAACTCCCAGAAAAGGAAAGGCAAATATAGAATAAACGTATAGTGTTTTCAAGTAAAAACAATATTCTACGAGTTGGATTAGAATGAAACCGATGAGCCTCTGGCGAGTCGGTTTGTTTCTTAATTCTACGAGTAGAATAATTTTTTTACTTGAAAACACTATGTTTATTTTGTTTATCCCATAAATCTTTTACAGGATAGTCGCGGCGAAATCGCACTGTTACTTGCTATAAAACACACCGAGAAGTGAGGAGTACATTGGTTCAATTCGATGGACAAGCGAAATTGACAAAAATAAACAAGGCGCAGTAATATATTTCTGTCTAAAAAAAATCCCCTTACAAACTTGAGCTAAAGTTGCAAAAATACTTCATTAAATGAACAATGTTTATCTTTCTTATTTTCGTTGTTTATTCTTGTTTTTTTTTTAATCGTCGATTCAACTTGAGTCACAATCGAACTTGTATGTCTTTCAACGAATGGTTTCGATTGATTTACTTTATTGTTGTTCGTTTTATTGTTAGACAGAGTTAAAATGTATCATATATTCTGAAACTAAACATTTCAGGGACGGTCAACGTTTGAAAAACGTCAGTTCTTATGTCTCCTACAAACGTAAAACAGGTCATGACAAAATGAATGCGGTAGAGATCAGAGGTCAGCAAGTCCGTCTCTACTACAGGAATAAATTCTTTCAGAGTTAAACCTACGGGGCAAATTTATCGCCCTACTAGGGGAATAAAGCAAAAATTTATCCAAGGTTTTTATTGTTCAAATAAACGGCCATTTATGGGATAAACATGGTAAATACCATGAAATATGTTTTATTTTGTTCAATGTGATCTAATTAAACTTTGTAAATATCCAAGAAGCTATTTAAAGAATTTTTTCAGACCAAAACATTTTAATAACCCCAGGGGTCCATTTGGACCTTAGTTGGTGCGATCATTATAAAATATGTTGGTTGGATGAAGGTTAAACATATCAGCTTCATAGACTTAATTTCAGTTTAATGGTTCAATACAGAAAACAACTCGGGTAGTGTACAGGGGGCAGGTATCAACGACCCTTGTTGAAGTTTGCGCTGTATTTCACGCGCGCCTGCGCCGCTCGTTAACCCTTTGAGACTTTAATTATTCTGACGTTCAAACGTCACTGGGAATTCAGTTTCTTCAACGTTGTTTCAAAATGCGTCGCCAAACGTAGGAAAGTACAAATAACAAGATATTTTTCACATCAGTGATTATCTGGTTGAAAGCTAGATTATTTTCGGTGGTCTGAACTTGTTATTCAACACTTGTGTTATTACAAATTATTGGAGAGTGCCCACAGGCACTCTCCAATAATTTGCAATAAAACAAATTTATATGAACAAAATATTTGTGTTTCACTGAATATGAAATATAAGTTTATTTTTTCTGGGAAGCGACTGAAAACGACCAAATAGGCCACGTCGCCTCCTGAAGATGTTAATAACTATCTATATCCTATTGTATTCATATACTTGTACATGTATATAACCGCGTTCTTCGAATAAAATTCCATTTTGTTCTGTTCTGTTCTAAGCAAGGAAAGTGTTGCTTTTGCCCTGGTATCCTCATTTTTGAAAGCCCTGAAAGTGGCTTCTACCACTCAACCAGTTAAAAAATCCTGACAGCAGGATTATATTAGCATTTTAAGCTGCGATAACATTTGGCCCCAACGGTCGTCGCTGAGCACAATTCGGGAGAAAATAGGAATTGAGGTTAAAACTTTTAAAAATCGAAAAATAATAACAAAACAAATGACCACAAAGTATCAACGCGCTGTTTGATTTCGTACGTCATAAGACAAACAAAACTATCAACACGTTTTTGATTTCGTACGTCATAAGACGTACAAAAGTATCATCGCAGGGTTAAATACAAGACAAACTGAAACAAAGGCCATTGATTCCTGTACCCTGTACTCCTCATTTGTTGTGTCCTGTCTCATCCTACCAGTGCAAGAGTTAAACATTCCTGCTTATTGTGTTGTCATTCGAAGTAAAATCGTACATAATTAAACTCGACTAAAGAAATCAAGACACAAGTCTCCATTGATATAATTACAGATCAATAGAAATAAAAAGGTTGTATTCACATCTTTCATCTGGCATTGCAATCTGTGTCAATTCTATCACAATTGTTTCATTTCTTCCCAAGGCTGTGGTAAATCACACATATATCTAGAACGTAGCTTAAGTGCAATCGAACCAAGCCTCTCAATGTGTGTGTTCAACAAAGGTGTGGGGCCAGCTGGATGAGTTGATTTTCACTATCCATTGGTGAGACTTATCTCCGTGGCTATGAGAAACCACGCATAATTCGTCAATGGTATTTTAGTGAAAAAAAGTCAGATTAGTGTTCAACAGTAATTGTAAAATAGAGCAAAGTTCTTCAAATTGAACAAAGAATCAGTGCCGGATTCAGGCATGGGCTTTATGGGCTGCATGCAGCCCAGGGACCTCCGCCAGCTGAAGGCCTCCAGAGATTAAGTGAAATTAATTTACTGTGAAAAGTTACTTCATTTGTAAATGCAGAATGAAAGTATAAGTATGCTGAATTATCTATTTATTTATTTATTTATTTATTTATTGGTGTTTAAGGTCACATACTTATGCACAACGGCTAATCGTGACCGTGACAGTTTGACGGGTGGAGAAAGCCGGGGTACCCGGAGAGAACCACAGAGCAACGACGAGCAGCGGTCAGCTCTCCAACATCGTAACTCTGAACTCTGCACCGCAGCACAGGCAGGGTTAGAGTGGTTAAGACATGCGCACCATCGACGTGCAGTACGCCTCAGTACACAGCGTCATCGTGCCCCCATGTAGGCATTCGGGGTGAAGTGTCTTGCCCAAGGACACAACGCGGTTGCCGCAGGTGGGATTCGAACCGAGGACCTCTCGGTTTGCAGCCTGCACCTCTACCAACTGAGCCACCGCGCCCCGCTGAATTATCTATTGACTAAAGTGGATTTTTTGATTTGATTGGTTGATAGATACGTGGTATGAGACCATATTCATTGAAACCCACGATACGTCCGCCCAGCCACTGACAAATTTCCCATACCCAGTGGAAGCCTCGTTCCGAAATCTACAAATTGTCCATACTCCGTAGAAGACGCGCCATTCCAGTTTTACAGTGTACATGTATTATATTTTAATTTTTTATCTCCAAATTATAGCTCATGACCCCTTATTGGAATGAGCTTGTCGAGTACCCTCCAATGTGGGGTTCATAAGCTATGTTTTTGAGACAAAAAAGAAAAAAAAAGAAATTCAATGATTTTTTTATACTAGTCATATCGGCATATTTTCACAAAAACTCTTTTGCACAAAAATTCCACAGAAACCTGTATGGCTCAACAATGGAAGATAAAAGATCTCATGCTGTGTGTGTTCACACATGAAATAGATTGAACTTCTAAAACGGAAAGTTAATAGATAAATTCGTTACCCCGCGTCTGACCACGTGGTACGGGTTTTTACCTACCCGAAGTCAGCCGTATCCCGTTCGGCCGAAGATACGGCTGGCTTCGGGTAGGTAAAAACCCGTACCACGTGATCAGACACGGGGTAACTAATATTATCTCTTTAAAAAGGGCTCAATTAATATACTGTACAATATATTGGAAAATATCACAATATCTCTTCTCTTTTTGTTGTGTTACACTTGCACCAATCTATGTGGGCCTAATGTTGACAATATTTATTTATTTATTGATGTTTAAGGTCACATATTTATGCACAATGGCTAATCATGACCGTGACAGTTTTACGGATGGAGGAAGCCGGAGTACCCGGACAGAACCACCGAGCAACGACGAGCAGCTATCAGCTCCCCAACATCGTAACTCCGCACTGCAGCACAGGCAGGGTTAGATTGGTTGAAGACATGAGTACCATCGGCGTGCAGTACACCTTAGTACACGGCGTCATCGTGCCCCCACGCGGGCAATGGAGATGAAGTGTCTTGCCCAAGGACACAACGCGGTTGCCGCAGGTGGGATTCGAACCGAGGACCTCTCGGCTTGCAGCCTGCGCCTCTACCTACTGAGCCACCGCGCTCCCTAATGTTGAAGAAGTTGAATAAACTGATTTCAAGAATCCGAAATTCGATTTGAGTGCTTTTGTTAATTATCACTGGGGCCTCGCAGTATCTGTAGCCCAGAGGCCTACAAAATCGTTATCCGACCCTGCAAAGAATCAGTGTGCTTGTCTGTCGTTCGCCCCATTGAACTGGAGGTGGCCGTCAGGGGGTGGCTAATCCCCCACATGAAAATCCCCCTCATACAGTAATACCTTTCATTTCAAAACTTATGGAGCAGAAACTAATTTCTAGTTAACATCTTTGGCCTTGACCTTCGCCACAATGATCCCAAGCTATAAAGGGTTCTTCCCCTCGTCATGCTCAACCCATAGGTAATGTTTGGCTTCGATCAGCCACGTGGAATCTAAATTAGAGAGTGGAAACCAACCACCTCCTGGGAAAGTTTAAGGCAAATGTGACCTTGACCTTTGGTACAATGACCGTAAAAAATAAACATAGCTCTTCCTCTGATCATACCTAATCCACATGTCAAGCTTGCTTTCGGCCATCAAGCTTTTCGTTAAGTACATAGCGGAAACCAACTCCGTCTGCAGATGGACAAACAGAGACAGAAGGATGGATGGATGAATGCATGCATAGACGGCTGACAGACAGATGGAAGGAAAGGGTCACGGCTATATTCCCCAAAAATTTTCCTGGGGGATAAAGGTTACATCCTTAATCTTTTGGATTAATTAAGTTCAATAACATGGATTGGAATAATCCACATCCATTATATATGGCCAGATAAATTAACATTTTCAACGTGCAGTCTTACAGGGCCTTATGAATCTCAAATTGCATGGCGAATCGAACCCCGAATCGAATCAGACACGAGGATTTTGAATCGATTCGAATGTCGAATCGAATCTCAAGGCTTTCCAAATTATAAATATTGTAGCTACTGACCACCGTAAATACAATAGTTCACTGCTCGGATTCGGGTACGATTTTTACCATCCCCATCGGGGGATTATTTCATTAGGCGTTAGCCGAATGTAATAATCCGCGCGGTCCACGAGAGAATAAAATCGTATTCGAATCTGAGCTGTGAACTTCTGTATTCATATTATTTTCTACTTATTTGTTTTCCCAAATCAACCCTTTATAATTGATTCAACTCAACCGATTTGTAAACAATTAAAAAAAATAGTCCGTCATCGCCGAGAGTGGAATGCGATGCTGGGAGTGGAAAACCATTTTCGGTGAGTTGGAGTGGGAATACGATTTGTTTTTGGCGAAGAAAAACGAATGAAATTAAAATAAATAATTGCCAGACTCAATTCGAGTATTGTATTCAACGGCGACGCGCCTGTTTTTGGCAAGTCACTCAGCAAAGTGAATCGAAGTAGTACCAGAAGCGGATCCTTCTCTAACTCTTTTTCTATCATTGGGATCCAATACTACAAAACTTTTACAATTGTATTTTCTAGAATTATATTTTCTACTTATTCATTTAGCAGACTAAAATGAATCATTAGCATTTTAAAAGATATGGCAATTTGCCAAATGGCAAATTGCCAGATCTTTGAAAATGCTAATGGTTTATTTTATCCCATTTAATATCATAACTAGAAAATACAATTCTAGAAAATACGATTGTAAAAGTTTTACAGTATTGGCCCCAGATATCATGTAAAGAAAAGGGAGATTTCAAGCGGACAGCATTTTAGAAACACATCAACGATTCGGAAATTTAAGAATCAAGGAGACTCCAATCGAATCGAATTCCGAAGCTTCGTATAAGACCCTAGATGAATGCTTCATTATATTTGTGTCATTGGGTACTAGATTCAGATTCAGATTCAGATTCTTTATTCACGGTACACATACATGTAAAATGGTTACAAATAAACATATTGCACAAATGTAATGAGAAGTATACCGTGGGAAGTGGCAGAGCCAGATTGGCTGTCTACCTGCCACCCCCTGGAAGAAGATGGGGTGATTGCAAACAGACTGTGACTGAAAGAATGAACTGAGAGCCAATTATGTGACACATGATGGATAATGACGATCGAATCATTACTTTTCTGAGATTAGAGTATTAGTGTTTCATTTTCGCCAGCGAAAAGACGGTGATTCAAGGTAGGCAAGAAGCAACCTGCCTATATGACTCCCTCCACTACTTATCATACCACACGAGGGCGGCAACAAGTCCCATTGTGAAGTTCGTATCGTTTAGACTGCGACAAGGAGGTTGGTCATGGTTGTTTGGGCGTGGTGTCTACGTTAGCTGCATCATCATCGCAGTACTATTATTTGAAGTTTATGCTACGCCAAACATCTCGTTCCTTTAGCTCCTTTCCAGACGGACTTGTCAGATTTAGTCGGATAGGTACGCGCTGTGCTTGAGAGATAGATACCACCCCCTCCTTTCCTTACCCAAAAGTATTTAGAAACTTGTGACATAAACATTTTTCAACATAATATCTTTAGAGAATTCATTCCCCCTTCAGATTTAATTATTTGTTATTGAAAATTGTAAACTTTGTAAATGAGTTCTGGAATTGTTCAAAAGAATATTATTTACAACAAAATGTATATTTTGTATTCTATGGAGGTTTCAGTAATAATTTAATCACACTGCCCCATGGGGCAGTGGGATTAGATTATCATCGAATCTCGCACCATTCCGTGTTTGTCTTCTTTTATCATTCAAGAACAATTTGTTTATTTAACGCAAACAATTTTTGCGTGTCATGTTGGAATGGTTTAAGCAATGTAATTCGGGATCCTATGGGAAACACGGCTTGTTTAGAAACTGACTTAGTGTTCCATTAAGGCATATTTTATCAGGTTATTGCTTCAAATGTATAGTTTATTTTGGCTGTATAGTTTTCAAGTGCGACGTCATGGGATGACAAATCCACCGTCATATACAGTACGGCATATAACAACGTGTTCCATGAGGGGATATTCGTTTGTGAATAAAGCCACATTTGGGCCTAATTATGACGATATTCTCATAGTGTTCGCGCGATACTTTCAAAATGTTATGGCGTATATCTCAAGGCGAAAGCACCTGTGACGCGATATTTTTAACAATCATCGTTCAAAAATTAAACTTTGAAAATCACAGTCGTGTGCGTTTTCCTTATTTTTCAACTTTCAACACCGGTTTGTTAAGCTGCATAATTATCGTATTACGGGAATTTTCATTATTATCGCATGTCAATATGTTTTGTGAGGAACGTCACATTAACGAGTCCAGTGGTCGAATTACTATCAACTGACGCGTTCGGTGAGCGGAATTAAGACTGATTGGCACGTTATTGGTATCAGAACATCGCGATATTGAAGTCAAAATATTGCGAAAATATCGCGTAAATAAGGCGCTTATAGCGCGCAAAGGTTTCCACTTTATTGTTAGCTGTTCTGTGAATTCAACAAGGGCAGTGACTCTCAAATGAATACTTGGACTCGGCAAGTTCGAAATGCTTTTCATAATTTCCTCACCTAAAAGCTATATACAGTGGAGTCCACTTAAATGGATATCTCTTAATTGTATATCCCTGTTAATTGAATATAATTTTAAAACACAAAACCATTTACCATACCTTCAATACAAATTTGATCTGTTAATTGCATATGGGTTGTAGAGTAAACTCCTGTTAATTGTATATAACTTTTTGTAATAGGTCGAAAAAATTACTGTGACACGCACCACATTCCCCTTATTTATCAACCTTTTTGGCCTCACTACATCCAATGCAGGCCTTTATTCTATTATATCTTGTTTGACAGAGCTCTATGAGCTCTGTCAAACAAGATATAATAGAATAAATGCTCAGTTTACCTCCAGAACACAGGAAACTGAACAAATTCCTGTTAATTGTATACTCCTGTTAATTGAATAATTTTCACTGGCAAAATAGATATTCAATTAAGAGGATTCTACTGTATTAAATTAAGACAAGAGGCCTGTCACGTCTAGAGAGCTCCGCTGAGGGCCACTGATCGCATGGGCATGTTTTCTAATACTAATATTGTTACAAACTTTAGCCGAAAAATATTCAGCGGTTCAGAAATTATGGCTTGGACAAACAAATATCAGAAATATCTTAAGATTTTTTTGATCCTGTGACCTGTGACCTTGACCCTGTGGATTTACAGACCGCAGAATAATTGATGACACACCGTCTATTGATAATACATATTGTTATGAAGTTTGGTGGAAAAATATTCAGCGGTTTAGAAATTATGGCTCGGACAAATAAAATGTTGACGACGGACGGACAGACGGACGACGGACGACAGACGACGGACGACGGACGAATCAGTATAAGAAAAGCTCTGCTGACTTTGTCAGCGGAGCTAAAAAACAAAATGAATAGTTTACCAAAAATTGGTTCTGTGATGACAATATACGCTAATTCCACCAATGGGAACAACACTTGAAGAAATACTTGCACACAACTGGTCCGCAATCCCGTTCATGCTGTTATTGCCAAAACCTATATATCAAATTTGGAAAATATCTTGAACGGTTTTCTTTAAAATGTTATGACATAAAATGGAGACGGAAGGACGGACTGACGGACGGACGGTCAAACGGACAAACGGACGGACGGACGGACGGACGGACGCAACTGCTAAAAAGTCGTTTCTTCGGAAATGATTTGGGGGAATAGACATGGTTAGATCCCCCAAGATAAACCTGAAGAGGGGACAACGCTAACCCCAGCCGTTAATTGACCATGAACCTTAACATACATCCCGAAAAATCGCTACAAATGGAATCTTGTCTCATTAGTCTCATATCTTAGACATTTGTACGTAAGCTCATAATCTGGAAGTAAGCTCATAATGCCTGTCCCGGCAAAAAAACCCTCATAAGTCCCGTATTATTGCCCGGCCGCCCGGACGGACGGGCGGATGGATGGATGGAACGCATTCCCATTACCCTCCCACAACGTATCGGGAGATAATTAAAAGATGAGTTTTCTAAACTTCAATACAAAATGTGACCTCGTTGGTAATTCTATGTATATCTGACATGTCATTTCTAGGAAAGCTCTCTGTAAGAGAGTTCCAAGGTTCGATATCAGACCCTGGTATCACGAAAGGCATAAACTACTAAAAAAAATTTGATTCGAGATCGTTCTCCAATGGCGTTTATTCAGTTGGAAATTCATTTTATTTCTGTAAACTAATAACATTTTAGAGTATTGTACAGTGATATCACACTTTGAGTTTATTTATTTATTTATTTATTTATTTATTTATTTATTAGTGTTCAAGGTCACTTATTTCTGCACAATGGCTAATCGTAACCGCAACATGGATATAAAGTCAAGTCCAGCCAATCGTTTATTCCCGCGTTGCCCATTTTATGGGAATACCATTCTAGGCTTTGGTAACCTGGTCCTATTTTCCCAATAAAACATAGCTTGTCTACCGCAGTAAGCAACCATGGCTTCACTTTCAATGTTGTTTGCAACAGCCATTAGCAGAATACATATTATGGATGTTAAGAGCAAAAGCAATCTTCAAAGAAATTTCTCTTGATAAGAAAGTACACCAAAGTCGTCGCTCTCCCAATTGTATATTTTAGATTAGTATGAACTGTATTGTGATCGAAAAAGTGATCTCTTCCGTGATCAGGTCACGAAACTCCAACTTCAGTGGATCGAGATTTCCTAAATAACATATTGCAAAATCAAAACTAAATCAAGACAAACGAACAGAAATGCCATGTTATTACACACCAATCTACAGTACGTGGAGAGTGTATTATCACTAAATCACCCGCAGAGTGGAGATTCCACCCAAGCAATAATTGCAAATTTGTTGCAAGGCATAACAAGCATAAGCAAAGTTTCAGCCAATGGACCTCCGGGTTAAACCCGGAGGTCCATTGGCTGAAACATTGCTTGTATTTTTTATTGATATGTACACAATTTGAAAATTATAGTTTGGGTGATAACTCCACTCCGCGGTGATTTAGTTACAATCCACTCTCCACGTAATGTACATGTATAACTAATGTTTGTTCACGACATTCCAGAATGTGTGCTAAAAATTAAGTCGTATCACACACGTGTGTGATACAGTATGACCGCCGTAGACTGGTCACTTTTCACGGGTCGGCAATATTTCCACGGACACAATAATAGGCGATTCCAAACACTAATTATAGGAATAATCATCAAAAATCTAATTAATGAAGCACCGGGTACAGCCCGGGTACAATCCGGGTACAGCCCGGGTACAATCCGGGTACAGCCCGGTGCTTCATTAACCCTTTACCCAACGCAGACGATATCAAAATTTAGTATTTTAAATATCATTTTTTAAATTTTTTCAAAAAATTTCAACAAAACCATATCATGTGACCCCCTCTTTGGAACGAGCTCCACGAGCTCGTTACAGAGAGGGGTCACATGATATGGTTTTGTTGAAATTTTTCGAAAAATAATATTTTTTCAGCTGCTGAATTTGCATATTACGCGGGCGGATGCGGCCGATTCGTTGGGTAAAGGGTTAAATAACATTTTCTTGCTGATGATTTTTATTAGCTGGTAAACGCATGCGTGGACATTACTGCCCATGCGTGGATTACGACCAGTCCACGCTACTGTACTGTACTATTTCAGTACGGCTGCCGTTGACTGGTCACTCTCCACGCATGGGCAATATTTCCACGAACGCAATAATATTAGATTCCAAACACTAATTATGGGAATAATCATCAAAAATTTAATTAATGAAGCACCGGGTACCACCCTGTGTCTCAATAATTAAAATTGTGATGATGATTTTTATTACCTGGTAAACGCATGCGTGGACATCACTGCACATGCGTGGAATATATCCAGTCCACGGCGACTGTACTGTAGTGCGACCATTGTTCTTCCAAGGTGTATGGAATTTACCCTGTCTGGGGACTCAGACCCAGAGGCGCAGCCGATGGGTGTATGAGTTTCCAGACCAGAAATTCCCATTTCTACTTGGTATGAAAAACGTTACTTTTAAGAGGCCACCAGGTCAATTCGTAAAAAATAAACGAACTTTAATGCAAGTCAAAATAAAATTTCCATTCTCCAGAATTGATGAGGGACTTGAAATCAAAGTAGATTAAAAGCTGAATTTTACATATAGCATGTAGTAGACTTTTTCTGTGTTGGCGCCGTACAGTTCTAACGCTAGATCTATCTATCTAAATCGTTATCGATATCCGGGGAAATAAACAGCAATAAAAAGCGAAAAAAATATCAAGTCAGACCCATTACCGTAATAACGTATCGAAAATCGGCACATAAGACATGAAAAAACTGTTAGTGGTCTCCCATAAATTGACTTGTGAGAATTTCTTTTCACTTTTAGCTGACATTGACTTGTGAAACATTCTTCCGTCTCCGACAATAACGTTAATTGAAGCATAAAAAACAGAAAAGGGTACTACGTCACGTAAAAGGCCACTAATTTCACAAGATTTCTGATATTGATCAAACATGATTCCATTCTGACGTGAATATCGGAGAAAAGTGGGCGAAACTTCACCGAGAAACGTCAACATACTGGACTTTCAGGGCCACCAGACATTGCTTGCGCCACCAAAGTCGCACACTGTTCCGATTTTGGTCGACATTCCCAACACTATACAAAAGCGCCCTGCTGGTGCGAAACTGTCTGGTGCCAATTTTTTTCCACTCTATATATTTTATTTCCAAACAAAGTGTTTTGGTGCTAAGTTGCTTTTCGCTGCCTTATACAAATCAAATGATCGCGTTTAAAAATGAAAGGGTCAATGACACTGTAGCTCAACTTGACAAACTTGAACTTCGTAAGTTATAAATGAAATGGCAAAATTGAAGATCATTGGTACCAATGTTATTTTGGTGAAATTTCAACATAACAGCATTGTGTGTGCACAACGTCAGAGTAATCCATGCATTTTTAAATGTAAACTGTAAGACTGGCTAAAGGAAGAATGTTGATACACAAATGCAGTATGTTCAGGGGTTATTGTAAATGGCAACTTTTTCACAGAAATGAATGCTAATCAATAGCTCATATCTATTTATTTATTTATTTATTGATTTATTTATTTTTATTTATTTATTTATTGGTGCTTAAGGTCATATATTTATGCACAATGGCTAATCATGATCGTAACAGTTTTACGGGTAAAGGAGGCCAGAGTACCCGGAGAGAACCACCGAGAAACGGCGAGCAACTGTCAGCTCCCCAACATACTAACTCCACACAAGCAGGGTTAGCATTGGTTAAGACAAGTGCATCATCGACGTGCAGTACGCCTTAGTACACAACGCCACCGTGCCCCCACGCGGGCAATGGAAGCTCCTATCTAAAGGTCTTGCCTAATGAGCACGAAAAGTTCAAAAACAATCCTATGATAAATGTGGCCTGTAGGCCACGTCAAAGAAGAATGTTGATGCACAAATGCAATAAATTCAAAGATTGTTGCTAACAGATTTTAATAGAAATGAAAAGAAAATCAATAGCTCCTTAGTCCTATCTTTGTCACCCTGCATAAGCATACAAAGTTTCAAAACAACCTGATAATGAATGTGGCCTCTGAGGCATGCCAAAGGAAGATGTTAATGCACAAATGCACTAAGTTTGAAGGTCATTGCTTGTGGCAATGTTTTTTGATGGAAATTAAGACATATACCCTGCAGAGAGTGCAAAAGGGATAAGTTAATGGACAAATGCAGTAAGTTCAAAGGCTGGTGATAACGACAATAATGTTTTATGGAAATGAAAAAAAGCAAAAGCTCACATCTTGAGGTCACCCCGAACAAACATACCAAGTTTCAAAGTGATCCGATCATAAATGTGCACTGAAGGGTGTGTTAAAGGGAAATATTGAGGTCTGACTAAACTAAGTTCAAAGGTCAGCGACAACGTTTTTTGACAGGAATGGACGAAAATCGACAGCTCCCGTATAGATGTCACCCCATACAAGCACACCAAGTTTCCAAGCGATCCAATCATAAATGTGCCCTGCAGGGTGTGTCAAAGGGAAATACTGATGCTTAACTGCACTAAGTTTTTACTAAGTTCATCGGAGCTCATTGCCAATGTCAACTATGTTTGAGAGAAATGGAAGAAAATCGATAGCTCCCATCTAAAGGTCACCCCAAACAAGCACACCAAGTTTCAAAGCGATCCGGTCAAAAATGCGCACTGCAGGCTGCCCCAAATGGAAATATTGATGCATAACTGCATGAAGATCATTGAAGGTCATTGCCAGCGGAAAAAAAATCCGACAGAACTCGAAAGTTCCGACGAAATCCTCGGTAGGCCAAAAGGGATGTTACCTGAATTATATTTATGCCACTGATTCAATTCATGGTCAGGTCGAATGATATTGTTGCACTTAGATAATAACATATGAATCGACTTATTACTGTTAAATCACGGGGCTTAGTAGGTCGCTGGTGTCAAGGAAAGGCATAATATAAGGCCCCAATCACACTAGGGCTTACGATTGTAAATGGATTATCTCCGACCTGAATGTTTTTTGATCGGACACAATCGTGACGATTGCCTCTGGTTTCAGTCCCCTCTCCCCTCAAAAATGTTGCGGCCACATTATACGAAAAGGATTCTACGATAAATATGTGGTTATTGTACGACTGTCGTAAGACTATCGCACGATAATAGTATGAGCACTGATGTCCTCCGAGGTTTACCTATGACTTGTCGTGCGATTAACAAAACATTGTGGCGACTTGACGTACGACCAACGTAGGATAACGTAAGATTATCAATGATTAATAATTACATTGTTAATGTAGTTATACGTTTTGGGTCCAAATACTCAATTCCCATTGGTCAGGTGGATCAAAACGTCACGACCAAATGTAATTCATTTTCCAATGAATACATTTGGTCGAACTTTGACCCGCATTTACGGTAGAGTGCAGTTGACAGAATGTAATTCGGGCGATGTTTGGGCGGGTTTTTAACTTTTAGCGCCTCTCGCAGCGATCAACTCCGCTGCTGTTTCTTTGGTGACATTTCCCTACTGTGGCATAAAGCCCGTTACTAAAATACTCGTTTCCATTTCCGTTCAAGTTAATAATTTGTGATATCTCAAACAACTTACAAGAAAAGTCAATCGCCAGTATGAAATTATTTCAGTGATTCTATTCTTCAACTTGTTGTCGTTTCACAAGTGATTATAGTTTACTGATATGTTAGATAACTTGTTTTGAACATTCAAAGTTTCGTTGCGAAAGACGGCAATTTGACAAATTTGAGTCAATGCCGAAAACCGGCGCTCACCTCAGATGAGCGCTTTGTCTTTTGTGTGAGGGTGGTTTTTCTCCTCGTTCGTTCGTACGTTTTATTTCGTCTTTCTACTTTGTTGTTTGGTAAAAAGTAGTTTAAACAATTACGGAATGTAATTATAAGAATTGAATACAATTTTTATAATCTTTATTGGAGTATGAACGCGTGGGAATGGGTACAAATTATGTATGAATCCCTTCGGGATTCATACAATTTGTACCCATTCCCACACGTTCATACTCCAATAAAGATTCGGGATTCATACAATTTGTACCCATTCCCACACGTTCATACTCCAATAAAGATTATAAAAAATGTATTCAATTCTTAAATGAAGATCAACAAAGATTATAGTAAGGCGATCGCATGGCGACTGTAAGACGTTCTAAGATTTCTCCAAGATCATCGCCGATGAGGTATATAAATACGCTGTTCCTTAGAACTTGTCTGTGTTCTGTTGACTACTGAGTATGAGCTTACAATTGTTGAAGACTGTGTTAAGACAGGGGCGCACGAACGGATAGTTTTCGCTGGATGGCTGCGATCGAATTGTCGGCGATTTTTAACTTACGATCACACGCCGCGATTTACTTAGCGACCGTAAGGCACGGATTATGCGTATTTAGCGTATTTTACAGGTTACCTGTCTGCAGCCTCGACAAACCCGTGCGTTAATATCAAACATGTTTGATCTTTGCGACCGATCGCGCGACCAAGATCGCAGATTTTTATCACCGTCACGGATCTGGACAGACGGGGGTAAATTTTAGTACCGATTTTCAAATCGAGGTGATCCAGTGAAAATTATTCGTTCGTGTGCCCCAGTCTTTAGACTGTTCTACGACCGATTAACGATAACCTAAAGACTGGGGCACACGAACGAATATGTTTAGATGGATCGCAGAGATTTCAAAATCGGTAATAAAATTCGCCCGTCTGCCAAGATCGGCGAGGGTGATAAAAAACTGCGATCTTGTTCGCGCAATCGATCGCAAAAATCAAACATGTTTGCTATTTTTGCACGATTTTATCGAGGCAACAGACAGGTCCCCAGCAAAGATGCTATATACGCATAATCCGTGCCATACTATCGCTAATTAAATCGCCGCGTGTGACCACAGGTGATTTAAGTAAAAAATCGCCGACGATTCGATCGCTGCGACCCAGCGAAAAATATTCGTTTGTGTGCCTCAGTCTTAAGACTGTTCTACGACGATTACGCGACAACCTCAGACCGATTAACGATAACCTAAGATAAGTTACGATTGTTGACGACCAAATCAGTCGTGGTCAGGTTTTTGTGCATGCTCAAAAACCCGGCTACGACTAAATCACTCGTACGACTGCAAAAGATTCTCCAAGACTTCCAGAGATTACTGAAGATTATCCATGATTTGTCGCACGACTTGTTAAAGATTGCTAACGACTTTGCGGTCGGAGGTAATCTTATCCTGTCTTATTCTATCGTAAGCCTGTGACTAGGGCTTAATTAGATGAATACTTCATACCGTCGCGAGTGACACTCGCGACGGTTTGAAGTATTTATCTCATTAAATGTTGCCTTCTGTAAGTTGATAACCCACAATGTTTTATTGAAGAAACAACAATGCACCATCACCACTCACTGTCAATTAACGTTGAAAGATTGTCCAATATTTATTTATTTATTTATTTATTTATTTATTTATTTATTTATTTATTTATTTATTTACTTACTTACTTATTAATTTATTTATTTATTTACTAAGGTTTAACGAAACTTTAACAGCCAATGTCATATCGTGTCGGTGACAGTTTTGCGGGTGGAGGAAGCCGCCGGAATACCCGGAAAGAACCACCGAGCAACGACGAGCAGCTGCCAACTCCGCATAGCAGCACAGGCAGGGTTAGATTGGTTGAAGACATGCGCACCATCGACGTTCAATACGCCTTAGTACACGGCGTCATCGTGCCCCCTAAGTACAATCGGGGTGAAGATTGTCCAAACACTATATCTAATATCGTATTGATAACATCACTGGGTTTGAGTGGGGTTTTCTTGTTTGTTTCATCATCGATCGCGCTCTTTACTGCTACAATGGCTTTCCTTCACAAGTGAAAGGAACTTTTTGGTGCCAAAATTTCAGCCAATGAAAATGAAATTTTTAGTGCAATTAGCTAAGTTGGCACCCGACAGAATGAATACTGAAGCGCTGTGAATATTTGAAAAAAATGAATCAACACTCGAAATGATTTATGACTAATTAGAAACATCAAATATCTCCCGATTCTTTTCACAGGCGCGTTCATAAGCTCTCAGAATGGTGAGCGGTGTCTCGATTGAACTTAAACTCCGAGCCGTAACCCTCAGACACTGTTGCCGTCAATTCATCACAATAGCTTAAAATATTTTACGTCGATCAGATGGAGCTTTGCACCAAAACATTTCAAAGAATAAGAACAATTCTTTCTGTATTAAATAAAAACATTTGACCCCTCCCTCTCATATGTTCCAGTGAGAATTTCCAGGTTACGGCTTGGAACAGAATCACGACGGGACATTTCACTCCTGGAATTATTTTTGCAAGTATACCACGCCGTCAATACATATGACTTCAAATCTCACACACGTATATTTAGTTTAGTTAAGAATTGAATGTAATTTTTATAATCTTTATTGGAGTATGAACGTGTGGGAATGGGTACAAATTTTGTATGAATCCCGAAGGGATTCATACAATTTGTACCCATTCCCAAACGTCCATACTCCAATAAAGATTATAAAAATTGCATTCAATTCTTATAATTACATTCCGTAACTATTTAAACTACCTTTTACCAAAGCAGAAAGACGCAATAAAACATGTACGAACGAACGAGGTAAAAAAAACCCTCACACAAAAGACAAAGCGCACAACTCCAGTGGCGGGTCCAGTTTGGATATGGGGGCGGCTATAGGGTCACAGGACACAGTGGGCCGACCATGGTTCGGCCCGCTGTGCGAAAATGTTGAAAAATTGCCCTGAAAAGGAGCCATTTACTCGCACCTGGGGATGTAATACTGGTATAAAGAGAACGGAAACACTCACATAGAGAAAGCCGTTCACTGAGACACACAGAGGAGAGGAAGATGTTCAGTCGTCATACCGAACCTGTGAATTTTGGGTATTCCGGAAAGTATTCATGCTTCAGCCCCAGGTACCATGTTTGGCATCATTGATACCAAACATGGTACCTGGGGCTGAAGCATGAATATTTTCTGTATTTTTGGTCGCGACAGTGACATCGCATTCGGGACAAAATGATCCAGTCATTAGGTCTAGAACGTCTCAGTGGGAGTTGTTGAAATACATATGCCATTACATACAATTTTTAATAATACATTTGGTTACATTTACTCGAAAAGAATTGATGCATTCTGCAAGGGGGGGGGGAGTGGGTGGCTAGCCACCATATTCACCCCCCTGGATCCGCCCATGAACTCTGAGTCACCAAAGAAACAGCGGCGGAGTTGATCACTGCGAGAGGCGCTAAAAGCTAAAAAAAAAAACCCGCCCAATAATAATAATAATAACCGCCCGAATTACATTCTGTCAACTGCGCTCTACCGCAAATGCGGGTCAAAGTTCGACCAAATGTATTGGAAAATGAATTACATTTGGTCATGACGTTTTCATCCAGCTGACCAACGGGAATTGAGTATTTGGACCCAAAACGTATAACTACATTAACAATGTAATTATTTTAGTTTAAACAATATTTTATTTAACCGTCACCCTAAAATGACACGCTATATTATAGTTTAGTTTAGTTTAAAACATATTTTATTTGCAACCCCCCCCCCCCCAAAAAAAAAAAAAAAAAAATAAAAAAAAAATAACCCACTGTGTTATATATAGACAATAAACATATAGTGTGTTTTTATATCTGTGTTATACAACGAGTTGGAATATGGTTTATTTTTTCGAGGCTTCGCCGAGAAAAAATAAACCATATTTCAACGAGTTGTATAACACAGATATAAAAACACACTATATGTTTATTGTTTTTATCTGATAACAAACAGACACCCGTCTCGTGCGTCTACCCGACTTATATATGCTTCCCACGGGCATCCAAAGAAAACCAGTCTACGAGACAAAAGAAATAGGACAAGACGCATAGAGTTGTGTCCCTTACATTACAAAATCGATGACGGCGATTGTAAAGTGCGATTGCACTTCTTGCATCATGTAACTGCGCTGGAACAAAATAAATTTCAACTATTTTATTAACAGTAACAAAACGGTGTTTCAGTAGAGTTATTCCTTTTTTGATATAGTTCCAGTTTTCTTCCGTGTTTTATGCTGTAGTCCCAAAATAACAAATAATTTTGCGTTTGTTTACAATTTTTACGAAGTGTTTTTTTTCAGGTAGAGCAGACGAACTTTTAATTAGCGCAGTTCCGCGAGTACTTTTGATCGAGGCCGTGACTATAAATAGTTCGTAGTCGCCGCATACTAATTACTATTAACATTCAAGTAATTTCTACAATGTTTTGAAGCAACATTTTAGGTTGCCTTTATTGAAGCAAAATAAATAAGAAATGACACCATCAGAGGATTTTGACAAAGTGCAATAAGCGTACAATTAAAACCTGCTCTGTGATATAACGATGTTTCATGAATGAATGAATGAAAATGGAATTGAAAGAGGTCAGAGGTCGTTCGCATAAATTATAATTATATACAACACCCGTTGTATATACTTCAAGTATATACAACGGTTGTTATACTCTATGGTTATCAGATAAATACATATTATAGAAGACAGCAGCAGAAAAGTAACAGTCCGAGATACGGCAGTACAGAATATAACAGATATATATTTAATTGCACACACCATCATCAATTTATGTTCGCGTTTTGCCTGTTTTAGCTATCATATCCCAGACTCACTGACAAATTACACAACCTCACATTAAAAGTGCATTGACCTGAAACCAAATATAGTTTTCTAAGTGGAGAGTACATATTGACACAGTCTCGATTGAGGCCTATGCAATTAGGTAAAGGTTGTCTGTGAGATTATTTACAAGATTTTCTAACTGGGAACATGTCCACTTGATTGCATTATACAAACTAAATTTTATACTACACGAAACTTCGTTCATCTAACATCACCACCAGACCTACGAAAAAAAGAGAAACTAGAATCGCAACTCACAGGTGATGTCGACTGCACAGTTCAATGAGTTCATAACTTTTGAAAACCCATTACGCATTTTATTTGCAACTGAGGTGCACCTTTTTATCGATTTTTAGCAATAGAATATATTTAATAATTTCTACGCCTCACCTTAGGCCTACCTGGGCTCTACGCCCAGGTACGCCTAAGGTGTGGCGGAGATATTAGTTATAGCCCACTTCTGATATCTCTGAAGCGTGCGAACAGGATGGCTGGGGGAGAGGCGTGAGATGCCGTTATGAAGATTTGGGGTAAAATAGACATAAAGCATCCCTAGACCACACCCTCCTTTATTAAAAGCCTTTGAATCCCATAGTAACAATGGAAGATAGAAGTTTGGAAAGGCAAAATGGGGATTCCGGAAGTGATGTTGTCCATCCATTTGGATAATTAGATATACATTCAATCAATCGAGCGCACCCTCCTGACACACATCCGCCCTATTAGAGGCTTTCGGGTCACATCGCAACCGTGTGGCACCATAGAAACCAAGATGGCCGCCTCCCGTACATAAAAGTGACAACGGAAACAACATGCGCTCCGCATGCGCACTAACACCACGACATGGCCGCTCACCTGGCCTACCAAGCCAAACCAAACATGACAGCACGCGACTATGACGTCACATGAGATCCCAAATGAGATTCGGGTGATGGGGGACAAGTCATCTCTGACACACGACACCCATTCATTAATTTCCGCTCCCAGGCTGTGCTTAATTGAGCTCAGAATGCACGCGGGGTACGGTTGAAATTTTGGGCCGCAACAAAATCTCTTCCCGACAAAATCTTCCCCCAACAAGATCCATCTGGACAAAATCCCTTTAAATAATAACAAACAAGCCCTTTCACTGAAAAATACCTATTCGCGGATTGTTACAAAATATTAAAAGATGGCGAAAACGACGTTTTCTTATCTTTAAATGGATTTCAGCAGAGAATAACTGTCAAACGTTGAAAATAATTAGGAAAGAAAATGTAAAAAGCCAGCTTCTGTATTTTTACACTGCTCTGCAAAAAAATACCTTATCCCTTTACCCAACGAATCGGCCGCATCCGCCCGCGTAATATGCAAATTCAGCAGTTGAAAAAATATTATTTTTCAAACAATTTCAACAAAGCCATATCATGTGACCCCTCGTTGGAACGAGCTCGTCGAGCTCGTTCCAACGAGGGGTCACATGATATGATTTTGTTGAAATTTTTTGAAAAATTTAAAAAAATGATATTTAAAATAATAAATTTTGATATCGTCTGCGTTGGGTAAAGGGTTATATTTGGGAAATGATGCGCACATCGATGGTACAAATTCGATAACATTTTGAAATTTCACTTTTTTTTTTAAATTTTTACACTCATGGTATTAAATTTATAAACAGCTTTAGGGAATTGAGGGGAGCTAACTTTCCTGCAAATCACTTCCAATGGCCAAAATTGTCAGCCATGAATGACGGTACATTTTGTGAATACTGTGAAAATCAATTTGTTGATTTGAGTAGACGTGAAGATGAAATCTAGCTTAAAAGAAAGAGAAATGACAATATTTTGGTCGGGTTTGTATTAGAAAATCAGGCCTGTCAGTCTAGAAAATCCAGGAGTGCAAATCGATTGCCCTCCTCAGATTGCGTGGGACTGCAATTGTAATTTTCAATACATATACTTGTATGCTATTTTGGATACAGTGCGTGGAGGGTGTCACCCAATCACCCACGGAGTGGAGGTATCACCCAAGGTACTAATCTCAAATTTCGTACAGATACACAAGAAACACAAGCCAAGTTTCAACCAATGGACCTCCGGGTTTAACCCGGAGGTCCATTGGCTGAAACTGTGCTCACACTACTTACGCATTGCATCAAATTAGCATTTACAACTTGAGAGAAATCATCACTCCACAGGTGATTTAGTGACAATACTCTCTCTATGTACTGTATATTCGTTTCAAGGTATTACTATTGTGACCGAAAACTTGCACAACATTCAGCTACATAGTGGAAAAATTGGTACACACATATTCTCATTATTCAAACTGTTGCATTCAATTCTTGTATGACTGTTTGTACACTCATAATGTATCGGAATGCGACACAGAATGGATCAGGAATTACTGCGAATCAAGATTGACAAAAGATAACAGACTGTAAAGGCGGTGCCAAACAGGTCTGGCATTCCAGAATATCAAGGGGTGCAAAAAATTGCCCTCCTCATTTTTTTCTAGGCGTGCAGTAGGCGCGCAGCACACCTGCACTCCTAAAGAATGCCAGGCCTGGAAATAGGTCTCGAAGAGACCGGACAGTATAATACTGCCGCCTGACTGATTAAAATCGGTTGAATGTTAGAGAATGTTCTCAGCTGTCAAATATAGTGACAAAGAAGGAACACATTCTAGTTGCCTATTACCCTCCAGCAATAAGGAATGCGCAATCCTAATATGACCATTATGACATCGTGTCAAAATTATTGCATGATCTTTTCAACAAAGATTTCTAGACACGTAACGATCTGAAATAATTGGCCGAACGTGATGGAACTTATTATCTGTTGCCCCATCTCGCTCCGCCAGCCACATAGATTTGATGTGTCTACTGATATGTGGTTTGTAATCACTGAACGGAATCCTAAATTAGTGGTTGACTTGTTTAAGGCCAGTTTGTATGCACTGTCTGCCGTGATGGTGCCGATGATACCGGCATGTCCAGGTGATCAGGAAAATACGATATCATATTCGTAAGACATACATGTAAACATATTCAACTTCTCACAAAATTTCAAAATCGGGGGAGGGGGAGGTGGCTCTTCAACTCGGGGATTTAGTAAAGCTAGAGACAACAGCAGCGGAGCCGGAACCAATGTATTATTCTGCGTTACTACATCTCTTGCACATTTTCTGAATGCATGCCTGGAATTACTCAAGAACGGTCGTTTTAGTTACGTGGGGCGGAGGGGGGGGGGATTATTTTTAAAAAACGCGAACGAACTGTAGATTACGACAAAGTAATTTCAAATTCAAATTGTCTAACCATTTTTAGTTCTAAGCCGACTCAAAATGTGCGATTGGCATCCACATTTGAATAGAGTGGTATGCCGCCTACATCATAACCCTTTACCTAACACAGCCTTTTTTAAAAAATAAATTAAATTACGTGTTTTTCAAACCAATTCTCTCACAATTTTTCAAGAAAACTATACAAATAAGGATATCATTAGAACCGGCTCGATGAGCCGGCTCTAATGATATCCATATTTGTATGGGTTTATCGAGACATTTGTAAGATAGTTTAGCCTGTGGTAGGCCTATTTTGGTCAATTTCCTAGCTGGTTTTGGCCGCTATGTTAGGTAAAGGGTTAACACAATTCAGCCAAAAATAGCAACAGCTAACGCGCGATCTCCCCAGAGCGAGATCGCTCTTTAGTTGTTGCTATTTAATTTACTGGAAATTATGTAAATTCGTAAACAACATGGCTGGCGTTGTTAAAACAGGGAGGATGTATCACAGCACATTTCTTCCTAAAAGTTACCACCGTGATATATATAGTAACCTGTCACTGGGTTGCGATGTTGGATCTTTGTTTCCTGGCCTGTGAATGGAATTACATATGTTCTCTTTGTCGGCGACCTTGCAGTTTGCCGCCTGCGAATGACAAATATCCTTTAAACGAGGGTTTCTTTCCAATATCTGTTAAAACTATAAACATTACAAAACTGACTGATGTGCATTTTATCCTCTATTTTAGCAAACGAGGAATTATCTGAAAACAACTTCCTGCATCCCTTATAATGGAGAAGCTGATCTAATCGCTCAGGAGTCACACAGCTGTTTTGAACTTTAATATATCAACCCTTCCACTGAGATTGGCGTACAGAACTACGTTTATCCCATAAATGGACGTTTATTCGAACAATAAAAGTCTTTGATAAACTTTTACTTTATTCACCTAGTTGCAGCTGCCAGTTGGGTGATAAAGTTTCCCCGTAGGTTTAACACCGAAAGAATTTATACCTATAGCACAGACGGACTTGTTGACCTCTGACCTCTACCGCATTCATTTTGTCATGTTTTACGTTTATGGGACACATAATGAACTGACGTTTATCTAACGTTAACGGTCGCTGAAATGTTTAGTTTTAGAATAAATGACACATTTTAACTCTGTCTAACAATAAAAACGAACAACAATTAACAAAGAAAACACAAAGTAAATAAATCGAAACCAAGCTTTGAAAAGCATACAAGTTCGATTGTGAAAGGCGGGGGCATGATGAGTGATGTTTTCATTTTCCAAATTAGGAAAGTGTAAATAAACAAATGCACGTGTCGTCTGTTTGTTTACAAAACTCAAGTTGAATCGACGTCGAAAAAAGCAACAATAAACAACGAAAATAAGAAAGAGAAATATTGTTCATTTAATGAAGTATCTTTGCAACTTTAGCTCAACTTTATAGTGAATTATTTTTAGACACAAATGTATCACTGCGCCTTGTTTATTTTTGGCAGTTTTGATTATAGATCGAATAGGGCCAATTTGCTCCTCACTTCTCGCAGTGTTTTGTAGCGAGTAACAGCATGATTTCACCGCGACTGCCCTGTAACTGATTTATGGAATAAACAAAATAAACATATAGTGTTTTCAAGTAAAACATATTTTCTACTCGTATATTAAGAATGAAACCCACTCACCAGAAGCTCGTCAGTTTAATTCTTAATCCTACTCGTAAAATACAGTTTTTACTTGAAAACAGTATATGTGTATTTTGAATGTAGCAGATGTTGGCGCGTATGATGAGTAGGGGATACAATGGAAGGCAAAAAGCGAGGGCGATGCTGTAAAGGTTAATCTTACAGCCCTATAGGATCTACATGTAGATTACACTGTTATCAATCTTCCCTGCAAATATAGAACAGATTCGACGACCAGACGTGTGGACCTCCTTACTTTCGGGTTCCGTTAAACACTTTTCCAGACACTTCCAAAAAATGACCTGCCATACATTCTTTTCAAATGCAAATATTGTCAAACTTAGATACCAAATCCATCACATGCATTACATCGGTGGCGTAGCCAGCCCAAACCAAGTGGGGTGGACAAACTCACACAGCCTGGCTTAGAGCCGTTTTAATAGGGAGGGGGGGGTGATCCCCCTTTGAATTTGTAACTGGTGGGGGGGGGGGGGGGGGTGCGGTAAAAGCTTTCCAGGCTTTCACATTTCATAAGTTTGCGTCCCAAAAATTTGAGGTAGGTAACAATAATCATGGTTTCCACCACAGGTAAATAAATCGTCCTCTGAGTTCCAATGTGTTCTATGTGCCAGTAGGCACATAGAACACATTGGAACTCAGGGGACGAAATGTGTCTGATATGGGGCGGCCAAGGGTCGTTGGTTCCACGGACCGACCATGGTTCGGCCCGTGGTTGAAAAATTTTAAATTCCAGTGTTCAAAAACCCCCATCTCCTTGTATCTGAGCGGATATTTTAAGGTTTTTCATGTACTGATGACTGTCTTCTTTTTCACCGCATCAGATATTAGGACAAGCAATCTACAAATCTACAACCTAACCCCCATGGACCTAACCCCCCCCCCCTACGATTTTTATGTCAGTTGTGGACATAGTTCAAATGCCAACATTGAAGGAAAGTGAGGGGGACGCGTCCCCAATCCCCACCCCCGTGGCCACGCCACTGCATTACATTCTCCAAATCCACTAACAGCAGTAAATAATTTATGACAAAGTATAAATAAAAACCCTTTATGTGGGAGGAATAATTCACTTTCAAATTCAAGATTTTGACCCAGTAAATTGTGTAAAAATATGTCGAAACCAGCCAGTGTCGGTCACTCCAAAGCCTCCTAACCTACCTACCCAAGGGGAATATCACACTCTGTTAAAGGCTGTTTCTAAAAAGTGGAAACAAAATTATACCTTTCCATTTCATTTTTATTTTTGCTATATATGACTTGGAACAAATCCGTGCGAAAATGACATCTAAAAATATCCAGTTTGTCGAAGCCATTGTTTTCCATAATCCCTATGATCATTTACCCCTATGAATCTGACAACAATTCAGGGATATGTTTTTATTCTGTTTTCCAACAAATAGCCAAATGCTACTGTCAAGATGATAGCTTAACCCTTTACCTAACGCAGACGATTTCAAAATTTATTATTTTAAATATCATTTTTTAATGTTTTTCAAAAAATTTCAACAAAACCAAATCATGTGACCCCTCTTTGGAACGAGCTCGACGAGCTCGTTCCAAAGAGGGGTCACATGATATGGTTTCGTTGAAATTTTTCTAAAAAAACATTTTTTTTCAGCTGCTGAATTTGCATATTACGCGGGCGGATGCGGGCGATTCATTTGGTAAAGCGTTAAAGTTGCGATTTTGTTTGTTTAAAAGTGTATATATTTTTGATAATCTTTCTCACTGGGTTAAATATAAAGCGTAAAGATGGGTATATGACGGACCCCGAAAACCGATTTGTCACTTAAACAGTCCAGCAATAATTCATGCGCTGCGAATTAAGCGCGAAATTTTATGTCCTTTACCGCATTTCTGTTTAACGCCATAATGGGCGGACTGATAAGAGAACAAAAGAAAGAGTGGCCAGTTGTCTCCTGCAGTCATTATCTGTGTAATTATGTCCAGTTAATAGGTAATTGTTGTAAAATCAGTACATCGCACATGTTTTGGACACACACCCATATTACGAATGTAGCCTGTCACCGAAAGTCAGGATGTACACCAAAATGCGAGACTTTCAAATGAACTTTAAAGCGAATATTAAATTAAGAGAGATCTAAGTGGCCAAGTTCAAAAGAAGCAATTAAAAAATGAGCATTAATGTTCTGGCTATCGAAATAAAAATCGGGTGATATCTCGAAAATGTCATTCCAGTCTGAAGGCGGGAAAGGTTTTGGATCGTAGGAGCTGGGGATGTCCCATGCTATAGGTTAGAGGAGATGCCGCATGGATGCGAGAGTAAAGGCACGTTGTAGTGTAGGGGAGCCACTGACCTCATATTTAGAATAGGGGCAATCGCGGGCCAAGTCGGCGGCCACATATGAGAATAGGATCAGAAACACGAAGTACGAGTTCAGGGAGTTATTTGCATTTAGGTAAACGGCATTACCTATTGTAGAAGGCAAGCCATAGGTCGACAGAGTAGGTTTTGCCTGTATGAACATTATTCTGAGATAAATGGAGGGGAGCATTTAACCCCATTGGTAGCGACTGCTTGAGTGAAAAGCGTCCAGTAAAGTGACAATAAGCTAGTGGCCTTGCGACGGCAGTGGAAGAGTGACATTCCGTCACTTGTTAGAAGGAAGGCGATATAGTAAAGTGACAATACGTTAGTGGTCGTGCAACGGTAGTCGTAGAGTGACATTCCGTCACATGTTGTGTAAAAGCGTCCAGTAAAGTGACAATAAGCTAGTGGCCGTGCGGCGGCAGAGGAAGAGTGACATTCCGTCACTTGTTAGAGGGAAGGCGATATAGTAAAGTGACAATACTTTAGCGGCCGTGCGACGGTAGTCGTAGAGTGACATTCCGTCACATGTTGTGTAAAAGCGTCCAGTAAAGTGACAATAAGCTAGTGGCCGTGGGACGGCAGGGGAAGAGTGACATTCCGTCACTTGTTAGAGGGAAGGCGATATAGTAAAGTGACAATACTTTAGTGGTCGTGCGACGATAGTCGTAGAGTGACATTCCGTCACATGTTGAGTTAAAGCGTCCGGTAAAGTGACAATAAGTTAGTGGCCGTGCGGCGGCAGTGAAGGAGTGAAGTGAAAAGTTCAAACACAAGCGGCAAGAAAGGAAGACCCGCGACAACAGAGAATACGGGCCCGCAAGTGACTGAAAAACTGTGGGTAGGGGGTGATTGACGTCTTGTTTTGTGATTCATTGGATTTAATATAAGTTAAAAATTACCATATTTATTTCTATATATATATGTAGTAAAATTGTTGTTTTCAGTGAACCCCTGTTGATTTATGCTTTTTGAGGAAAAGGTACTGAGCCCTTCAGGATAAAAACCACCGGAACAAAAACGAAAGCGAGCGGGTTCGTTAAGGTGAGACATACGTTCACACACGGGTTCAGGCGACACTCCTTGAGTTTTGGCTGAATACGCGGCGTGAATCTATTCCAGCCATCAACGACAAAGCCCGCTTTCCGACAGCTATCACATATTTGATACTAAAAGTAAATCTCCAATTTACAAGACTTACTTTCCACACATTCCCTCGGTTTAAAATTTTACTCTGTGTAAAAGTGCGAAACTGTTGAGCGGAATCTCAGCCAAAACAATTCCGCTATGATCTATTTGCGCGTCCGCGTGTAAAAGACCAATATAGTCTCCGAGACTAAGATTGTGGACCGACAGTTGTGATTGACATATACGTCATGAGGATAAATCAAGTCAACAATACAATCGTACAATCTATACAGATACAATTACAAAGTCAGCATCTGTTAAAAATCACAGAAAGAGAGACAAACTTTAATTATACGTAAATCACTTTTAGTGACTCTCCCTGTCCAATGAAATCGATACACATGAAAAATAAAAGGCAAAGCATTATGTCTGACAAGAAATCAATTACATCAATGTCCTCTTGTATCCGACATGGACAAAATGGTAACTTTATTTGAATAATAAACACCGTGTTTAGAAATGGTATCAAACCAGCCCAGGCAACAGTTCCATCAAGCCGCCTCATTGACACGCAAGAAAAACTAAATGGTTTGGGAATCGCAAAGCGAAGTCATTCAACGAAGCGCGCAGGGCCCGTATTTATATATTGGTGTTTAAGGTTACATACTTATACACAATGGCTAATCGCGAACGTGATAGTTTTACGGACGGGGGAAGCCGGAGTACCCGGAGAGAACCACCGAGCATCGACTAGCAACTGTCAGATCCTCAATATTCTAACTCTGTTCAAGCTCCGCTCAAACAGGGTTACAGCGACTGAAGACATGTGCACCATCGATGTGCACTGCGCCTTATACACGGTGTCATCGTGCCCTCATGTAGGCAACCGGGATACAGCCGTAGGAAACAACGCTGGTCGTCCTGGACGGGGATCGAACTTGGGACCTCCAGTATAAAAGTTCAACAGTCTACCACTGAGCCACCGCGCCCACGCATTGCCCGTACCGGCCAACGCTGTTTTGGCAGCAGGCGCCGTTTTAGCGGCCAAGTCTGGTGTCCATTGTGATTATATTTTACAGAGGTCGAAAGGCAAATGCTGAAAAAGAGGTTGAAAAGAGAATGGAAAAACAAATACGTAAGACTGGTACTCCGACGTTGATTAGGTCACAAAAACGTACGACTGTTACTCCGACGTTATTTACGTTATATCTCCAGGTATCTGACGTCTGATTTTCAAAATGTTTTCAACTCGGCATTTGGGACCACAGGTACTATTTTACGACTTGATTTCAGGTTCGTTTAATTTTCCGGTGGGTAAAACGTTCTAGCGTTAACTAATTTCCATTTCATGAAGACATAAATGAGACAATTAACCCCTTCAGCTATTTCCTATTGTGGTGTGTTATATTATTATAGTTCTCTGTATTGTACTTTGGTGGTAGGGTAGTCGCCGGAAGGGAAGGGTGAGAAAGAATACACCAAGTAGCGTAAAAACACTAAAATGACGTTATATGAAAAAATCCCAAAACGCGTGTATTTTTATTTTTTTTTCGAGCTGTCCAACATACTAAAATTTCATCAAAATCGAACATTAATTTTTGAGACGTTGTCGTCAATTACGTCACCAGAAAATGCGATCAGAGGCATCCCACGTTTTATATATGGTATTTTTGGAGAGTACTTTTCAAAATTCAAGAAGGAAAGTGTAATACGTTAAGTTAAAATTAAAAATTGAAGAAAAACGCCTAAATTGGGTGCTCTTTTGGCTAAAGGCGCGATATAAAAAAACACCGCCTTTGCTGAGAACCCCAAGGACTATATCAAATTTCATGAGGATGGCTTCATGAGAATTACCCGAAAACGGGGCGCATTAAAAAAGGCATGAAAAAAATGTTACATGTATAAGTCACTTCAACTTCGTTGAATGATTTTATAAACATATTTGTTTGACGACTCTCACCATTATTATATTATGGTTATTATAGTTCTGTAAGCAAATGGTCTTAACCCTTTGGACACTAATGGTATCTCCCATGCCATTTCAATGACAGCAACTGGAGGAGTCCATATTCATTATTTGGGGGTAGACAAATTAACATTTCCAACGCACAGCCATCCGACTATCTAAAATAATTAGACATGAAACGGTTAAAGAGTTTTCTTGATCGATTAATTACATGAATTAACCTTGGTTAATCGATTAATCACTTCCCTTATAGGTAGCTGAATAACTGCTGTACCGTTGATGATTTGTAGCATTAACCCTTTACTCAAAGTAAAGGACAAAATCGGCCAGCTCTACATACAAAAATCTCCATTTAGATTTTATTATGTTTTCAATTTTTGTCTCAAAAATATAGCTTATGATCCCTCATTGGAACGAGCTCGTTGAGCTCGTTCCAATGAGGGATCATAAGCTATGTTTTTGAGACAAAAATTGAAAATGTTTTGTAATTCAAGAATCAATTTTGCAAGTGTCGTCTGCTGTCCGCATTGGATAAAGGTGAACTTAAGAATGGCCATTTCCAGCTACTGATACAGAATAATGATCATGCAAGTAAACAAGTATGTCAGCAAGTAACTTGCACGCTTTACTCTGTCTCATATAATTGATGTGAGTCAGTGTGACAATATTTGCCTGTTTTGGAGCAAGCTTGTCCCTTTGTTAACCCAGAAAATACAGTAGTTCAAAAGTAACGGTTAATCGATCAATTATTTTTTTGATTTGACAACTCCGTGGAAATTTAACATCAACGTATCTTTCTAGCTTAATCGAAATTCATTCCAGAGAATTTGAGAACCTTCGATGAAAATTTATTTATTTATTTATTTATTTATTTATTTATTTATTTATTTATTTATTGGAGTTGAACGACACTTTCGACAGCCATGGTAACATCGTATCAGACAGTTATACGGGTGGCGGAAGCCGGAGTACCCGGAGAAAACCACCAAGCAATCTCGAGCTACTGTCCGAACCCCCCCCCCCCCCCAATGTACTAACTCCACACAAGGAGGATTGGCATTAGTTAAAGACAGGTGCACCATCGACATGCAGTACGGCTTAGTACATTGGGCAACCTTGCCTCTACGCGGGTAATCTGGATTAAGTGCCTCGTCCAAGGACACAGCGCAGTTACCCCTGGTGGGGATCGAACCGTGAACCTCTTGGTTTGAAGTTCAATGCCGTAACCACTGAGCCACCGCGCTTCCTCCAATGGGAATGTGAAACTAAAAGGGTATATATAGACAGCAGAATAAACAAACTCTCCAGATTACTGATTCCTGAATTCCAAAAGATGAGGGGGGGGGGGGGGGGGCGGTGGCTCAGTAGGTAGAGGTGCAGGCTGCAAGTCGCGATTTCTCGGTTCGAATCCCACCTGCGGCAATCGCGTTGTGTCCTTGGGCAAGACACTTCACCCCCCTTGCCCGCGTGGGGGCACGGTGTACTAAGGCGTACTGCACGTCGATGGTGCACTTGTCTTCAACCAATGCTAACCCTGCTTGTGTGGAGTTAGTATGTTGGGGAGCTGACAGTTTTCGCCGTTGCTCGGTGATTCTCTCCGGATACTCCGGCTTCCTCCACCCATAAAACTGTCATGGTCATGATTAGCCATTGTGCAGAATATGTGACCTTAAACACCAATAAATAAATAAATAAATAAATAAATTCCAAAAGATGAACATTTGGGTACTCTCAATGGATTGAAAATACGTTAATCCTTTGAAACCTGGAACCCTGATGGTATCATCCATTCCAGTTCAATGGCATCAATGGGAAGAGTCCATATTCTTTATTTGGGGGTAGATCAATTGATATTTTCAATGTGCAGCCTTGGGGTTGCATATTGAAAACATTGATTACTCTTCCATACACACTCACAGAGAAACCATATACTTTATAAGATCAGGGGCCGATACTATAAAACTTTTACAACTGTATTTTCTAGAATTGTATTTTCTAGTTATGACTTTGAATGGGTTGAAATGAACCATTAGCATTTTCAAAGATATGGCAATTTGCCAGTTGGCAAATTGCCATATCTTTAAAAATGTTAATGATTCATTTCAGTCAGTTACATTAATAGGTCAAAAATACAATTCTAGAAAATACAATTGTAAATTTTTTTTTATAGTATTGGTTCCAGGTCGTATTACGATCCTAAAATGAAACAACAGACGCTCGGATTCAAAGTGTTAAAATGAAAAAGATTATTTCTAACCACTATACACAGTATTATCCCTAGACTCCGAATAAACACACATGTATGTGTATTAATGTTTGGAAGATGTTCTACTACTGATGGTCTGGATGTGTTGGTACTATCTCAGTGGAAGTTTTAATCATTATGGACAATGCGATCTTTAGATCGTATTCACAAACAAACTAATAATAAAAATGCTATGCCATTATCACACTTGACGTAAAGTAAATTATAGCACCGATGAACGGCGTAAATCAAATAAACACCAAAGGAATCTAAACTTTTGATATACTTACGACCATCGGTCAGCATTAGAATCAATAGTACATTTCCTTGGTTCTGGGATACTGTTTTTATAAGGTCAGTATTCTTGCGATTCTGTTTTGACAAACTTTTTGTTCCAGAAACACTAAATTGGAACTAGACAAACGTGGAATTAAGCCAATAGTGAACCATATCTGGGCTACACGCTCTTCTCTGGATCTTTTGAGAGGTGCTCTAAGCCCGCATTAAACCCACAATGAGAGATTGATTCACTTGGAATATTCATGACTAAATAGAGATTTTAGTCAGTAAAATATTTTACGGGTTATTAGAGAGCACCCAATCACACTGTCCATTAAATTGTAAATATTTTGCTCTAGAACCAATAATAATCTCAAACTGGGATAAGTGTAACAGTAGCGCACCCACGGTGCTACTAAATTCCCCAAATTCAGTTAGATTCCTGAGTCATGGTAATTCCGAGCTACTGTAAGCTAAGTACAATAACACAAAAATTCAATAATAACTGAAGTTTATTTATGAATGTTGAAAAATGTATGGATTAATCACTATCCACTGCTGATTCTGTCAATAAGCTCAATCTTTTGATAAAAAGTCACTAAATTATGATAATAAACATAACAGTTCACAATTTACCCCAAACTGGGTGTCCATATCCATGTGATGCAACTGGTAAGCGAAAGCACAACTTATACTGGAGTATAACCCTACAATTTCATCTTAAGGAATGGAACTCTCCCTAAGTAAAACAACATGTGAGGGGGTTTCTAAAAGAACTAACCTAAGAAGCAGAGAACGTCCAGGTTTTATGTAAACCGTCAGACACTTTATTTCTGATTACACATTTGTATTTATACTCTATCTAGGTGTATTACACCCAATAAATGCCAAGCTAAGACAGTACCAATAATTGATAATGATACAGTAACCGACCAATGACAGATATTGTTATGTGTTTAAGCCAATCAGAGTCGTCAAAACATTTTGGAAAGCGAAAGCAGAATTACCGAAAATGAATGCTGCAAACACGATGTCAACAACATGAATCTGCGTGACCAATAAAGTTGTCAATAATACTTAAATATATCTTTTGGAACGCAGGTACAGTTATAAAATAATTTATTTACTGATACTATTATTTTGAAAACCATCTCTGTTACATAAGCATAGCTGTGCAGACACAGAAATAAGATTCCTACATCTTAACCTGTTAGCAGGCTACGCTATATATCAAGATGGTTAATTATAGCAAAAAGTGGTGTTATGCTTTCCGCTTTCGCTGTTTTTACAGCGATAGACATATTGTATACGTCTTTACAGAATTTCTGACAAAGTAAATAGCAACAACTTACGCGCGATCTCGCCAAAGCGAGATCGCGCGATAGTAGTTGCTATTTATTTTTGGCGGGATTGCGTTAAGATATAAGAGGGATGCCACTCTATTCATTATGTGGAAGCCACTCACAATCTTTGAGTCGACTTACTCCTAAACAATTGTCAAACTTGTGGAATTTGGAATTCAGTTTGTTTTAAAATTTTGTAGTAACCTGCTGTTCGTTCGCGTATTTTAAAATCGATGTAACCCCCACGTGATCTAAATGGCCGTTTGTTGGTACTTTCCAGGCATGCTATGCACAACAATAAATTTGCACAATGCGTGTGCAGATTTTCAAGACCATTAGCTTGAAATGAATTTCAAGAAGTTGTGGAGACGACAACAAGCGCCCTTGTTCCGTGCAAACAACGGTCAGATGAGTGAACGGTTTTGAATTGACGTGAGAATCAGAGAAAAACAATGAGAATTAACTCTGATTCTCCGATGTTAGATTCTTGTTACAGATTCTGAAAGTGTACTTAACTGGTAGAGTGCTGGAAGCCCATATTAGGGCTTTACTCTGACGTGCAGGTATCACAACTTAAAGGCATCATATTCAATGGATGTGATTGGCTTTATCTTTGAAGTGTGGGAGCGCGGTGGCTCAGTAGGAAGAGGTGCAGGCTGCAAGCCGAGAGGTCCTCGGTTCGAATCCCACCTGCGGCAATCGCGTTGTGTCCTTGGGCAAGACGCTTCATCCCCATTGCCCGCGTGGGGGCACGATGACGCCGTGTACTAAGGCGTACTGCACGTCGATGGTACGCTTGTCTTCAACCAATCTAACCCTGCCTGTGCTGCAGTGCGGAGTTACGATGTTGGGGATCTGGCAGCTGCTCGTCGTTGCTCGGTGGTTCTCTCCGGGTACTCCGGCTTCCTCCACCCGTAAAACTGTCACGGTCATAATTAGCCATTGTGCATAAATATGTGACCTTAAACATCCATAAATAAATAATAAATATTTTTGAAGTGAAATTATTTAGTCTGTTGGGATTTACCTTTTTACAATTTATGGGAGAGTGCCAATAGGCCAATAGGTACTCTCCCATAAATTCTAACAAAGCAAGGACACGTGAATAAATTCTGATGACTAAAAATAATTTATCACTCTACCAGTTAAAGGTCTGGAGAGTTGTCATTGTTTACTCCTGCCCAGTAAGGTAACAATACCTCAACTTAAGAGTGGTGTCTAAAGAAGTCTTGGTTGTCTTAAAAGGCAACCAAGACTTCACTAGATGGCGCTACCAACGTTCTTCTATTTCCATCAACAGTACCACTTAATGTTGGCGCGTCAGAACGTATTCTACGTGTAAGACAGGGGGTGCGGTGGCGTCGCGGTAACCGGATCTCGTCCGATCACCGAAGTTAAGGAACGTCGAGCGCGGTTAGTAGTTGGATGGGTGACCATTTCAGCGACTGATTTGTGCTCCCGCGTTATGTCCTTGGACAAAACACTTAACCCAAACTGCCTACATGGGGGCACGATGACGCTGTGTACTAAGGCGTACTGCACGTCGATGGTGCGCATGTCTTCAACCAATCTAACCCTGCCTGTGCCACGGTGGAGAGTTCAGAGTTACGATTTTGGAGAGCTGACAGCTGCTCGTCGTTGCTCGGTGGTTCTCTCCGGGTATTCCGGTTTCCTCCACCCGTAAATCTGTCAGCGACATGATATGACCCTGGCTGTTAAAGTGTCGCTATACCCTAATAAATAAATAAATACATAAATACGTGTAAGACAAGGAAACTCACCAAACTTCGAACTGACCATTAAAGGGTTACACTATAGTAAATATATAATTATGAGTTCGTTGTTTACTATGGAATAATTACCGATTGCATTGTTATAACAGTACTCTCAAATTCTAAATTATTTAAGATCTGGAAATCGATACTTGCAGGAATCAGTTCGCGAGAATCAAAATACGATGTTTGCGAGGCGAACTACATTTTAACACCTGGTGAAGCTTGTCTACTGTTGAGACTATTTGGCTGGACAAATGTTTTGACATTCAAGCGAAAACTGGTGGTCGATATATTAAGTAGAAGCGGTTATATTAATTATTCTACAACGACCAAATGTTTAGTCAGAATTATTACTTTCCAATGTGTAATTTACTGGGATTCCCGGGTTTGATTATAAACGATAACTTCACAAGTGAATTATGCAATCAACAAGAGGGCCAGCTATCCGTGCGAGCAAACGAAGACGCTTTGCCGTGGGTGTAATGGGGACTTCATTGTTTTTTTTTTGTTTTTTGAACCCTTTACCTAACATAAAAAGCAGACACTTGCAAAAAAATTCTTGAATAACTATTATTTTAATATTTTGTCTCAATGATGGGTCATAACCTATGTTTTAGAGACAAAAAATGAAAAAATAATGAAAATTAATTGGCGATTTTTGAGAATAGCACTGGTCGGTTTTGGCCGTTACGTTAGGTAAAGGGTAAATAATATAATTATGGATAATAATGAAAAGTAATAAACAGAGTAATCGCTTGACTGGACAGGTTACGTGAAATAATTCATTCGAGGCGAGGGACTATATTGTAAAACACTCGGGCGCATTCGCACACTCGTGTTTGTACAACGTCCCTCACCTCTCATGAATTATTTCACGTAACCAGTCCAGTCAAGCGATTACTCTCTATTCGTTTTAGCTGTTGTGAGATAAATACAACGAAAAGGTCCTTTCCTTCCAATCCAATGACAACATCAATCACTCACATAGTTTCGTAAAATGTTCTCTCGATATGCACAAAAATCGCCAGTCAAATTTCATTGCGTTTTCAATTTGCACCTCTACAACATGGCTATGAAGTCGTTCCAGCGATTGATCATAAGCTATATTTCGAAGATATCCTCGTGGGAACTCCGAGAAGTAAAGCTGTGCTTGTTTTAGTGCGATAAACAGCTTGTTTTACTAGTAAAATATGACGCGGTCATCAATGCCTGGGGTGGAAGTCCTCTAAAATTGATAGCAGAGGGACAAGCAATTGGTAGACCTGACTTTATATCCATGTTGCAATCACAACTTGCCATTACACAGAAATATGTGACCTTAAACGCCAATAAATAAATAAATAAATAAATAAATAAATAAATAAATAAATAATTTTCCGGAAGCAAAAAACGAAAATTTGTAATTATTCAAGAGAAAAATTGGCGAACGCCGTTTTTCTTGTAGTGTTTGGTAAAGGGTGAATGAATTGAAGGTTATCGGCTATATTGGCCTTTATCGGGATGTAATGCATCTTCTGATTAGTAAATGGATCGGAAACAATCACACCGTCCCTTTATCAGTAAATGACGCGTCTTCTGATTGGCTAAAGTGGGCGTAATAAATAGCAATGGCATTTTTTTAAGCAGACAGGTGATAAAAGCTCGCATTTTTGTTTCCCATGAGTGGCACGCACGAGATCCAGAGCTAAGAGTTGGCATTAAACTCGAATGCCTCACTTCAACGGGGGTAAACATCGATTAGAATTGTAGGGCACTTTCAACTAATATGCAGTGGTAGGACGCTCGGACAAACATCCAGGATACATGGAGATTTAACACATTCCTAACTCATATCGTCAATTAAATCGACTTTCGGGGGGGGGGGGGGGGGGGGGGGGGGGGGGGGGTGAGGCGCAGTGGCTCAGAAGGAAGGTAGAGGTGCAGGCTGCAAGCCGTGAGGTCCTCTGTGCGAATCCCACCTCCGGCAATCGTGTTGTGTCCTTGGGCAATACACTTCACACCCATTGCCCACTTAGGGGCAACGGTGGCGTTGTGTACTAAGACGTACTGTACGTCGATGGTGCACCTGTACGTCGATTGTGCACCTGTCTTCAACCAACGCTAGTCCTGCTTGTGTTGAGTTAGTATGTTGTGGAGCTGACAGTTGCTCGCCGTTGCTCGGGGGTTCTCTCCGGGTACCCCGGCTTCCTCCACTCGTAAAACTGTCTTGGTCATGATTGCCCATTGTGCAGAAATATGTGGCCTTAAGCACCAATAAATAAATAAATAGATAAAAAGATAAATAAATAAATCAATTTTCGATAAAGTTATCTCCCCTTGAAATTAATAGATGCGCGAGGAAGGTCCAATTGAGAAGCGAATAATCCTTGAGAAAACACCTATGCCCTATAAAATCAGAAGATAATAAAGAAAAGTTTCCTTTTGTTACTTTCAATAAACGAAAACAACAAACAGCTACCTGTTGTTTTCGTTTATTAAAAGTAACAAAATGAAAGTTGGCTTTCTATTGTAAGTCAGTTAGAAGCAACTAGTTCACAGATAATCCGCCATTAATTCATTCTTCCTGGAAAAACATTAGAAAATGTCACCTCCTCGGCTTGTACATTAATGGAAGAGAAAGTGGTTGTATTATAATTCACGGTGCGCTCACTATTGATATAATAAGCAGAAAAAAACTTACGAAACACCAAATGATGGTGATGAGGGAATCACATGATATGGTTTTGTTGAAATGTTTTGAATATTTTAACCCTCCCAACCCCCCCCCCCCCCCGCCACACACACACACCCATTTATGTTTTAACCCTTTACCTTAACATGAAAAGCAGACGACACTTCCAAACCAAATTCTTGAATAACTAATTTTTTTCATTTTTTGTCTCAAAAATATAGGTTATGATCCCTCTTTGAAACGAGCTCGACGAGCTCGTTCCAAAGTGGGGTCATAACCTATGTTTTGAGACAAAAAATGAAAATATAATGAAAATTAATTGACGATTTTTGAGAATAGCGCTGGCATGTTTTAGCCCTTACGTTGGGTAAAGGATTAATGGAAAGGATAGCGTCTGTACAATATGTCACGATGCACACATTGTTGATATAATGAACAGTTAAAAAGTAACAGATCATCAAGAGATGGTGAATGCGCCGTTTACTTATTCTTAAATGGTTTCAACAGAGAATAATAGCCAAAGGTTCAAACTGAGTGGGAAAACAGTTGTAAAAAGCCAGTTTCTGTATTTTTATACTACTCTACTGAAAAATGCCTGAAATTTGTGAAATGATGTACGGACTTGGGTGATTCAACGGTCTTACAACTAACAGACATCTACAATGAATTCTGCCATGCACTTGGCGAAGGAAAAGAAGTTAGGGTTGTTTTTTGCGACGTGAGTAAGGCGTTTGATAAGGTTTGGCACACTGGTCTTATCCACAACCTTGAAATGATAAGAATAACAGGCGACTTGCTTTCCTTTCTAAAGTCTTACCTTTCGAACAGGTATCAACGGGTTTTAATAGCCTCCGAGGCATCTCCTTAGAGACAAGTAACTTCCGGAGTTCCACAAGGATCCATTCTAGGTCCGCTGTTATTTTTAATATACATCAACGACATTACCGAAAATCTAGAGACTAGTATACGACTGTTTGCTGTCGATACATCTCCTTATCTCAGTGTATAGAATCCTGACCAAGCTGCAGCATTAATCAACCATGATTTGGCCACGATAGAACATTGGGCCAAATCATGGTTGATTGAGTTTAATCCTCAAAAAACCGAGACCATGTTAATTTCGCGTAGGATCAATGCTCCTACGCACCCACTTTTATATCTAAGTGGAATTCGAATAACCGAAGTAACTACTCACAGGCATTTGGGTGTGACCCTAAATAAAGCTTGTACTTGGAACGAGCATATTGATCATATCTGCGCTAAGGCTTGGACTCACATAGATATGTTGAGAGATCACAAGTTCACTCTTGATCGCAAAGTCTTAGAAAAGATACACTTCGCATTTATTAGGCCTCTCCTGGAATACGCAGACTGTGTTTGGGACAACTGTTCAAGTACGCAGGCTGCGAATCTAGAAAAAATTCAAGTAGCTGCAGCGAGAATAGTTACTGGTGCTACTACGAGTGCCAGTAAAGGCTTACTCTACTCGGAAACTCGATGTGATTCACTACAGGAAAGGCACACCGAAAGCACAAACGTTTTAAATTCAAGATGCATCATAATCTTGTTCCTCCATACCTTTCAAACAATGTATCACCAGTTACTTCGTCCATCAGTCTTCACCACAATACTCGATCAAATAAAAACCACCGAGTTCCGTTTTGTCATACCAGTTTGTACCAGTTTTTGTTTCTCCCAAATGTTACCAAACAGTGGAATGCGTTGCCCCTCTTGGTTAGGGAAAATTGTTCCATCATCAATTTCAGAAGGTTACAAAATAGTGGGAATCAACGCCCGCCCACATTCTATGTCGGGGCCAAATCCCGAGCAGCTCAAATTTATCATTGTAGGTTGCGTGTGCACTGTAGCGGTATTGACTTCCATTTGTATGATAACCACCTCTCGACTTCAGCTCTTTGTCAGTGTGGTGGCATAGAAACAACTGAACACTTTCTTCTGTAGTGTTCAAACTATACAGATGTATGTATCTAACAATTAATACATTACAGTTTGCCTTTGATCTTTCTATGCTCATGTTTGGGTCTGAGCGGCTGAGCATAACTGAAAACTCTCGTGTTCTGAGTCGTGCAAGAATATATCATACAAAGTGGGCGCTTTCACTGAGTTGCAGTATACATGTAACCTGTCCATGTGAAAGTAATTGTATGGATGTACATGCAGATTTATTCCATCCTGGTATATCGACCGGCGTATATACATCTTTAAATTGATCACAAAAAGCATCTTGGACATTAGCCTTCCTGGGGAAGTATACCGCGGACTGCCTGGAGTCCACCTTGGACTGTTTCCCCGTGCCAACAGTATCCTGTTGAAATAAATTGTTAACTGCTCTGGGCTGGAAGAGCGGTGCGAACAGTCCAGGCGCGGACTCTTGTCTTTGCGACGATTGTACTGTTCATTAATAGAGTCATAGACTACATTGTGATCGCTACTGGCATGTAATACTGCTTTCAAGTTGGTTTCATCTGAAGCTTATTCTTGCGTCTCTTTTCCATTACTTTGTTTTTGTTTTCTGGATTGTTTTTTTTTTGTTCTTTTTTTTTGTTTTTCTTTTCTTTTTTTTTGTTCTCTTTTTTTTCCTCTTTTTTCCCCAAGTTCTCTTACTTTTCTCTTCCTACCCAACAACGACGATGAGTTCAAACTTACTCAGTTATAGCAACCACCTATATACTTTGCTATTTTTGAAATGTTCCAGGAGACGGCTTATATAAGCTGAGTGCTTTCTGCCGAATCCACTCCTTTGATAACGTCAGCTATTTCTATACGTCTTGCTATAACGCATACCTTCTATTATAAATTCTGTACAGTTCATGTAATATTATCAATCTTTTGTATGTGTTATATCATGTTCAATTCTGAATAAATATTCACTCTAAATCGGTTGGGTTAAAAATCAACCCAAATCGACTGGGTTGAGTGAATATGAACCCAATTTGGGTTCATATTCACTCAACCCAGTCGATTTGGGTTGATTTTTAACCCAACCGATTTTAGAGTGTTGTTTAAACTAAATGATGTACACATCGATAATACAAATTCCCTAACATTTTCAAGTTTCATTTTTATACGACAATTCCACACCCTCAGTGTTAAATTCACTGATCGCTGAAGGCAATTAACTGGTAAAGTGCTGAGTTTTTTCTGACAACAAATCAAAGCTCATCATATACTGCTCTATTACATTTAATTGGATAGTGTCTTATAGGCACTATCCAATTAAATGTCAGAGAGCAAGGTATTGTATAAATAATCTGATTCATACCAGGGACAATAAAGGCTTCCTCAGGCAGAAAGTAGCTACATACAGTTATTGCCTGTTACTTTTAGTAAAGCCCAAAATAGGACTTCCAGCACTCTACCAGTTAAGGGGAACCAACTTTCTGGTGAATCTCCTCCAATAACGAAAATTGTAAGCTATGACCTGGTTGGAGGCTTAAAACCTCGGCTCTGTGTTTGAAACTGGCATTCGAGGTATTTAATCTCCATATACCGTAGATGTTGCCTGACATCACAAAAATGTCTGTTGGATATTCCACACGAACTAACATGAAAAGTCGAATGCGGGATAACTAATCCACTAAAGGTCGACATCACTTACAATTAAGGCTCTGGAATAACGAATATAATTTACACAACACAGTCAATTGATGGATTAGTTCCTAATCAGGAGAGCGGTGGCTCATGGGTTAGTGCATGGGACATCTAATCGTAATGTCGTTGGTTCGATCCCGACCCGTGTTATCTACGTTATACCCTTGGTCAAGACGCCACTCCCATTCCAACTGCTCAAATAGAAGCACGGTGGCTCGGCGTGCTCACCCATACTGCACGTCGATAAAACACAACCCTTCCATGGATGACAATTTTTCGTCAATGGAAGAGATTTTTAGGAAAGTTAGCTCCCATAATTTCCTAAACATGTCCTTAAATTTAACCCTAAGGGATGGGAATTTAAAAAAATTAAATTTCGAAACGTTAGCTAACTTGTATCATGTATGTGTTCATCATTTCACAAACTTCAGGTATTTTTTAGCAGAGTAGTATTGAAATACAGAAGCTGACTTTTTGCAATGTTTTTCCCGGATTAGTTACAACGTTAGACTAAACTTCTCTGTTGAAACTCATTTCAGAATAAGAAAACAGCATTTTCACTATATTTTGAGGTTCTGTGCCTGTTTTTCTGTTCAATATAACAACAGTGAGCGCATCGTGACATATAATACAGACAGTGTCTCTTCCATTAATATAATTAATATAATGGGAGGGGAGATTTGCTCATTTTTTAACTGATAGAGTGCTGGAAGCCCATATTTGGGCTTTATTCTGAAATGCAGGTACAACAATTCAAAGGCTTCATACTTGTGGGTGTGCTTCATATTATCTTTGGAGTGAAAGTATTTCCACTGTATGGATTTGCCTTGTTGCAATGTATGGGAGAGTGCCAAATGGCACTCTCCCATACATTGCAACATGGCAAAGACTGGGGAATTAATTTTGATGACTAGAAATAATTTAGCACTCTACCAGTTAAGGAAAAAAAATTTGAAAATTAATGTTAAAACACATGCGCTAAACGAAGTGTCGAAGTAAACTGCACTTCTACATTTCAGATATAGCGAAGTGTAATTTGGCAGTTAGAAGACTAACAGTGACATGGTGAAATGCACATGTACGTGACACTTCGAGTTAACTCTTCCAAGCTAGCAACTCAGGGTGATGAGCTAGTTTATTCTATATTTCCTACACTCTTGACATTACAGGTTTTTGTTTCTCAACCCATCTGATGAATCCCCGTTTGGTCTAATAAACTTGTCACTAGAAAAGTAAAACTTAATTTGGTTTTATACGATATACGAATGAATGTTGACTTGTTGTTAAAGTCACCTTTATCATCAATGAGGGATCCGAAAGTGTCTGTGACTAATGCCTGCTCATTTTTCGATACTAGCCAAGGTAAGGTGACTTCGAGCGTTTTTGTCGGAACATAAAAACCCAATTGATTTTCTGAGACACCCCAGACAATAAACACATTTAGCACCATCACATGCTCACACTGTTTATACATATACATACATGTATTTGTAACCCCATGTGAAAACCTCATGTACCATAAACAAGAGCAACGCAAACGCGTGTGCTGATGCCCCCGAAAGTAGTAGCAAAGTCGGACTTGCATGTAAATAAATAACTTCTGAATGTTTGAAGAGAATTGGTTCATCCAAACAACCCTACAGGCTATGGTACAATTTACCTTAGTCAGAAACAGATGCCAAAAACAAACAGTGGCCATAACTTTACCAAACATGAATGGGCGAAATGCTAGGTACGAGAGCATCCGTTCCCCCAAGCTGCCCTATCACCATACCAAAGAACATTAAAATCCGACAACTGATGCTCGAGTTATAATACAAAATGGAAGTACGGATGGCCGGAGACCTCGACTATATACCCCCGAAAAAATCTTTTCGGGACATAACAATAGTTTGTGAAAATAAACTGAATTGAACTGGAAATAGAAATCCCACATCGTAACCCGTTAGTATGTTACGTAATGTATCATCATTATGACAACCCGTAGGAAGAAAGTGTTGATCACGTCTTTACATAATATCCTACAAAATAAACGGGGGCGCGGTGGCTCAGTAGGTAGAGGTGCAGGCTACAAGCCGTGAGGTCCTCGGTTCGAATCCCACCTGCGGCAACCACGATGTGTCCTTGGGCAAGACACTTCATCCCCATTGCCCACGTGGGGGCACAGTGGCGCTGTGTACTCAGGCGTACTGCACGTCGATGATGCACTTGTCTTCAACCAATGCTAACCCTGCTTGTGTGGAGTTAGTATTTTGGGGAGTTGGCAGTTGCTCGCCGTTGCTCGATGGTTCTCTCCGGGTACTCCAGCTTCCTCCACCCGTAAAACTGTCATGGTCATGATTAGTCATTGTGCAGAAGTATGTGACCTTAAACACCAATAAATAAATACAGAATAAACAGCAACAACAAACGAGCGATCTAGCTTTGGCGAGATCACGGGTTAGTTGCTGCTATTTATTTTGGCGGAATTGTGTTATGATGTAAACGGCTTGACACTCTACATACACGGGGACGCCAATCGCAACCTCTGAGTCAATCAATATACTCCTAAACATTGTGAGACTTTTGGAATTGGGAATTCAATCTGCTTTATTATTTTGTTGTAGCCTGTAGCTCGTTCGAACACTTTACAATTAATGTTCATGCATGCGTAACCTGAACGGCCGTTCACGGGTTATTTCATGCATGAATGACCATATCTTATCTCCAACAAACTTCTGATACTTTCATTGGATTTAAGACGTCGCGTGGAAGCTGTGTTTTAACGCAGTTTGTTCAAATCGATGGAGAGATAAAAGAGTGATCTCCACTTAGTATTTCTACTTTCAGAATGGTGGATAAATAAATAAATAAATAAATAAATAAATAAATAAATAAATAAATAAATAAATAAAATTTATAAGTGCAGGTAATGGCAACATGATGTTGTCATTTCACATTTAAGACCAGTTCAAACTTTTTTTTTTTGCTGTTTCCTTGTTTATTTCGTACGACATGTAAATATATCCATCCAATTACAGTTAAAATTATTTTCATCCCAAACAACATCAATCAATTCTAACTTGGTAATTTCGTGATATTTTTTGTGTCGATTCCCCGATTCATATCAAATATATGTTTTGTTACATTTTGTTCTATTATTCTCATTGATTTTTTTTTCCTTCTCGTGTTTGCTTACTGTTTATGGGGTCTCATATCCGTATCATTATTTACGATTGGAAACAAGATTACATTATCTGAAAAATTTTGTGATTATATGTAATGTCACTTCTTCTTGATTATGGCTTAGCTTTAGAATATTATAGAGGCAATGTTTTATACAGAGGTTGGTGAAATATTACTATCCTTATCGACCTGTCTTTGTGAATATATTTGAATAGTTTTTTTTAACCCGTACTGTTAACAAATTCTTCGTTAATTTTAAATTAACAAGTTTTTAAAGCATCACGCCTTCAACAACCAAGAGGCTGCATTCAAGTCATGTCAGCTTATACTTCAATGGCTGATATAGAGACATCTCGAGGAGGTGTCATCCCACTAGACCAATTCCCAAAAGACCAATTCCCCTTGGACCAACTACACACTGTTATTGATTGAGGGTTGATTAAGGATAATTAAGAAAACATTTATTTATTGATAAGCACTTTATTTGATAAAAACAAATAATAAAAAGAATCACAGCCTTTGAAAGTGTGTGATTACTATAACAATTGTTATGAAAAATATAAATATCAACAAGCCAGAAAATAAGCAGACTATCATCTGAAAAATGAGGTCCCCAGAGGGTGAATTTGGTGATGCTACCCTACACAGCAGGGTAGCACCACTACATTTACCATCTGTGAACCTCAATCTGAATCAAGGTCTCAAACATAAACAGAAAAAGGTACCCAGAGGATAAACTGGCCCACTGTATGGGATAGCATCAGGAAATTCACCCTCTAGGGACCTCATTCTGCAAATGACAGACTGCTTATTTTCAGGCTTGACTATCAATAACATCAAATACATTTATAAATATATCAAATTATTGATATAGAATTATTTTAAAAGTAGAACACATCAGTTGGTCTAAGGGGAATTGGTCTTTTGGGAATTGGCCTCGTGGGAATTGGTCTAAAGGGAATGAACCCGCGAGGATGACATTGAACATTCAACATTTATTAGATTCTCTCATTAGAACCCGTATGAGGGTGCATGGGGTACATACATATGAACAATTATATGACTGATACACGTGATGGTGGACGAATAAAGCCATTGTACAATAATCACAAATCTGGAGACTTGAGTCTTGAGATTCTGGTGCTCTTATAAAGCAAGATACTCACTCTTTCTCTTGTGTTTTCTAACGTTTACGTTGTAAGTTTGTAGCACTGATCCGAGTAAAGGTTCCTCCTTACAGAGCATTTCTTGCTTTCGAAAAGCAGCAAGGGAAAATCCTCCTTAACCCTTTGAACCCTCGTTTCCTGGAATGGTATCGCCTTTGTGTACACTTACAGTGAGATGGGTCAGTCCAGTATCAATATTCAGGGATGATAAAATAATAACTGCAGACTGCAGCCGCCTGGCTGCAGACTGCAGTTATTATTTTATCATCAATACCCCGTGTATAGACCTCTTATAATGAGACAAAAAGTGGAACAAAATTATGTCTTGGACCGAAAAATCGGTCTCACGAGTCCAAAGGGTTAAGGTATTTATTTATTTATTTATTTATTTATTTATTTATTTATTTATTTATTTATTGGTGTTTAAGGTTACATACTTATGCACAATGGCTAATCATGACCGTAACAGTTTTACGAGTGGAGGAAGCCGGAGTACCCGGAGAGAACCACCGAGATTCTAGTGCTCGTATAAAGTAAGATACATCTTACTTACTCTTTCCCAGGTTGTATTTTCTAACGTCTACGTTGTAAGTATGTAGTACTGATCCGAGTAGAGGTCCCTCCTTTCAGCGCATTTCTTGCTTTCGAAAAGCAGCAAGGGAAAATCTTCATTAAGTTATGAGGATTGCGTAATACCTTACTCGAAAGGGGGTGGGGTGGGAGAAGAGTATCTCGAAACTTGCTGTAAAGTAAGTCCCTCGGTAATGCTAGATACCTATCACTTTAACCTCGTATAACTGCCAGTATCGAGCTTTTACCGAGTTTTAAATTTTACGCCTGTGCTCCATGTGTGGAGACAGATAGATAGCTGAAATAATATCATTCATAAAAGGACGCCCGCAGACCCACGTCAGACCAGTAGTGATGAGGCATGCATTGACCAGAGTCAATGCATGCCCGGTCACCACCAGTCCAGCGTATGTCCGCGTGCACAGTACCGGCCGCACATCCTCTATCATTCAGTTTCCCAAGTAATAGAACAGAATGTAGGGTATATATAATATCTGATAACCATAGAATAGGGGCGCGGTGGCTCAGTTGGTAGAGGTGCAGGCTGCAAGCCGAGAGGTCCTCGGTTCGAATCCCACCTGCGGCAACCGCGTTGTGTCCTTGGGCAAGACACTTCACCCCCATTGCCCACGTGGGGGCACGGTGACGCCGTGTACTATGGCGTACTGCACGTCGTTGGTGCACCTGTCTTCAACCAATGCTAACCCTGCTTGTGTGGAGTTGGTATGTTGGGGATCTGACAGTTGCTCGCCGTTGCTCGGTGGTTCTCTCCGGGTACTCCGGCTTCCTCCACCGTAAAACTGTCACGGTCATGGTTAGCCATTGTGCAGAAATATGTGACCAGAAAAAACACCAATAAATAAATAAATAAATAAATATAAATAAATAAATAAATAAATAAATAAATAAATAACCATAGAATATAATCCCCCGCTCTATATACTTGAAGTATATACATCGGGTGCTGCATATAATTATAATTTATGGAACAACCTTTGACCTCGTTCGATTCCATTTTCATTCATTCATAAACTTCATAATTCAGGTGTGAATTCTACGTTGAAGGAGCAAGTGAAATTTAATTGAAATAATATGACATATTTTCTATAAATATTTAAATTTTGTTTATTTTGCTGAAATAAAAGAAATAATTACAACCTACTGCGTTCAAAACCTTATGAAGAAATTACTAGAATGTCAATAATGTGTAGTACGCTATTTATAATTACGTCTACATCTACGATCAAAGTACTGCTCTAATTACAAGTTCGTCTGCTACCCGAAAAAAGTTTTGTACAAATTGTAAACAAAAATAAAAGTGTTACCATAATTACTGGAAATTGGAAAGTTCTCGACTGAATGCACATTATCATCGTCGTCGTCAGGTAGAGTTGAAAAACTCATGAATAGTAGATCAACTTCAAACAGTGTCCACGACAGTACAGCAACAACCAAAAGATCGCGTTTGCTTTGTCTCGTTTTCAACGGAGGCCCGCGGGAATCAGCATAAAAGTGAATGTAAGTCTCAATGAGAGAAACTGCTGTTTGTTATCAGATAAAAACAATATACATATAGCGATTTTTTTTTATATCTGGCTTTTACAACTCGTTGAAATATAGTTAATATTTTCTTGTCTTGACAGAGCCTCAAAAATATTAACTATATTTCAACTCGTATAAACCATGTATAAAAAGCACTATACAGTACGTGGAGAGTGAATTGTAACTAAATCACCTGGGGAGTGGAGTTCTCACCCAAAGTATCACTTTCAAATTCTGTACATGTGGACAAAAAACACAAGCAATGTTTCAGCAACAGGACCTCCGGGTATAACCCGGAGGTCCATTGGCTGGAACTTTGCTTGTGCTTGTAATGTTTTGCAACAAATTTGCAATTATTGCTTGGGTGGAATCTCCACTCTGTGGGTGATTGAGTGATAATACACTCTCCACGTACTGTATGTATATACCCTACAATCATATATATATATATGTTGTTACCACCATATGGGTTTCCGAGATAGTGTACTGGAGTCGAGACCTCGTCTCTGGACACTTGTCAACGAGTCCGTTAGGGCGAGTCGATATATGACCCTGAGACAAAGTCGAGACTTCGATACACTATCTCGGGAACCCACATGGCGCTAATAACCAATTTATCTTATAATATTCCTACATTTCTTGGCATGTTCGCTTAACGAAGGGACTGGGTTCAGTTTTTAATGGTGTCTATTTTGACAATCATTCTGCGTCTGTGAAATGATTTTTTTTATGAATGAAGATCGTGACGTCATAGTTATTCAAAAATCTTGTTTCCAAGTGTCGTCTGCTTTTCATGTTAGGTAAAGTGGTGTGGTGGGTCTGCCTTCCAGACCTTGTGAGAACCATAAAGTATTTCCTTTGTTTTTTTCATGTCAATACAAAGACCTTGTGAGAACGTAAACAATAGTGTTTGCGTCCCCACGAGGATTTCCTTCGTTTTTCCCATGTCCATACAAAGAAAACAATATGTTACAGTTTGCCATCCCGGTTTTGTGGGGACTTGCTTTTCACTGTTTGTCAACGAAAACACAGGAAAAACAACAAGTACCCACAACGTCGGTTAAACAAGACAGTGTGTGTATGTGTATGTGTAAGTGTGTGGGTGTGTGAGTGTGTGTGTTGTAAAGGACAAATCATGTTTTGGAGAAATTTAGAATGTTGATTGCTAATCTCCCGCCGATGATAGAACCCTCGGCAACGCGACCTGACAATCAGGAATCCAACGCCCAAACCACTAGATCATTGCATACCGTCCAAAACGACGGCTGGAATCTAGTATTTTAGAAGACCGTCTCAGGTTTACTTGGTTCACATTCCCCATAGCTGTTACATGGAAGTGTGACACGCGCTCGCTACAGAACGGCGAAAGTGTTGTAGTTGGTCTCAGACAAAGAGAAGCGTGATCATCTGTGTGTGAGAGGATGTGTATCGTATTTGGAATGGAAAGACATTTCCAAGCAACCGAGAACCAAAACTGCAGGCGTTTGGTCCTCGATAGGGTTTCGTCTGTTTCAGTCAGTTCAGGAACTGTGGAACTAGGTTTTGGTTCCATCACCGGAGGTCCAGGTTACTTTAGTCATGTTATAGAGCAATGGACGAGAGTAATAGGGTTTGTTGGTGGCGAAAATGATATGTTTGTATGTGGAGGGAGAAACGGTTATTTATTTGTGTATTTCTATATTCTGTTATATTAAAACGTGTCAAGCGAAGAAATAGCAATTAAACAAGGTGCTATGCCACCGGTATCCCCCGCCAAGAAGTGGTTTGCTAACCAGAAACCATAAAAATTTAAATTTTCTAAGTCGACAAAAGTCAAAAAAGGCCCATAACTCTAGAACAAAATGATTGGACAAAACACCTTACTTGTGAATACACTTTCCCTTGTGATGGTCAATCAGCATACCAAAGCTAATTCAAATCTGACATGCACTGACCGAGATACAGAGGTCGAAATTTGTTACAGACGGACGAGCGTACGGACCCCATTCCTAGCTCCCCTGCCAACTTCGTTCTGGCGGTGGATAATAAATTAGAGTTAGGTATTACTCTGTGTCAACATCAAACGCCACGCCTTCCCGTATTAAAAAGACGAGAGCCACACAGTGTGGTACAAAATATCGCCAGTTTGTTATTTTTCAGTTTTTGTCTTCGAAACCTTACTTACGCTCTCTCATTGGAACGATCCCGTAGGGCTCCTTCCAATGAAGGAAGCTTAAGACAGAGTTTGGAAAAAATATGATGCTTTTGATTTATGTATGTTAACGAATTGTCCTAGTAGTGTTTTACTTTTGTTCGTGAGAGGGTTATGGTCCTTTCTTCGAGTAGAACCATTCGTACCAATTCATATCTTTGTTCTCCAGACGAGACGCTATTGAACGCAACTGCATATAAAGACCATTAATTTTGCTTTTGCGCCATCATCAATAAATGTAGTTCACTTCTGACAAGTGGAATTGAAATTTGCATCTTTATAGCGCATCGAACCACTACTATACTTTTGAATTGACAGACTATGTCATTAATAAGGCACGTTCATTATAAATAAAAGCGACTATAATCGTATATTTGTATAGATAATCACGTCGGAGGCTAATATCCATGAATTAGAGCTTCCGAATTCCGGAAGTCATCAAATCTCGCTACCTTCATGATCTTAAATTAGATGGCGTGGAAAAACACCTTCCCTTTCACGACTGAATAAATTACAGAATTACCGTTCCACTGTCAATCATTACTGATTGGACTCCATTCCCAAACCTCCCAAATATCTTAACTCGCAAAGTGAAACCCTTGCATTTTTGAGCTGAATGTTCACAGAATAGAGACATGCGAATTACCAATTTTGATCGAATCGAATTGGTGAAAACGAATCGAATTTCGAATCGAATTTCGAATGGAACTTCGAATCGAATCACAGTTAACGGATACGTCGTCAAAAGAAAAGTTTTTTTTTTAAATAATACCCCCGGTTATTAAAAGACACACAGTTATGTAGAGTGCTTTGTTCGCTTCACCACTTCCCACGCTATAAACTGAGATATAAACCAATATACTAGCTATTGACTGAAACTATTCGAATTGTTGATTTTGTAGCCTCGAAACTGCAGCAATAAACATTTTTAAACGAACCTGGCTGATAGCTCACTTTTATCACATGTTTTCCCCGAAAAAAACTCGGTTTAAATCGGATCGACTCCATTCTGGTTGTGAATTCATTTGTTTTAAATAAAAATGCGGAATTTCTAAAACGAAACGATAATTAAACGCCGAATGGAGTCGATCTGCTTGTAAATTAAAGCCTGCTCTACTTCTGTTTATATAATAATCAGGGGTATTCTTTTGGAAACCGTTGCTTTTGGCGATGTATCCAGTAACTGTGATCGAACAGAACAATACTCAATATAAAATAATGTGATCATGTTGTGGAACAAATCATTTATTGAAGTTGAACAGCTGAATAACTTTTCAAAGTTCGAAACTTAAAATTTTCATAACTGGTCACTGGTCATAATACACAATAAAAGTTGAAATGAACAGTTGTAGCAGTAACAGTGTCTGTAGCGATGTAGCTACAACTGTTGTTGTAGCTACATCGCTACAAACACTGCTATCGCCACATGTCAGTTACGTTTCTACTCAGAACTATCACAAACGTATGGCCGAAGTATATTTGAAAATATTCGAATTTCCAATTTCGAATTGAATCTTGACTTTCGAATCGAATTTCGAATTTTCGCTGGAACCTATCACATAAAATATGAACGTATCTATTTTGTATTTGTATGGGACCGTAACATGGGTGCACGGTGACGTTATGTACTAATGCGTACTGTACGTCGATGGTACACATGTCTTCAGCCAATGCTAACCCTGCATGTGTGGAGTTAGTGTACGTTGAGGAGTTTGACAGTTACAGAGAGGCGACTCATTTGATGTTGGTCCCAGGTCCATAGGTGATACAAAGCCTTTGATATGGGCGTGACCCATTTTCAAAACACCCCTTTGGACACCCTAAATGCCCCAGGAATCTGAAAAACATGGATGGTCGAGTATTTGTGACTGCTGGTCCCAGAGCCATAGGTGATACCAAGCCTGAGATACAGGCGTTACTAACGTTCAAAACACCCCTATGGACACACCTAACGCCCCAGGAATCTGCAAAACATAGGTGGCAGAGTACTTGTGACTGTCTATCAGTATGCCAAAAACCAGCGAAATAGGGCATTTCGTTTTTTGAGTTATCGCGCAGACAAGGATGTGCAAAGAAGATAGGAGAAAAAAAAATAAAAGAAACAGAACCCATAAAAGAACAATATTCTGTGTGTAAATTTACACAGACGAATTATGAACCTCTACCCTGTATACATATTCCGTGAATCTCAAACACCGTTTCGTCTCCCAGTGGAACTGATGATCTTTTCTTTCTCTTAAAATATAATTTGAATTATGATAAACATGCAGGGACACGTAGAGAGATTTTGGAAATTATGGGAGATATTTGTCTTTCCGTGCAAAAAATCAATATGCAAGTCAGAGAAGTCACAAGAAGAATATATCTAGAATATTTCACGCATTAAAATTTATATAACGGATGTCATTTTTGAAACCTTATTCTCTTTTTTAACATTCACAATATTTTATTTCATCCCTTGAGCACTTTAGCAATGCAGATGGCGTATTGATGTACTCAATAGACGGTTTACACGTATAATCAAGAAGCAATTCAGTTCGATAAGCTTTGCCTCAGCTAGATTTCTTCACCCATTTCGAATATCGTTATGAAAATCGACTTTCGATAAAGTTATCTCCCTTGAAATTATTTAGTTTAAACAATATTTATTCAATGAATATGCTATATGTTACAGGATTGACAACCAAAACAAGAGTTCCCAGGGGGCCTTAAGGCGCTCTCCAGACATGATAGTCTAAATATCAAAACAGGGACTTGACTTGAATAAGCTGCATACGCCCCTCCTAAGAAAAGCATATACCAACAAGACGAAGCTATTGTGCCCACACAATACACAGGATTTTCCTTCTATTTTCAGTTCCTGCACTTGCACGTCCAAAAATTGAGATAAACGCATAAAAACAGATTTTTTTAAAATTTTTGTTCGGAAATTTTCGAAGTCCCAAACAAAATTTTTTCAGACTAAAATTTTTTTTCTTCTTCTTAAAATGGACCAAAACGCATAAAAAAATCAAAGAACTAATTTCCGGATTTTGGTCCCACCCGGCCCCCAAATTTTCAGTGTAAAAAAAAAAAAATTTTTGTCTTTTTTGTCTTAAAATTGACCAAAATGCATAAAAAAACAACTCATTTCCGGATTTCGGTCCAAAATTTCTAAGTCCGGACCAGGACCCCAAATTTTCAGCCCAAACATGAACCCAGGGATTTGGCTTGAACAAACTTGAATCTCACCTCCCTAAGCATGCTGCATACCAAATATCAAAAGATTCTTATTGGTAGATCTGAAGAAGATTTTTAAAGAATATTCCTCATACTGCACTAATTTAAGCATTTGGGCTCCCATAGAGAGCCCAAATATGGACCCAGGGAACTGATTTCAATAAACATGGGAAACAAACTTTCAAAGATGTTACATGTGAAATTTGAAAGCTTTTGGAGCAGTGGTTTGGGAGAACAGTAGTGTTAAATGTTTTTCCCATTACCCACAGTGTTAAAAAATGCTGACTCAGCACTTTTTCAAAGTCCCCAAAAAGTACCCCATGAGAAAACCGATAGCAATTTTTGTTCTGACCATTCCATTCTGTTGGTCCTAAGGAAGCTTCACACCAAATAAGAATTATCAGTGCCGTGTAGTTTTGGAGATATGGGCGTTTTAATTTGTTTCTATATTTAGCTCCTGCGGTTCCCATGGGGCAGCAGGAAAAACTGTTTGGCATAAATTAAGTACTTATGACCCAATAAGCCCTCGTATCAAATTTGGTTCAAATCTGCCTCTCGGTTAGGAAAATACAAATTTTGGGCGGGGAGAAAATTCTTGCCCCTCGCATAACGAAGGCAAATATAGCTCCTCCAACTTCTCTTGAACAAATCTGAGTCTACACCTCAAACGGAAGCTGCACACCAAATATCAAGTCTCTGCTACTGCTGGTTCATGAGAAGAAGATTTTTTAAGATTTAAGCACACTTTTTAGGCGTGGCCCTACCGAGGGGCGGGTCAACTTGATTTGAACAAACATGAATTGACATAAGGTGCATGCACAGCAAATTTTGTTGAATTTGGTCCAGTAGTTTGTTAGAAGAAGTCGATAATGTAAAGCTAACGCCGGACGGACGACTGACGACGGGCGACGACGGGCGGAAAGTGATTAGTAAAGCTCCCCTTGAGCACACTGAACATCAAAAATATATATTTATTATTTATTTATTTATTTATTTATTTATTTATTGATGCTTAAGGTCACATACTTATGAACACTGGCTAATCGTGACCGTGACAGTTTTACGGGTGGAGGAAGCCGGAGTAGCCTGAGAGAACCACCGAGCATCGACGAGCTCCTCAACATACGAAATCTGTTCAAGCTCCGCTCAAGCAGGGTTACAGCGGTTGAAGACATGTGCACCATCGACGTACAGTACGCCTTAGTACACGGCGTCCTCGTGCTCCCATGTAGGCAACCGGGATAAAGTGCCTTGCCCAAGGACACAACGCGGGTCGCCCCGGACGGGGATCGAACTCGAGACCTCTAGCACAGAAGTCCAATAGTCTACCACTGAGCCACCGCGCCCCCGTAACAAATATTAACAAAAGAAAGCAAATTGCTATTTAATGTGGGGATCTGAGAGAAAGCTAGGAGCTTATGTTAGTCATCTCCCTAGAAGTTATTTGACGAGCCAGGAAGTTACAATTTGGAAATAATTGCTGAGAAAACACCTTTGATATCAATAGAAAATTAGGCAAACTTTACTTTTGTGACTTTTACTAAACGAAAACAACAGACAGCTCTCTGAGCTGTCTGTTGTTTTCGTTTATTAAAAGTAACAAAAGGAAACTTGGCTTTTACGGTAGGACAATTAGAAACGACCAGTTCACAGATAATCCGCCATTATGAATATCTGTGAGAACGACATCCACACTGGCTTCTATTTAGTGAATGTATTTTAACAGTAATTAGCAACTTTTTTAAAAGAACTAACACCTCTCACCTCCTAGACGTTTTATACTGGAGGAAAAAACAGTGCCTATGTTATATGTTACGCTGCGCACATTGTTGATATATTTAACAGGAAAAAAGTTACAGAACATTAAAAGATGGCGAAAACTCCGTTTTCTTATTTTTAAATGGTTTTCTACGTAGAATAGGGGTCAAACATTCAAAGTAATTGGGTAAAATTGTAAAAATATAGCTTCTGTGTTCTTATATTACTCTATATGAGAATTAGGGGCGTAGGAAGCTCTATAAACGTGGAAGGGCACAAATTTACAATGCTACCATGGTTCGACCCAGTATGAGAAAGGTTACAATCGCATATGGGTAAATGAACCATGACTCGCCATTGACTCTCCTTTGGACGAATATGCCACCGTGTGGTCACTGTCTTGCTCGTTTCTTCTACTTCAACATCTTCCAACCCGAAGGCCAGCCTTCGGGTTGTAAGATAGTCGAAGTAGAAGAAACGGACCGAAGCGACTGAAAGTGGGATTCTTTGTCTAAATATTATTTGGATTTGTAAATAATGTTACAGGGATGCCTGTATATTGACACGTTTGCATGTGCCCATTTTAACTCTTTGTGTTACTGCAAAACATATCTCTGGGAAAAAAGTGGAGGGGTACGTGCCCCCTGTTCCTCCTGGTTCCGCCGCCTCTGAGGAGAATGCTTGAAGTTTGTAAAATGATGCGTCCATCGATGATACATTCAAAGTCGCTCAAATTTAAATTTTAATATGAAATTCCCATACCTTTAGAGTTAATTCATTTTGACAACCTTAGAAAATCAAGGGAAGCTAACTTTCCAGTAAATCGCTTCCAATGACGAAAATTGTCATCCACGGATGAAATGACGATTCGACATTTGCCGTTTCGAAGTGACCTTTGTATTGGAAATGTGGAATCAATTGTAATATTTCAGTGATTGTCTTAATTTAATTAAAACCGGATAGACAAATCTTGACCTCTGACCCTTGGGTGCAGATCTCATGATACATGGTCCGTTATCTATTGATAATACACATTTTAACCCTTTACCTAACGTAACTGTCAAAACCGGCCAGCGCTATTCTCAAAAATCGCCAATTAATTTTCATTATTTTTTCATTTTTTGTCTCAAAAACATAGGTTATGACCCCTCGTTGGAACGAGCTCGTCGAGCTCGTTCCAACGAGGGGTCATAACCTATGTTTTTGAGACAAAAAATGAAAAAAATTAGTTATTCAAGAATTATTTTTGCAAGTGTCGTCTGCTTTTCAGGTTAGGTAAAGGGTTAATAAACTTGTGTTGAAAAATAGTCAGCGGTGAAGAAAATATGGCGTGAGAAACAAAATGTTGACGGCACGTGCAGCAATATCGAACAATTTTGTTGTCCATTTTTGTCCAAGTTTTGTATATACCAGAGGTATTTACCACAAAATTAAATCGCAACGCCGACAAGACAGAGGTTAAAGATTTGTAACGAAATGAACATTGACACATTCCGATGACGTCATATTGTGAATTCTACAATGTATTCGCATAAATTTTCGACGGGAATTTCGTGCAACCCGCTCCTCTCATAATGGCGTTCGTACAAAAATTCATTTCAAAGAGTTAAATGTCCTTTGATTTTGCGGTCTGTGTTTTTAGTTCAATTTTCTTCACCAAACATCCGTCTGCTAATATTTCTGAAACGTGACACCATGTTGTTTGTTTTCACAAGAACGAGCGATGATTGAATAGTCCTGCGCTCACTAAATATGCTAATAAGCCGGTCACGTGGGTCATGTGAGATAGATATATATGTCACATGGCCTTCTCACATGAGACACGCATACCTTGTATCGGACGAGGGAAGGGGGGGGGGGATGTTGTCCTGTGACCTTGATCTTGAGTGTACAGACCCAATTGCGATTTTCGCCCAACTATTATAGACCTGTTGTGTGTTGGTGTTTTTTCAAATATTCCGTGATAAAGAAAGTATGTCCTGCATGCCTGGACAAACAAAACGTTGAAATCTTAACTTCTCGCATGTTGCTTGCGCATATTCCAGCGCAGGACATCAAATCTCTTACCACTGGAATGAGTATAATTTGTGCACTTTTAACCAAATTGAAGTTGAGGGAGGTTCAGCCTCCGAAACTACTTAGATTTTTCCTGGAATATTCCACTTTGTTGATCGACTCGCCCAAATTGAGGAGTTGACGATGAATACAATACATGAGTGGAGAATAGCAATTTATTTTATTTTCACTCATTTATCATAAATTACTGACTGACACGAATTTTATTTCTAAAACTCACATCCGTGTGGTCTGGAAGACCATTTTCAAGTAATTTACAAACATGTTAGCCATAAAGTAGTTAAAATAATCTATTTTGAAGAACTCTCATCCTTGCATTATTAGGGCCCTGCAAACCTGAAATTTCGGGTCGAATCGAATCCCGAATCCAATCAGTCACCAGATTTCGAATCGAATCGATCTCACCGCTTTTCAAGTTGTGGATATTGCACCTTCTTACAACCGTAAATATTGTCAGTCTCCTCTTAAGTATTGCGTGAAATAGCGACACGTGCAAACCAAGCAAAAAGGCGGAATATTCCAGAACGGAATCAATGTGATTTCGGAAGCGGAAGCGGAACCTTTCTCTCACCAGGTCTCCTGTACAGGACAACCCCACCCCACCCCACCCCACCCCTCCTGTACAGGAGACCTGATGACAGAAGAAGAGTTCAAGTGGAGACACTTTGTTGCATCTTCATAACATCTCGACGATTCGATAAGTTTCGAATCGGTGTGATTAAAATCGAATCAAATCACGTGGACAATTTCGAATCGAAACGATTTTCGAAGGCATTATGTAACCACACTAAAACAAATCTTCACAATGTTAACAAAACGACGTAAAAGCTCACTTGTTATAACTTGATTTTGCAGCTGTGCAGTTATCCCCCTTGCAGCCCCGTATGACATGGGCTCATTGGTATTGCAAAATATGGTTTAGTACGTTAAATTCAGGAAAACAAGGTGAAAATGTTATGCGTGTTTTGAATTCGTAAAACCACTTGAAAGAATTCAAACAGCAAGGTCTCTAGCCACCAGTCGAATTCGACACTGTTGCGACCTGGAGCCAGTCTAGGTCTTGAATAGTTCATCGTCTATATTTAATCGGCTGGAATATTTCAGTTGGTCGGGAAAGCGAACCTATACGGTTCACTTTTCCAACCAACTGAAATATTCCGATGGATCTATAAAAAATTCATTTATTTTGAAGCAACGTAAGAAATGTCTCTCAAACAAGCCTTGATTTTTCGGAAACTCTTAATGGGTGCTAAATATGTTTGGTTGCCGAATAATTATGAATAACGACTCACGGCAGGTGTTGTTTTGTGATTACGCCGCGTGTTTTAAAGGTGAATTAAATACTTATTGATTGGAATATCTATAGCTGGAGCTTGAAAACGTATCTGTACAGTATTAGACTGGTGATCTGGTAGATTGTTCAAACAGATGTAAAATGTAAGGATAAACACTCATTTACACATTTAAAGGGATTAACGATACTTTCGTCAGAAATGGTCACCTCGTTTTGGTCAGTTTTACGGGTGTACGAAATATAAGTACCCAGAGAGAACCAACAACATTCAGACTGCCTGGCAAACTCCGCACAGGCAGGGTTACGTTAAACATAGTTTTATTTGCCATAACTATTAAGTAAAAAGGGATAGAAGGACAAGTGTTTTCCACTTAGTAGAAACTTCCGCTCCCATAACATGAATACAGAAAATGTTACAATGGCGGAACAAACAAGTTTTTGAAATTCGTAAATGTAAAATAAACTATTTGAAAGGGTTTATATATATATGTGTGCGTATGTGTATAATTAAATATGAATTTATTTATTTATTAGTGTGTTAAGGTCATATACTTATGCACATTGGCTAATCATGACCGTGACATTTTACGGGTGGAGGAAGCCGGAATACCAGGAGAGAACCACCGAGCAACGACCAGCAGCTGCCAGCACCCCAACATCGTAACTCCGCTCTGCAGCACAGGCAGGGTTAGATTGGTTGAGGACATGCCTACCATCGACATGCAGTACGCCTTAGTACACGGCGTCATCGTGCCCCCATGGACAATCGGGGGTAAGTGCCTTGCCCAAGGACACAACGCGGGAGTCCGAATTGATCGCTCAGACGGTCACCCATCCAATGATTAACCGGGCTCGACTTTGCTTAACTTCGGTGATCTGATGTGAGCCGGTTATGAATATATAGCAGTAAGCAAAGACAGAAATAAAGAAGAAAGAAAGAAACACTGTTGATGTCCCTTTTGCATTCGTCTCTCCACCTTCTGGGAGTGTTAGGATTGGTTGAAGGTAAGGGCACCAATGGTGCGCAGTACGCCTTAGCACACTATAAAACTTTTACAAATGAATTTTCTAGAATTGTATTTTCTACCTGCAAATATAACTATCTCAAATGAATCATTAGCATTTTAAAAGATATGGCAATTTGCCAACTGGCAAATTGCCACATCTTTGAAAATGCTAATGGTTCTTATCAACCCATTTAAAGTCATAACTAGAAAATACGTTTCTACAAAATACAGCTGTAAAGGTTTTATAGTATTGACCCTTTCAAGAGGAGGGACTTGGTGGGATTTTGCGAACATCTCGACGATTCCAGAAAATTCCGAATGAGCGTGACGCAAATCGAATTAAGTCATCACGATGAATTCGATGCGAATTGAATTTCGAAGCTTCGCTGGGCCCTAAAATTCCCGTTCAAATTTTGCTATTGTGTCTCCTCGTTGTCTCGAAAACACGGCTTATGACCCCCTCATTGGTCATAGACCATTTATTTATTTCTTTATTGCGGTTGAACGACACTTTCGACAGCAAGGGCAATTTCGTGTCGGACAATTTTAAGGGTGGAGGAAGCCAGAATACCCGGAGAGAACCACCGAGCAACTGTCAGACTCCTCAACGTTCTAACTCCACACAAGCAGGGTTAGCATTGGTTGAAGACAAGTGCACCATCGACGTACATTACGCCTTAGTACATAGCGCCACCTGTCCCACGTGAACATTCGGGATTAAGAACCTTGCCCAAGGACACAACGCAATTACCGCTGGTCAAGATCGAGATCGAGCCGAGGACCTTTCGGTTTGATTTCCAGTGCTCTAACGACTGAGTTACTGTACTACCGCAAGGGTAAATAAGAAGGTTAAAGTACAAAGAAGGTAGGTGAGTGACCATTATGTTAGGCAGACGTCCAATTACCTTGTATAGATCTTTATATTAAAACCTCATCAGACATGTCCAAATCGTTTATGGATAATATCAGATTTACGTCTTCTGTGGTGATATTTTCATGTATATCACTACTTGATTGGCGCATTTTTCCTATAATCAATCAGGATCCAGACATAGAATATAAATTTATACCACACCGAAATGCTTAGAACATGTTTTATACAGACAACCTATACAAAATTTATTGAATGCCATTGTTTTGGCCGTTTGCACTAAGCTACCCTTTTATCCACAAACAGGTGTCGCGTGATCTTTGTAACTGGAAGGTATTTCCTAAGGTTTTACCACAAGAGATCAATTAATTTTTATCCCTTTCCATCTAGAGCCTTGAGAAGCTTCGAGATTTCGAATCTGAAGTTGCTGGGAGCGCGGCAGCGTTGTTGTGACCGGTTCTCGCCAGATCACGTCGATGATGCGCATGTCTTCAACCAATCTAACCCTGTCTGTGCTGCAGTGCAGACTTACGATGCTGGGGAGCTGGCAGCTTCTCGCCGTTGCTCGGTGGTTCTCTCCGGGTACTCCGGCTTCCCCCACTCGTAAAACTGTCACCGACATGATATGACCTTGGCTGTTAATGTGTCGTTAAACCCTAATAAATAAATCTGAAGTTGCTATTCGGTTCGATTCAAAATCGGTTGCCTTTCGGGTCTTTCGCTGGAATAATCTTGGTATCAGTAGTTTATTTATTTGTTTATTTATTTATTTATTTATTTATTTATTTATTTACTGGGCTTAACATTTTTGACAGCCAGGTTCACCTCGTGTCGGATCTTCTTTATTGGTGGAGGAAGTCGGAGTACCCGGAGAGAATCATCGAGCAACGAGGATCGACGATCAGGCTCCCCAACGTACTAACAGCACAAAAGCAGGGTTGGCATTGCTTGAAGACAAGTGCACAATCGATTTAGAACACACCTTAGTACACAGTGCCACCGTGCCACCACGTGGGCAGTCGGGATTAAGTGCCTTCCCTAAGTTCACAACGGACCTACCACTGGCGAGTATCGAACCGTGGGCCTTTCGTTTTGAAGTCCAATGCCGTAACCACTCAACCACGGCGCCCTCTATCAGTCATCTACGTCGTCTCACAAAGCATATAGTTCAGATAAACTTAGATGTGAGTCTTCCGTGGAAGACGTGTGTCGCCTGCACTATATTTTAATATTTCAGACAGAATTCTAAGTGGAAAAGGGGCATAACTCTGGAAAAAATACAGCGGATCAAAAAATAGAATAGGAGGTGCACAAACGATGCCATTATGTGATAAAGAATCACTGAAAGTTTCATCAAAATCCATTCATAGGTTAAAGAGGAGTGGCGGATAAGAGGAAGTGTGACGCGGACGACGACGCAGACGACGCGGACGACGCAAGACGACAAAAGTAATCCCTATATGTCGCTCCCCACTTCGTGGGGCGGCGACACAAAAACTGCACATAAATAATGTTTAACCCTTTACCCAACGTAACGGCCAAAACCAGCAAGCGCTATTCACAAAAATCGCCAATTAATTTTCATTATTTTTTCATTTTTTGTCTCAAAAACATAGGTTATGACCTCTCATTGGAACGAGCTCGTCGAGCTCGTTCCAATGAGGGATCATAACCTATGTTTTTGAGACAACAAAATGAAAAAATTAGTTATTCAAGAATTTTTTTTCAAGTGTCGTCGGCTATTTTCAAGTTAGGTAAAGGGTTAAAATAAAGGAAAGGTGTAATTACGTCTATATTATATAAATAGCATCCACACCCTATCACCACCCATGCTCATTCCAGTCTCACTAGTTTCAGCCACTGTTGAAAGCAAATTAAAAATTTCCAAACAATGCTGACGGCTCGTCCTGTGCAGAGTCTAGTACCGGTACTTCTCGCACCCGTTCCTGTATTTTTAATTGTACTTTTTACTGGGTAATATTCCAACTACACAGTCAAGGCATGCTTTCGACGAATGCCTGCCCTGATGGTTTTGCTGGAATATTTTATCAGTCTGGACTTGACTCATCAAAGTCGGAACAAATCGATCATCTTTAAGTCACTCATGATTCGATTCGATGTTACATTCGATTTCGAATAATAGACCCGATTCGATTCGAGATTCGATTTGACTCGAAAATGTGTGACTCATAAGGCCAAAGGTCAAAGGTATTTCGTAAAGTTTCACCTCAAGGCATTCATTAATTTACTTCAAAGAATCCCTTTCCAACCAGACAACTTGGATGTGAGTTTTCCATGGAAGACGTGTGTCGCCTGCACTATATTTTAATATTTCAGACAGAATTCTAAGTGGAAAAGGGGCATAACTCTGGAAAAAAATACTGCGGATCAAAAAATAAAATAGGAGGTGCACAATGCCATGATGTGATAAAGAATCACTGAAAGTTTCATCAAAATCCATTCATAGGTTAAAGAAGAGTGGCGGATAAGAGAAAGTGTGACACGGACGACGCAAGACGACAAAAGTAATCCCTATATGTCGCTCCCCACTTCGTGGGGCGGCGACACAAAAAGAATCGAATGCCGTTTTTAAAACATTTTAAAAACAGCAACATCAGACCATGCGGAAAATGAAAATTGTTGACGAACTATTTTTAAACAGAAGCGAAATTTCACTGGAATTTTCAACAACGCCTCCACCGAAATTACAATTTGAATCCCTTGCGATAGCTAAAAATCGTCCCTGAGTTCCAATGTGTTTTATGTGATAGTTGGCACATAGAACACATTGGAACTCAGGGGACGAAATAGTAACACGGGTTCCCCTCGCAAATTTGGTTGGCGATAAAATATGTTCTTTTGTTGATAGCTGTCAAATTAATTGCGGAGTGTCCTTCTAATAATTGTTTTTACAGACGTGAAGGCGTGTAATAAACACAGAACTACACGCGTATGTGAATGGGTTAATCGATATGGCACTTGTGCCATCGCGGAAGGATGCGGCCTTTCGTTCTAACCTTCCGCGCTGGCACTCGCGCCATATTAATACAACCACTAACACACGCGTGTTGTTCTGTTTAGGACGATTTCTTTAAATTCATGGTTCGTGTCTAATGTGGAAAGGAGTAAAATAGACATATCATTTCCTAGGAGTTTGTTTTTCCAGATGTAAGGCAAACGATGTCATCTAGAACTGAAATGTTTAACCGGATAACCGGTTCGAAACCGGTTACCTTCCCAACCGATTTGATCCAAACGTCAACCGGTTATCAATAGTGATCGTTATTCCACGATTAAAACATAACAAATCTTCAGCGTCTCCTTTGGGATAGATTACACCTCGAAGCAGCGCTGTATGTATTGAGAAATAATCGACTTTGGCGTTCAAGACTTCATTAATGAACGACAATTTCCGTGAGTACTGAGTAACCGCAGAAACTATTCCGTAGTATGTATACAAACGAACGTTGTCGAGTACTCGACAACGTTCGTTTGTATACACACTACGGAAAAGTTTCTGATAAAACTACTTTTCAATTCCTGTAGTTTTAGTCCCAGATTCGGTAAAATAATGGCTACGGATAACCGGATATTATCCGGTTATAGTTCTCAGTTAGTCGGTTGTGAAAATGAGCCAACCGTTTCAACCCTAAAGTCTTCTCAGTAAAAGTATGTTTCAACACTTCGACGTAGAGCTGAAAAAATGTTTTGGCATATTTAGTCAGTCGTATCGCGTCGGAATATTTTTTTGTGAATTGTGTAGGAGGAATTGTAACGCAGAGTAAAATTATTCATTCCAGTCTACGCACTGAAATGCTTAAACGTCCGCTCTTTCCTTTGCTTTTTGGAAGATTAGAGTTTGGAAAGGATCCCAAGAGTAAATAAATAAATAAATGATATTTGGCGAATGTCCGCGTCTCAATGGTTGCGCTCGGCACTGATTCGGACGAGAGGTCCCCATGGCGTCCTTACAGACAAATAAATAAATAAATGATAGAGCGATTTATGCTTTTTCCCTGGGTGGCCACATAACCGCTTTACTTGAAGCATAAATTGTCGTTTCTATTCAATTATTGTTACTTACAATTTACAGTGTAGTTTACGCGTATTTTTGTATAAATAAATGTCCTGCGCCGTTTATCATAGTGCATCACTAAGGGCATTGGCGGTTTCCTGTTGTTCGCTGATTTAGATTTAGGGAAGGGGGGGGGGGGGGGATTGCAAACGAAACAGGGTCAACATTCTAAATTGTACACCACCTTGTGAAGCACATCAATTTAACGCCAGATAAAAAAAAACCCCACAAGTTGATCGAGTTCAACACAATCCACTGATCAAAAAACAGCTGCATTGGTGGAATGTTCATTGGCCACAGTGAGAAAGGGATGGGGCGGGGATGGGGATGGGGATGGGGGGTCCTATAAATAGACAGAGCCCAATAAACTTTTTTTCCGGATAGTGTTCAATTTTCCAGCACCTCCAAATTGCCAGTTGCTTTCCAAAGAAATAGTTTAAAGTCTGCTAAAGACGAATATGTTCATGATAAAAGTATTTATGATACGCTGAACGATAGATTATTGAAAAAATTGCGGAAAGATATAGAACTTTTCACTTTCACGGTGTCATTCAAAATGGCGGCTTTCAAAAGCATCACTGCAAGGTGAATACGAGTCAAATTAACACTGGAATTGATCAATTTGTTCTTAAAACAATGAAAAGAAAATCTAGTGTTTTCGAGTGGATTCCGATAATTTCCAGCAATAATTCAACACGTATTCACCTTGAATTTATGCATGAAACCCGTCAGCTGAATCGAATCGCAAGACGCTACCAGTTCCGAGTATCGATCAAATGACTTCGGCGTATCAATGCGCTGTTTATTTTCATGTATCAATTCAATGTTGAAACGGAGTGGAATTATCGATAGGAATGATCAGATTCTTATAAAAAAGCGAAAAATAAATTCTCATGTTTTGAGGGTCGCTCTCGCGAAAAATAAACATTTGTCTCGGTCACTCATGAGATAATTTCGGTATCCACTCAAAACACTAGATATCCTCTATGTATCTACTATTTGCATAAAAAACACAGCGCAAACGGATATACTCTGAAATCGGTTGGTTTGAAAATCAATCAAAATCAACTGGGTTGAGTGAATAAGAACCCAACGGGGTTCATATTCACTCAACCCAGTTGATTTTGATTGCCTTTTAAACTCAACTGATTTTAGGGTGCAATATTGATAGCGATAAAAAATCTGTGATAAAAAGTATGCGAGGTCCTCGGTCGAGAACCTTGGGCCAATACTATAAACCGTTTACAACCATATTTTCTAGAATTGTATTTTTTAATTATGACTTTAAATGGGTTGAATGAACAATAAGCATTTTCAAAGATGTGTGAATTTGCCTGTTGGCAAATTGCCTCTTTAAAATGCTAATGATTCATTTTAGTCAGTTATATTAATAGGGAGAAAATACAATTCTAGAAAATATATTTTTAAAAGCTTTATTGCATTGGTTCCTAGCCAGCGTTCCACTGATTAAAGTCTCAAGTCAGAAGGCTGTTCTTGGTCATTTGGGTCAGCGGATATAGACTATTTTTTTATAAATCGGAGTCTAGGGGTTAGATACACGTTTTTGGAATAGGAATTCAGCCACATGTGTGACATAAAATTCGAATTCCATGTCCGTTGGTTTCGAAACGCATACTGGTATGTATTAGATGGAATAAAACTTTGTGTACCACATTTTTGTCCCCCGAAAGTTTTTTTTCGGGGGACTATTAAAATAGCCGATGTCCGTGCGAGAAAGGTCCCAATTTGGTTTCCCGATGATAACTTTAATCTGGTATGTCGGTGTATCAATATAAAATACAGGTCAAGTTCGAATCGGGGTGCGGTCCATCAATTCTTGCCTGAGTTTTGCCCCTTTTTCTACTTCCAAAATTCATTTTGTGGTGTTCCCGATGATAACTTCAATTGTAGTTGGCCAAATCAAACAAAATTTGGTATGTAGGTGTATCAACACGAAATACAGGTCAGGTTCGAATCGGGCTGTGATATTGCCAGAATTATGCCCCTTTTTGACTTCGAAAATTCTTTTTTGTTTTGGTTTCCCGATAACTTTAGTTATTGTTGACCGATTCGAATAAAATTTGGCATATAGGTGTATCAACATAAACCACAGATCAAGTGCAAATCGGGGTTTCGTCCAACATTGTTAGCCAGAGTTATATTCCTTTTTCGACTTCGAAAAATTCAAATTTTTTCAAACACCTCAAATTGCACACTTTTTCGGGGGACGTGTGGCCGGATGGCTTTTTATTGCTACTATGATGGTGCCCATTTGAGTGTCTGAAATGCACATTTTTATCTTACAACAAGCTCATATTTTCCCCAAAATAATTAAAAAAAGTCGAGGCCAAATGCAACTAGCTTTGTGTATAGGTTAGCAACACATCACACACGTGTGAACTAATAAAAGAAGAGTTCTCAAAGCTGCACTCTATCACACCAGTCATCAACTACTTCGATGTGCATTGAATTCAATTTTTTTCTTTCAATTCTTTCTCTTTCAATTCATATCTCCTTATTTATTATAGGCCCAGAGACGAGGTCTAGATTTTATAAAAGTCCGTCTTGGAATCATGAGGTGGGAATAGCCAAAATTGGAATCCACGATGTAACGTACAGTACGTGGAGAGTGGATTGTAACTAAATCACCCGCGGAGTGGAGTTATCACCCACGCTATAACTTTCAAATTGTGTACATATCGACTAAAAACACAAGCAATGTTTCAGCCAATGGACCTCCGGGTTTAACCCGGAGGTCCATTGGCTGAAACTTTGCTGGTGCTGGTTATGCTTCGCAACAAATTTGCAATTATTGCTCGGGTGGAATCTCCACTCTGCGGGTTTAACCCGGAGGTCCATTGGCTGAAACTTTGCTGGTGCTGGTTATGCTTTGCAACAAATTTGCAATTATTGCTCGGGTGGAATCTCCACTCTGCGGGTGATTTAGTAATTATACACTCTCAACGTACTGTATATTCAGTCGGATATGGATAACAGAACATTTCCGAAATAAACCTTTCACTGAGAAGATGTCACAATCATTCGATGTTTTCTAAGCCTTTTTTTTTCTCTCCCTTAATTTACATACATTCATATATACCAACGAGGAGATAACTCTTTTTGGTAATACTAATTAAATCAATATACAGTACGTGGAGAGTGGATTGTAAGAAAATCACTCGCGGGGTGTAGTTATCACTCAAAGGATCACTTTCAAAGTTTGTACATATGGGCAAAAATCACTAGCAATGTTTCAGCCAATGGACCTCCGGGTTTAACCTTGGATGGAACTTTGCTTGTGATTATTATGCTTTGCAACAAATTCGCAATTATTTCTTGAGTGGAATCTCCACACTGTGATTTAGTGGTAATACACTCTCCACGCACTGTAGGTAACTTTCGTATGCGTAACAACACCAACAACATTGCCAAATCAATTTTAAAAGGAAACTCCATTGACAATGACATTGTTTTCAATCAATGCCAATGTATTTCCTCGAGTGGTCGAAGCGCTCGTGACAACCACGCAGTGATTTGGCTTGCGCACAAAATAAAATAGTTCCTCTTTCAAGTAAAAGATCTTGTCACTTTCAGAGGGATATTGTAAGACAAATTGTCATTACCACCTTGTGAAGCTCAGAAATGATGTAATGAAGTCGAGACCTTATCGCCGAGCACATATCGTCGAGTCTGGAGGGCTCCTTTGGTGATGCTGATGTTTCCTTCACTTCCCAAAATTCCAACTCGGTTTCAAATCGGCAAAAATTTCAACTGTTACTATTTACAGCTTCAGTGAACACATTATCGAGTTTCAGAAGTATGCGTGATGTCGGCAAGTGTGTCGTTATCCTGAGTTAATTCCATCATTCACAGTTACAAAATGATGAAACATCGAAAATCGATCATTCCGGCATAAGATCCGATTTAATGTTAGGAGAGTGTGAATTGCTCACAGTTTTCAGCCTGAGCATTTGTTTAGCCCATATTCAGTTCCCAGAATAATACCAAATAATAATAACCTGATAATTCATAAAATCATAAATGTGTTGGCATTCCAGTTACTAGAATCAATTTTATGCTCCCTTTCATGGCTTCATTTTCAAATTTTTTCTCGGTAGTGAATTTCCAACTAGGGGGAGGGACCGGGAGGGAGGTTCTCCCTCCCGGTCCTCCCTCCAGTTGGAATTTCCCCGGTTCCTCCCCGTAGTTGGAAATTCACTACCCTCCCCCCCCCCCCCCCCCCCCCCCATGGAAACAGCTCTTCAAGTTCATTCCAACAACATCCATATAATTGAAAATATGTAAAAAAATTTAAAAAAAGTTCTTCGGAACACTTTTTCTCCCCCCACTGCATGTGTAACATACGTCCGTCCAGGGTGAGATAGCAGGGAGAGACAGATGTATCCCACCCCACTCATGTGACGTTATACATTTATAACGTTATTATGACGTTATGGATATCGTATCAGTATCTTGATACCAACTAATTCATATTGACGTCATCAGAATGTTCTAAAACTCTGTAAACCCCAAGATGCCACCGTTCCCAATTGATTTCGTGGTATGTACCTTTGGTATATACATAACTTGTGCATGCTCTTTCCGATGGTGTCATTGGTTTTTAAAAACAACGAATACCAAATGTGTTGATTATATCACCACGAGACCGCCGATTACTTCTGGCTAACGTAACCGCTGTATGATGGTTGAGAAAAATAATCCCAATGGGTACGGGTGTGGGATGGGAAAATCTCACCCTCGGGACAAGATATTTTCTCCAGACACTCGGCAAGCCTCGTGTCTGGCCCAAATATCTTGCCCTCGGGTGAGATTTTTCCATCCCACATCCGTACCCATCAGGGATTATAATAATCCTAAGAATAATCTTAATAATCAGTCTTTTATCCAACCATTGTCTTCACCATGAATTCATATCACACCTAATCATCTGCTAGGAAACAATTCTTTGAAGGTAAAGACAAAAAAGTTATTATCAGTTAGCCTTTGCAGTAAATTAGCCTTCTGCAGTTTAAAAAAAAAGTATAAGAGATATAAAAAAAAATAAATAAATATATTCTATCATTACATATTTTAATTTATCATATGACTCGTCCATTTTGTTCACTTTAAAACATTTGATATTTTGTTTTCATATTAATCAGTGATAAATAAAGCCTTCCGTCAATTTCATTGGTCAATTTCAAAACTAGACACTTTGATTGGCTGAACAAGATACAACTGGGCCACATTTTCATAATTTGCATAATTAGAGTTGGGAGCTTTCATTGGTCAATTTCAAAACTGGATAATTTGATTGGCTAAACAAAATACAACTGGGTCACATTTGCATAATTTCAGTAGGGAGAATTTACATTATCTGTCCTATTTTGGGTGGGTTTTTTTGTATTAATCTTTTACCTACAAGAAAAACGCCATTAATTTTTTTTTATATTTTCACTTTTTGCTTCCAAAACATAGGTTATGACCCATCATTGGAAAGAGCTCGACGAGCTCCTTCCAATGAGGGGTCGTAACCTATGTTTTGGAAGCAAAAAATGAAAATTTTTAGTTTTACGAGGATGTTTTTCCCAAGTGCCACCTGCAACTCAAGTTAAGTGATGGGTTAAAAAGTCATACTAAGTGGCTAATTTGTGCGTGTGTGTGTCATATGATAAATAGAATATGAAATGAGTGTTTTTCTCATATAATATTTATGAAACTCGTCCGAATTTTCCGTTTGGGCTCGCCAGAGGCTCGCCAAAACGGAATATTCTTAGACTCGTTTCATAAATATTATACGAGAAAAACATTCATCATTCCCTATCCTCTATTTAATGTTTTCAAATTTTATTTTAATATATTGAAAAACCAGGCACTTCAAATGTACTAGTTTAATTCCTGACTATTCTCTAATATTGATAATCACAATTTTTTATATAAAATACTCTATATATTAAAGATAAGAAAAGTATTCAAAACGTATTCAAAGGTATTCATGTATACACCTCAAATTTGACTGTATTCGAATACGAATGCTTTAAAATTGCATAAATACTGAATACATTCGAATACTTTAAATGAAAGTGTCAATGACACTGTAGCTCAACTTGACAAACTTGAACTTGGTAAGTTATAAATGAAATGGCAAAATTGAAGATCATTGGTACCAATGTCATTTTTTTTGCCAGTGGCAACATTTTTTGACAGAAACCGAGAAAATCGATAGCTCCCATCTGGAGGCCTCCCCAAACAAGCATGCCAGGTTTCAAAGCAATCCAATCATAAATGTGCCCTGTAGGGTGTACAAAGGGAAATATTGTGGTCTGACTAGACTAAATTCTAAGAACGTTGGCCGTGGCAACATTTTTTGACGAGAATGGAAGAAAATCGATAGCTCCCATCTAGAGGTCACTGTAAATAAGCATACCAGGTTTCAAAGCAATCTAATCATAAATGTGCCCTGTAGGGTGAGCCAAAGGGAAATATTGTGATCTGACTAAACTGAGTTCTAAAAACGTTGGCCGCGGCAACATTTTTTGACAGAAATTGAAGAAAATTGATAGCTCCCATCTAGAGGTCACCCCAAACAAGCATGCCAGGTTTCAAAGCAATCCGATCATAAATGTACCCTGTAGGGTGTGCCAAAGGGAAATATTGAGTCTTCTGACTAAACTAAGTTCTAAGAACGTTGGCCGCGGCAACATTTTTCGACAGAAATTGAGGAAAATCGATAGCTCCCATCTAGAGGTCTCCCCAAACAAGCATACCAGGTTTCAAAGCAATCTGATCATAAATGGGCCCTGTAGGGTGTGCCAAAGAGAAATATTGAGGTCTGACTAAACTAAGTTCTACGAACGTTGGCCGTGGCAACATTTTTTGCCGGAAATTGAAGAAAATCAATAGCTCCCATCTAGAGGTCATCCTAAATAAGCATACCAGGTTTCAAAGCAATCAAATCATAAATGTGCCCTGTAGGGTGTGCCAAAGGGAAATATTGTGGTTTGACTAAACTAAGTTCTAAGAACGTTGGCCGCGGCAACATTTTTTGACGGAAATTGAAGAAAATCGATAGCTCCCATCTAGAGGTCACCCCAAACAAGCATGCCAGGTTTCAAAGCAATCTGATCATAAATGTACCCTGTAGGGTGTGCCAAAGGGAAATATTGAGTCTTCTGACTAAACTAAGTTCTAAGAATGTTGGCCGCGGCAACATTTTTGGACAGAAATTGAAGAAAATTGATAGCTCCCATCTAGAGGTCTCCCCAAACAAGCATACCAGGTTTCAAAGCAATCTGATCATAAATGTGCCCTGTAGGGTGTGCCAAAGGGAAATATTGAGGTCTGACTAAACTAAGTTCTACGAACGTTGGCCGTGGCAACATTTTTTGCCGGAAATTGAAGAATATCGATAGCTCCCATCTAGAGGTCACCCTAAATAAGCATACCAGGTTTCAAAGCAATCAAATCATAAATGTGCCCTGTAGGGTGTGCCAAAGGGAAATATTGTGGTTTGACTAAACTAAGTTCTAAGAACGTTGGCCGCGGCAACATTTTTTGACAGAAATTGAAGAAAATCGATAGCTCCCATCTAGAGTTCACCCCAAACAAGCATACCAAGTTTTAAAGTAATCTGATCATAAATGCAACCTGTGAGGTGTGCCAAAGGAAATTGTGGACGTACGTACGTACGTACGTACGTACGCCGACGGACGAGAAGTGATGGCAATAGCTCAGCTTGACTTTGTCAAGTTGAGCTAAAAATGTACTGAATGCCGCTGAATACCGAATACGAATACCCCAACCCTGACTCTTGTAGCCCCCTCCCTCCCCAGTTCGAAATGTCCCTTGTGGCCCAGAATCTGAAGTGTCAGAGATGAATACGAAAGAGGGCCGTTTCCAAAAAGCGTAGCGGTGCAATATTGCCTCTGATACCAGAGGCAATATCGCACCGCTAAGCCTTTAAAAAACGACCTTCATTTGTATTCAACCCACGAGACTTCAAATTTTGAGACCTTCAATATAAAACAAAACCACACAAACAGATTTACATACATCTTACGCAAGATTTTACCATTCAGTATTCAGTAAAGGTCCCTGTGATTTTTCTCACAGGACAAGCCGTGAAAAAAACTTCTACAGATGTCACTCAAAACAACTTTTTAAGCAAAAACAACGTCGTCCCAAGTCTCCATATCCATGTATTATCTATGATTCGGGAATATAATCACCCCCATTACAGTCAGACAGGCACCAGCCTCTGATACATTAGCAATTCTCCCCTTCATTTATCTTCCTTAAAAGCATAATAATAAAATAATTATTGGTGAAAGAACAGAAATACTGACTATACAAGACTTCTCTGCACTGGTTGGACCCTGGTTTGTTTTCGATTTATTTATTTATTTATTTATTTATTTATTTATTTATTATTTATTTATTGGAGTATCAACGACACTTTCAACAGTCAGGAGCATCTAGTATCGGAGAGTGTACCATGATTACCTATTCTGCTATATATAAAAAAAAGCCTACGACATAAATGTTAGCTTTACACACCAACCGTGGTAAACACACCAACAATGGGATTTCAATAGTTAAAATTTACACCTACAGTACGTAAAAAAGTGGATTGTAACTAAATTACTCTGGGAGTGGAGTTAGCATCCAAAGTAGCACTCTCAAATTCTGGACATATGGACAAAAAACACAAGCAATGTTTCAGCCAATGGACCTCCGGGTATAACCCGGAGGTCCATTGGCTGGAACTTTGCTTGTGCTTGTTATGCTTTGCAACTAATTTGCAATTATTGCTTGGGTGGAATCTCCGAGTGATCAAGTGAAAATACACTCTCCACGTACTGTACAATGGCACTACATCCAAGCTGATCTTTAGTGACCTCGCCTTGAATGCAAACTTGTATAAATTTATCACTCGTCGCCTCGTGAAGAGTGAAATGAAATCGGTAATTATTTATCACGTTTTTTAAATAAGTTTGCCTCATAAGATAACAAAAATAGCAAACATCCGTTGACTCATGTTAATAAAGCATCCATAACTCTAAATAGTACGTTATTATGTTATTAAAATGGAAAAGGCTCCGTAATTTGCGCGTTTCGTTTTCTATTTCGTGTCGGCGATAAAAGTGTTAGCGGAAGTACCACACACCGGTGCTTATGAAAACCAATCAGATTCGCACCTGTGAATATTGATTTAACATTTAAACTCTCATTAATCTAACGATCATGGTATAAACAAAATATACCCAAAGTAGCTTGGTGTACCAAATGTTCACCACTCGCGCCAACGCCTCGCGGTTAACACCACTGCACCACTCGTGGTGAACATTCGGTACATCAAGCTACTCTAGGTATATTCCATATGTGTTATGGGTGGCTGAAGCCAGAGTGCCCGCAGAGAACCACCGAATTCGCGGCGAGCAACTGTCAGACTCTCCAACGACATAACCCTGCCCAGAATTAGCAGAGGTTTGAAGGCAAATGTAACATCAACGTGGAGTACGCCTTAGATCACAGCACCACCGTGCCACCTAGCGGGCAATCAGGATTGGGTGTTTTACCCAAGGACAAGGACAAGGACACAATGCAGTTGCCGCTGGGTCAGCATCGAATCGGCGACCTTCTGGTCTGAAGTTCAATGCTCTAACCACAGAGCCATCGCGCTCCAGAATGCTAAAGCCACACACAATCTATCAGCACTGGTAGGACACGATTTATTTATTTATTTATTGGGGTTTTAACGACACTTTCTAGGGTGGTTTTCTCGGGTACTCTGGCTACCTCTACCCCTAAAACTACCTTCGTGACGAGTAGTTTTAGGGGTGGAGGTGGTCGGAGTACCCGGAGAGAAGCACCGACCAGCGGCGAGCAACTGTTATCCTCTACGAACTAACTCTGCACAAACATCTTTAGAATTGGTTGAAGGCAAATGCAATATCAACGTGGAGTTCGCCATAGTACACAGTGCCACCGTGTCCCATCGCGTGCAATCGGGATTAAGTATCTTGCCCAGGGATAAGGACAAAGTTCAGGGTCGAACCGGTTTAACCCTTCACCTAACCTGAAAAGCAGACGACACTTGCAAAAATAATTCTTGAATAACTAATTTTTTTCATTTTTTGTCTCAAAAACATAGGTTATGACCCCTCATTGGAACGAGCTCGACGAGCTCGTTCCAACGAGGGGTCATAACCTATGTTTTTGAGACAAAAAATGAAAAAAATAATGAAAATTAATTGGCGATTTTTGAGAATAGCGCTGGCCGGTTTTGGCCGTTACGTTAGGTAAAGGGTTAAAATTAAATGCTTTATCCACTGAAACATCGCTCCTACAGACGCGTACCACACACGACCTTTCAGCACTGATGGTTATTAGTCCTCGATAATGGAAAACGGTTTATGATTAAATTGATATCACTCTTACTTCCCCAAACATCTCGCCACACTATCATACACGCATCATTCACTATCATACACGTAAAGGCTATTCATTAATTAATATATAAACTCTTCGAATTTTCATTTATTCACGTTTTCTGACAAGAATGATGGTTTACTATTATCCATTACATACAATTCTGGACAGAATGGCGACTGAAGTAATCAAAAGATGCTCCATAAATATTCAGTGAATTGGTACTAAGGAAAGTTCAGTTTGTTGACAAACAATAGGGGCGGATTCAAGAATTGTGGCTAGAATGGATGTGGGAGTCAGATGCAAATTGTTCTGATGTTTGTGCCGCTAAAGCCTCCCCAAAACTGTAGGCTTCTGCGATCTACTACTAATATATTTGTAGCATGGTTCACCATGGTATATTGTCATTTTTAAAAGAATATATAGAGATGTTACAAAAAATACCATCACAGCCTCTCCTCCAAATGATGTCATGTTTGCTCAAATTCCACCAAGGGGCGTCTTGAAGATGACCGTTTGGAAACCTGATTTGTTCCGACTGAGTTGGCTGAAGTTCCGACTAATTAAATATCCCAAGTACGTATCAAGGCATGCCTTCGTCGAAGGCATGCCTTGGTGATGTAGATGGAATATCACCAAGGTTATATATATATTTTATTTCTCAACTTGTTTCCTATTACATAGAGTAAAGTTACATAGTATTAAAAAGTACAGCTAGAGATACCAGCACATGTCCATGAGATGTGAGCAAATAAGATATGGGCATAACTGTAAGTCTGTCTGTCTGTCTGTCTGTCTCTCTCTCTCTCTATCTAATTTCGTCACCTTTCTTATTGCTTTTGATAGGGCACTGTGCAGTTAGGCTGGCACAGCTTTTGCAAGTGATATTATGTTTGCCGAGTTTGTCAGTCGAAAACTTCTTCATATTTATGGGTCAACTTGCAACGTATGCCCTTTCAGAACGACACGTAACATTGACCCGAAATTTCTATTCCTTGCAAGGTACGCCAATGCGAAAGAATCATAGTTCCAAATGAGGAACAGGCGCGAGAATTACAAGTACTAAGTACTTCAAAGGACATCATGCTGACAACAGCTGATCGTCGATATTGATTGGAAACTTTAAAATTGCTTTCAACAGTGGTTGTGACTAGTACGACTGAAATTAGTATGGGTGGTGGCATGGATGCAGATGCTAATGATAACTGTATAAAACTGAAAGCACTCGCAGTGTTTATTTCCCACGTTATTTATGAACTGAGGCGACAAAGATGACTGTACTTAAGATTCGAAATCTAATCGAAGCTTCGCAGGGCCTTAATTTTTGTTTAACCCTCTACCCAACGTAATAGCCAAAACCGGCCAGCGATATTCTCAAAAATCGCCAATTAATTTTCATTATTTGTTCATTTTTTTGTCTCAAAAACATAGGTTATGACCCCTCGTTGGAACGAGCTAGTCGAGCTCGTTCCAATGAGGGGTCATAACCTATGTTTTTGAGACAAAAAAAAAAATGAAAAAAATTAGTTATTCAAAAAATATTTTTGCAAGTGTCGTCTGCTTTTCATGTTAGGTAAAGGGTTAAAGTTTTTTCTAAAAAAAAACAACAACATCGGGCGACCTAGTACCACGTGATATGAGCGGTATTTCATTCCAAAGGATTACTGCTGCTGGAAGAAATTAGAATATGGAGCAGTTAGATTATTTGATATTCCGTTTATTATAGCTGCGAGCAGGGTTTTCTGCTTGTGGTATTATATTTGTAAGCTATGAAACTGTACTAATTTTTATTTCTGGCGTGTTTTGGTGAAGGAATTTCCATCTTGTTTCTTGTAATAAAAAGGGGTATATTCTGATAAAACAAATCTGTTTCATGTGTGCTGGATCGGAGAGATGGAAGAGCCTAAAGCGAAAGATATTTGTCTGAATAAAGCTCAAACAGTACAGAAACTAAACAAAATTTCACCTAGCTTTCGGCCTGCTGAAGACCTTCTTCAGGGTACAGACGCAAAAAGAAAAAATACACACAGACGACGAAAAAAATGAAATGTGGCGAAAAAAGTTCTCGTGAGCCCAGTTCTGACTGAACGGGTGTGTAATACCACCCGAAAAGAAAAGAAACCGGGGTAAAAGTGGAAAGCAAAAGGTAAAAAAAATACTGTTAGACAAATTCTGAAAAGTATTCTAGAAAGTCCTAACACCCGGTGAAACCCGATTTTAATATACGAAAATTAAAAGGAATTGGTTTTAGAAATGTCAAGATACTTCAATGCATTGAATGAAAGTATGATAACTGGATGATTTGAACAAATTTGTTTGCATTCCGTCGCAAATATTATTGTTTCTTGTAATAATATTTACTTTTAATGCCACGTTTTATAGCTCCAGTGCGGAGTCTGTATTTTCTCTATTTCATCAGATTCGACGAGAGAGGAGTTGTTCCATATTGGCAATGCATATTCCAAAACAGAAACAGGTCCGACAAAAATAGTATATTGGCTGATGTGTGTTTCCATAAAATGTGGATTTGAGCCTTCTAAGAATATTCAGGCGCTTCCTTTTTGACAACTGATTTTACGTGTTCGTTCCATGTACCACTGCCGTTGAATATTTGACCGAGATACCTGTTGGTGGAGACGCGTTCTGTGACGTTCTGGAACTTCATGGGAAGATGGTATGGGTATGCTTTCTTGGCACTATCATTTCTAGAGTTTTGTATGCACTGAATTGGACCAGCCATTGTTTACACCAGTTCTCATTTTGTCTTACAGCATATAGAATTAGTTTCGTGGAGTCTGAGCGCCTTCAATTACTGTCGATAGTGAAGTATCGTCTGCAAGCATATGTATGTTGCAGGCAATACCACCAACCATGCAGTTCGTATGTACTAAAAACAGGAGCAGGCTAAGTATTCAGCCCTATGGACCACCTCCTGTTACATATTTCCATCCTGAACTCTGTGAGTTAATGACCACTCTCTGCTCATTTTGGTGTAGGTAAGACCGAACCCAGGAAACGTATTTCTTTCAACTTTGAATTTCAAATATCTGTGTGCCACTCCTTGTCAAAGGTTTTTACTCATATCTCCGAACAGGAAACGAATTTCTAGCTGTAGGCTGCTGTACAATGAAATTCTGATAGTGGTTTGTTTGATTTAAGGTATGCCTGTACTAAAAATTAGAGTTCCCTGCTTTGAAAAATTGCACTCGCGAAGCAATCGCCGAAACTGCGCAATATTGGGAAAAAACATTGTTTCAATAAACGTTTGAATCATTCTACTGGCACCTTGCATATATTGTTGAATATTCCAGAAAAATAAAGAGGCGGGTGATTTGATGACTTTTTAGACCTAAAATACAAATGACTGTTGGTGTGTTTTTGTTGTGAATTCCCTGAAAAATATCTGCACATGGCCGGTACTTGCATTCCTGTCAGTTTTTCTCTCTTATTGGATGCCTAACACCCTGTTTTCGGGCCAGAAAAAGTTGTATGAAGGGCTGTACGTGACAAAGACATTTGAATGCCAAAAATAAAGTGATGCGATCAGATTTGTTTCGCCTGAACGTTATAATGGTCGCCTATGGGGAAATACTTAGTACTGTGATACCTCAAGGAACGTAAAAACTTGTTGGTTCACAAATAGATATTTTCAAATACATGACATTTTCAACTTAGAACTGATTTGGAACATAAGTCGAGACGATTGTCGGCTTCTTATTTTAAAATTTAAAAAAAATGTGGACATGCTGCCTCGTTTCCACTGGATGGGAAAATATGATTCGTTGAGATATTTGTTAAAATGACAGACAATATTTTTTCAAGTGACAGGCAACAGTTTGTTTTAGCAGATAAGGACCAATTTCGGTTTATTCCCAACAAGACGAATCCCAACAAGACGAATGTCGAAAATGATCATTCCAACAAGACGAATCCCAACAACACGAATTTAATTAAAATGACTTGATAACCAATTTTTTAGGTTTTCCGTCGTAATCTGCAAACTCGACTTACTTTTGGACGAAGAGATTTTAATTAACTGGTTGAGTGCCGAAAGCCCATTTTGGGGCTTTATCCTGAGATGTGGGTACCTGAGCTAAAATGCTTCATATTCTGTGGATGTACTTCGATTAATTTTTGATGTGATATTATTAAGTCTGGGGGAATTTGCCCTCTTACAATTAATGGGAGAGTGCCTTTTGGCACTCTCCCATTAATTGTAACAAGGCAATAATATATGAACAAAATTTTGACAACCCAAAAAACTTAGCACGCAACCCGATAACAGAGGTGCCACGCTTTGTTACAAGACGCTATTTTCTACAGCGTTTTTTGTATCTTTTTTAACAACAAAACTCTCAAACACATGCATAAAATAAAACCCTAAAATACTACAAAAAACATACATTGCAATACACACGTTCTTTTTAAAGTTAATTTTCCCCATATTTGATGAGAAAAATTTGTTTCCTCTTGTTGGGATGCGTCTTGTTGGCATCGTCTTGTTGGGATATTTTACCAATTCGTCTTGTTGGGATTCGTCTTGTTGAGATGACACCGTTTGACACCCCAATTTTATCTGACCCATGGCTTTATTAACTGATAGACTGCCAAATTATATTTGGTCATCGAAATTTGTTCACATGACTTTTCCCCTGCTGCTATTTATGGAAGAGTGCCCGAGGCTCAGTGGTTACAATATTGGACTTCAAACCGTAAGGTCCTCGGTTGAATCCACACAAGGTGTAACTGCGTTGAATCCTAGGGAAAGGCGCTTAATCCCGATTGCCCAAGCGGGTGGCGCTGTGTTCTAAGGCGTACTGCACGTCGATGGTGCAATTGTCTTCAACCAATGCTAACACTGCTTGTGTGGAGTTAGTATGCTGGGGAGCTTGACAGTTGCTCGCCGTTGCTCGGTGGTTCTCTCCGGGTACTGCAGCTTCCTCCACCCGAAAATCTGTCCGACACAAGGTGACCCTGTCTGTCAAAAGTGCCGTTAAATCCCCAAAAAACAAAACGAAAAAAATTGATGCTAGATAAATGGGAACATGCAATCAATCACAAAGAGCTCACAGAGCTAGATTAGTGTGCCTAATATTTCAAACTGATTTACTGTCAACAAAATCAACTTCAGTAGGACAAGTCAGTTTGGGCGTGCACATCTTCAGTATAGTAAAAACATTATTACGTACATGTATATATGTGTGAAGTAAACTGCTAGGTTATCTTAGTACACAAGAATAAACCACTTAGTCATGTGTGAAAGCAACCCCGCTAACTCCTATAAATGACTTTATTAATGAGAGGAAGTAAGCATCTTGCGTGTGCGTTCAGCTGTCAAACAACTGCTGTTAAGAGACTCTTGTGGAAGGCTGTGTTCACCGTCTCTTCCGTTGTCAGGTACGTAACACCACATCATTATTAACGCTCCAGCTAACAGACCAGTCAAATCCTTTCAACATCAGGCAAGAAAATGTTCGACGTTATTATTTAAATTTTCTTTCCCATAACAAAGCATAAACAAAGCTCAAATCAAGTCACACCCTATTTTAGCTTCTTCAAAAACAAAGCTTGTGAACCATATTTATTTATTTATTTATTTATTTATTTATTTATTTATTTATTAAGGATTAGCGACACTTTAACAGCCAAGGATCCATCGTGTCGGTGACAGTTTTACGAGTGGAGGAAGCCGGAGTACCGGAGAGAACCACCGAGCAATTGCCAGCTCCCTAACATAATAAGTCCACATTGCAACACAGGCAGGGTTAGACTGGTTGAAGACATGCTCACCGTCGACGTGCTGTACGCCTCAGTACGTCACGTCATCGTGTCCCCATGTGGACAATCGGGGTTAAGTGCCTTGTCCAAGAACACAACGCGGGAGTCCGAATCGATCGCTCAGACGGTCACCTTTTCCAAGGACTAACCGGGCTCGACGATGCTTAACTTCGATGATCTGACGAGAACTGGCTACCGCAACGCCACTGTGCCCCCTTGTGAACCATACTCGTGATCATGTCCTCTGTATCTGTATGGTAATTGATGAATTTATCTGGAGCTATTGCTGCAGGGACGTGGCTAGAGGTTTCCGGTTGGGGAGGGGGTGTGGGGTAGTGAATTTCCAACTAGAGGGAGGGAGGTCCCTCCCTCTAGTTGGAAATTCACTACCGAGAAAACTTTTGAAAATGGAGCCATGAAAGGGAGCATCAAATTGATTCTAATAACTGAAATGCCAACTCATTTATGATAGAATTATCAGGTTATTATCATTTGGTATTATTCTGGGAATTGAATATGTGCTTAACAAATGCTCAATCTCAATCATGATGTGATTTTCTTGAAGAGCATTTCGAGAATTTTTTTTTTATTATGATAAGTAAACGTACCATAAATAATACCGATTGACATCATGCATACTTATGAAACTCGATACTGCGTACACTGTAGCTGTAAATAGTAACAATTGGAATTTTTGCCAATTTGAAATCGAGTTTGATTTTTGGGAAGTAAAATTCTAAAATCCAGATAGATGGAATTTCCAACTACTCGTGACTTGCCCTCCGAATTTTCAACTATAGGGAATTTTAGCCATGATGATTGAGGGGGGGGGGGACTCCCTCCCCACATCCCCCTGTCGCCACGTCCTCGTATTGCTGGTATTTGTCCCTCGATCACTTGATAAATGAAGGTAAGGCAATGGTTCTGCATTCTGGATTGCAGTGAAGGTAATTTTAATAATAAATAACTCTTGCACCCCTTCTTTGTATGCTTACTAGTTTTGTGATCTCTTGCTTTATTTGAGAATCCCACATGGTAGCTCCATATTCCATCATTAATCTTACGAGTACAGTGTGGGCAGCTCTTCGGCTTTCCCTCGAACAGTGTGTTGGAGTCTTTTGCGGAGGAATGCTAGAGTGGAGTTTGTCTTCACTTCCATTGTTGATGTGTTCTTTCCATTGAAAATCATCCTGTATATTTGTGGGTCGAGGTAAGGCTTAGGTGGGACGTCTTCTAGTATGCGGCTGTCTATGGTCGACAATTTTTTTTCTCTCATGATCAGAATTTAGGATTGTTTGGCATTAGAACGCATTCTCCGGTCTGATACTCATTTTTCTAGACATGCTCGGCCGTTTTGTAGGGTGGTGAGAACCCTCTCATTGTTTGTTTGTCCTATACATGCACAGAACGCCACGATGTGTGAATGTGTTCGTCAATACGGCACGAGTGCCTGCGCGGAAGTATAGAACGAGAGGCGTGAGTGATGGCATGAGTGCCGTATTGGCACAAGGGGGATTTGGGGAGATAGGGCACGTCACTTACGACAAACAGAATAATTCAAATTATAATATGGAGATCCATGAAACCCTGTTAAAAAATATAGGGCTCTCGATGTTTGATCCATCTTCCAATGACATCTTTAACCTTCTCAAGAGTTGTTCAGCCTGCAGGAAGGTATTTAACTCTTAAAAGCCGGGGAATCAGAATGAATTTATTGAACATGACATACCGCGAAAAACTTATAGTAAAGCAGGCGCTTCTGGTCAAGTGTCGTCTGCCAATTCTGTCAGACGACACTTGACTAGAAACACCTGCTCAGTGTTTAATTCTCCCCAACCCAAAGATAGCCGAACCGTCACAGCCAGATTACCTGCCGTATTACATCACAGGCAAGAAAAGTCGACTCTAGGCTTCTACGTGTTAAAATATTTATGTCCCGCGAGAGTATAATTACCCAGCAGAATGATGATTAAAGAAAACAGTACATGCAGCTAAAAATTGTGAATGGGCCGCTATTGCTCCCGATCCGCCCCTTCATGTAACTTCGTAGTTCAGCGATCTGAACGTAGTGGCTACCCCTCTACGTTCAGATTCTTCCCATTCAATCCTATAGAAAAAGTTCCCATCAAGTTTTTATGGGAACTCAAAACTCGAAATTAGGAATATATATCAAGCTTTCGCCCTTATTACCGGCTGCAATCGATAGTACACGTATTTCCTTACATTTGGGAAGAGTTTATTAATCCAAACTAGGTTTTATCCTTTAAATGCCGTCATTTGTGTACTCGTGAGGCGGCGACGGAGATTTCAAAATCGGCCATGTTGTTGTTTAAATATAAAACAGTAAAAACGATAACCCGGTAATGGCGCCGAAACGAAGAGACCTTTTCATCGATGCGGAATAGGAAATTCGATCGCAATTGTGCAGAATGGGTTTGATAATCTGCTCTGTGCGAATGTGACCGAGGTTGATGGCCTCCTCTGCGCGAATGAGATCGAATTTCCTATTCCGCATCGATGAAAAGGTCTATTCGTTTCGGCGCCATTACCGGGTTATCGTTTTTACTGTTTTATATTTAAACAGCAACATGGCCGATTTTGAAATCTTCGTCGCCGCCTCACGAGTACACAAATGACGGCATTTAAAGGATAAAACCTAGTTTGGATTAATAAACTCTTCCCAAATGTAAGGAAATACGTGTACTATCGATTGCAGCCGGTAATAAGGGCGAAAGCTTGATATATATTCCTAATTTCGAGTTTTGAGTTCCCATAAAAACTTGATGGGAACTTTTTCTATAGGATTGAATGGGAAGAATCTGAACGTAGAGGGGTAGCCACTACGTTCAGATCGCTGAACTAGTAACTTCGGTATAATGTGACAGATATTGCACGCCGTTGCGAGCCATATGGCAGTTAAAAAACCCGTCAGTCAAACATAAATGTGCATATTGACCTCAGCTTCGCTTCGGTCAATATACACCTTATTGGTGCATTTACCGGTCCATAGACTGCCACATGGCTCGTACAATATTCGTTAATTATCTGCGAATAGAATTTTGTTTATTCGGGAAAAGGCGAGTTAATAAAATTGGAAATATCGGAGAAATGCAACATGCATCAAAATAGAACAAAACACCAATAAAAAAACATAATGACACTAGCAAGTTTATACCTCCGGGGAATGTTTTAAATCTTCTCGTATTTTTCGACATTTATCGACCGTACCATTCGCGATCCCAAACGAGATTACGATGATTGCAGTTTTTTCATTTTATTTCGATTTTATAAGGTTGAATAAGGCGATTGGTAATGTCAAATACACAGTCTTCGCCCAGACAATTTAAAAATATTTGAAAAATATATATTCAGGGTGTGCTCTTACGGATGGTGAAAAATTATCTTGCTCGGCCACGAATCAATTTGAATTTGTAAGACAGAGCCATATTGAGCTCGGTGGCTCAGTGGTTACGGCATTGAACTTCAAGCCGAAAGGTTCACGTTTCGATCCCCACCAGGGGTAGCTGAGTTGTGTCCTTGGACAGGGCACTTAACCCCGATTGCCCACGTGGGAGCATGGTGGCGTTGTGTATTAAGACGTACTGCACGTCGATGATCACGCGTCTTCAATCAATTCTAAGGCTGCATGTGTGGAGTTGGTACATTGTGCAGTTGCCCATCCGCTGCTCGGCGGTTCTCTCCGGGTACTCCGGTGTTACAGGAATGGAAGTCCGTAGGAAAATTAGTCCCTCTGGACTATTATTCCGCGGAATTATAGTCCTAGGTCTAACATTTCTAGGAATAGTAGTCCGGCGGACTACTATTCCTAGAAATGTGAGACCTAGGACTATAATTCCGCGGAATAATAGTCCAGAGGGACTAATTTTCCTACGGACTTCCATTCCTGTCACACCGGCTTCCCCCACCAAACTTTCTGACACGAGGTGACCCTGACTGTTGAAAGTGTCCTAAACTGTTACTAAATAAATAAATAAATAAATAAATAAATAAATAAATAAATATCACAAGGACATACAACAATCAAACGGTATTTATTTGAAACCTCGAACTTAAAATCGGTGTTTATAATTTTGACACATTTCCTTATTATTTCGTGTCCATTATACATTTATGGACTTTTGTGGTGGTGAATGTGATGTGATATGAACCTAAAGAACTGAAAAAAACTTATATTGACTGAGGCGTTAGGCGGATCAATATAAGTTTTTTAGGTTCATATCACATCATATTTGCCATCGCAAAAGTCCCTAACTGTTTTATTATATACATGTACAACATTCTCAAAAAACACTCTTCTATTTGTCAAATAAAAGTTTAATTATATCAAATAGAATTACTTTTATGTAACAATAAAATAGTTATCCGCAGAATAACATAAAAATAAACAATGTTATAGAAATTACATCGATTGAAATAGAACTAGAGAGTGGATTTCCAAAAGCTATATTTTGAAAGTTGATATTCACTGGAAAACTGGTGTAAATTGATTTCTGAGTACCAGTCATGTGTATAAGGTCCAGCCAATAGAAATGTGGTAAGTATATTACAAAAGGCTTTTATGGAATATGAGAGTGGTCTGAGTACTATAGCACCACCCTCACACACACACACTTGTACACATAGAGATTATTACCATTATGTGGATGTACAAAATATGTATCCGAGTCGAGCTCCGGGTTCTAAGGGCAGATCACGACGAGTCGTGATTTACCCTTAGAACCCAGAGCGAGACTCAGATACATATTTTGTACATCCACATAATGGTAATAAACATTTTATCTTACAATGTATTGGGGGATAAGTCAAGAATGTAGACGAATATATAACGAACTATTTATTTATTCGTACGGATGAACAAAAAAAAATGGAACTCACGCGAAAGGAACGTGCTTGTATCCGCGACCCCCCTGATACAAACATCTGTAGAAGGGGGTCGGATACACGACAGTTGCGGAGTTAATACAGACAAAATACATGTTGATTGTAAGATAAATGCTTTTATTTATGCTTCGTGGGGAAAATATTTTTGTCTCAGTTGTTGAAGCCCCGCTTGAACGCTTCGGATGATTTTTTTCTAAGATGTGGTCGCGCGTCAAAAATGTTTCAGAGCAGTAAGTTATTCCTGATCGCTCTGTATAGTGGGGGTGTGCAATTTTGATAAAACACGCATTCAGTTAATTTGTAACACAGTTTTCACTTTCAAGTAAAAAAAAATTAGATGGGTTCGATTAGAAGTTTTATTAGCAAATCCGCAAGTAGCTGTAAAATCACACACACATACAAACACTTTTCTAAATGAGTGTAACAATGCACACAGTCACACACACACCAAACCAGAAGGTCCCTGTTTGCCTGTAAAAAAAGTTTCAAACGAGTTTCATTCGGTTGATTGGGGTTTTTCACTCTATTGTAATACCCTATTCAAACGGGGTTTTTTCATGAGAGATCTATTTCAACTCTTTATAGGTTTTGAACCCAACTTGTAAGCCTTGACCAAACGGGTTGCGTTGGAAACGGGGCGCCTAAATCGTTTTTTAGAGAGAAAAAAGTCCTCATTTGTCGGTAAATACAAACACACTATGCACGCACACATAAACACCCTCAGACATGCATCCACAAATACACGCACACATCCTGCAAACCCACGCGCACTTCTTCGCATTTATATAGTCTCATGCCCCATACAAAAACAGGGAGAGTAGAAGAGAAGGGTAGGGGGATTTGAGGAGAAAGAACAAATAAAAACTTCTTAACAATTATCAGATCTCGTGGTAAAATATACGCCTGGAGGCATCAATCAGTAATCCAAGACTAAATCAACATTGACACTAAGGTCACCCATGCATATTGATCGTTTTGACAATTATTAATATTTCGAACGTAAAAAAAGTCATTATAATAACAAAAGGTGCACCTGATCTAATTAACTATTCATTCGCGACAGTTTACTTAAAAAACAAAAAACAAAAAGTGCTGATGTCGACGAAAGCCATCGAAATTTATTACAAAAAAACGTTTTGTGAAAGCATAAGCGCGCGAGAAAATGCCCATGAAACAACTCTTCGTTTGTGCATATATCATGCAATATGTTCGCATTAGAACATAAACAAGAAACTTTCTGTGAACAAACTTGAATATCTCTCACTTAACCCTTTACCTAACGAATCGCTCGCATCCGCCCGCGTAATCTGCAAATTGAGCAGTTCACAAAATTGAATTTTTAAAAATATTTCAACAAAACCATATCACGTGACCCCTCATTGGAACGAGCTCATCGAGCTCGTTCCAATGAGGGATCACCTGTTATGGTTTTGTTGAAATTTTGGGAAAAAGTTGTCAAAATGGTAATTAAAATAAAAAATTTAGATTTTCTCTACGTTGGGTAAAGGGTTAAAGAAGATGACTGGTGCTTCAGAAGAATGTTAACAGAAGATCAAATTCCAAGTCGAAAAAGGGCAATAACTCATGTAAAAATAATTTGACGGAACCCATGTTCGAACCTGGCCTGCATTACAAGCTGGGAATACACATACCTACTTTGGATGAAATCTGGTTTTGAAGTGCCTTGTTATCATCGAGCCACTGCGCTCCCATTTGGTGCAATATTTTCGCGTTTCGTTTACAACAAGCGAGATTATTGTGCGAAGAAAATCGGACAGAAAATTTCGACCAGATCGCGAAACAGTCACAATCTGGTCGAAATTGCCTATCGCTTTTGAAATCACGGTACTGCAACTTGGCGATCGTTGTGCATCAATGGTGGTTTCATTCTATTAAAAAATATTGAAATGATGGTAATTTTTTTTTTGCATTTAACAAATCGACCACACCAGGAGCCAATACTGTAAAACTTTTACAATTGTATTTTTCAGAATTGTATTTTCTATTTATGGAATTAACTAACTGAAATGAACCATTAGCATTTTCAAAAATGTGGCAATTTGCCAATTGGCAAATTGCCACATCTTTTGAAATGCTAATGATTCATTTCCGTGTTTTATATTCACTTGCAGAAAATACAATTCGAGAAAATACAATTGTAAAAATTGTATAGTATTGGCCCCTGGTCATTGTGCGAAAACTATTTTGCCATCGAAGAATAAATTCCAACGAAAATCTTAGTCTCATTTACATGTCATTTATTGTCGTTGAAAAAATTTGGTTGGTCGCTCGAACGCCAACATTTTCTCTGAAAGCAGCTAAATAGAAAACAATTTTGACAATTTGGAGAAACTTCAATTTTCATTGAGCAAAATTCTTCTGGTGTTTCAAATATCCTTTGCATAGAATTTATTTATTATTATTTATTTATTGGTGTTTAAGATCACATACTTGTGCACAATGGCTAATCATAACCGTGACAGTTTTACGGGTGGAGGAAGCCGAAGTACCCGGAGAGAATCACCGAGCAACGACGAGCAGCTGCCAGCTCCCCAACATCGTAACTCCGCACTGTAGCACAGGCAGGGTTAGATTGGTTGAAGACATTCGCACCATAGACGTGCAGTACGCCTTAGTACACGGCGTCATCGTGTTCCCATGTGGACAGACGGAGTTAAGTGCTTTGCCCAAGGACATAACGCGGGAGTCCGAATCGATCGCTCAGATGGTCACCCATCCAAGGACCAACCGGGCTCGACGTTGCTTAACTGTGATCTGACGAGAACCGGTTACCGCAACGCCACCGCGCCCCCCTTTGCAAAGAAGCGATCGTTCTAAGTATATCGTCGGCTGAGTGCTAGAATGTTCTATGTCCCATGCGGGACATAGAACATTCTAGCACCCAGGCGACGATATGACAATCGGACAGAGTTGAAACTAGTAGTCCTGTCACAAGTAGCGCAGAAAATGCTCATTAGTTTACACGCTCCTTACTGCAGAAGAATGAAGTAGTCTGAAATACACAAGAGTCGTTGCGTCGTGCAATGAGAAATATAATGCTTCTATTAGTGAGGTTGGTAGTGAAATCACGAAATGAACCGATCAAACAGAAAGAAAATATTGAGACTACAGTTTGTGGAGGATGGATTACTACAAAATCGCCGTGCGATAGATTTTTCACTTAGGAATTATTAACAACCTCTCAGGACAAAACACAAGATGCACTTCCAAGCTTTCATTACATGGACACCGGGTTGCACCCGGTGGTCCATGTGATGAAAGTTTGCAAGGGTTTCTTGTGCTGTTATGACCAATTATAGATACTTTTCGAGTGGAGAATATATGGCTCTGAGGTTAAGTGGTAATCCACTCTCTTCATTCTGTATATGCAGTCAAATTTTAATATCTATTTACGTCATTATTTATTTATTCATTTATTTATTTAAATAAATATTTATTTATTTATTTATTTATTTATTGGGGTTTAACGACACTTTCGGCAGCCAGGATCACCTCGTGTCGGACAGTTTTACGGGTGGAGGAAGCCGGAGTAACCGGAGAGAACCGCCGAGCAACGGGGAGCAACTGCCAGACTCCCCAACGTTCTAACTGCTCACAAGCAGGGTTACAATTGGTTGAAGACAAGAGTACCATCGGCGTGCAGTACGCCTTAGAACACAGAGCCACCGTGCCCTCAAGTGGACAATCGGGATTAAGTGCCTTGCCCAAGGACACTAGCAGTTGCGCCTGGTGGGAATCGAACCGTGGACTTTTCGGTTTGAAGTTCAACCCCATAACCACTGAGACACCACACTTCTAGGAATAATGTTAAGGATCTCTATTTACTGGAAGAGGATTGGACGCGCAGTTTTTCTACAAGACCTGAGTTGACAGGAATAAAAATGGACTAACACAGCGCGCTATTACCTCAAAATAGTGCACAATGCAGTCACAAGACATCTAGTTTCAGCTGTAGTCCTGTGTACGAAATAATTTCGGGTATAATCGATAATAACGAACCGTCTCCGACCTAATTGATTATTATTATATACTTTATAAATAACCACATATCTATTGGCTGGGTCTTATACACGTGACTGATCCTCAAAAATCCATGTACACCGGTTTTCTAGCAGGGGCGGCGGAAGCTCGATAAAAGCGGAGGGGCACAAATTTACAACGCTACCATGGTTCGATCCAGTGTGAGAAAGGTTACACTCGTATATCGGTAAATGTACCATGACTCGCTATAGTCTCTCGTTTAGATGAATATACCACTGTGTGGTCACTGTCATGTCCGTTTCTTCTAATTCAACCATCTTCCTACCCGAAGGCCAGCCTTCGGGTTGGAAGATAGTTGAAGAAGAAGAAACGGATCGATACGACCGAAAGTGAGATTCTTTGGCTAAATATTGTTTGGATTTGCAAATAATGTTACAGGAATGCCTGTATGTTGACAGGTTTGCAGGCGCCCATTTTAACTCCTTGTGTAACTGTGAAACATATTCGTTGAAAAAAGTGGAGGGGCACGTACCCCCTGTGCCCCCCCCCCCCCCGGCTCCGCCGCCTCTGTTTTCCAGTGAATATCAACTTTTCTAAATATAGCTTTTGAAAATCCTCTCTCTAGTTCTATTTCAATCGATGTAATGTCTATAACATTGTTTATTTTTATGTTATTCTACAGATGATAATTATTTTATTGTTAAATAAAAGTATTTCTGGTTTATGTAATTGAACTTTTAATTGACAAATAGAAGATTGTTTTGGGTTTTTTTTGAGGATGGTGTATAATAAAACAGTTATGGACTTTTGTGGTGGTAGATATGATGTGATATGAACCTAAAAAACTTTTATTGACCGAGGCTAAAGCCTCGGTAAATGTAAGTTTTTTAGGTTCATATTACATCATATTCACCACCACAAAAAGTCCATAATTGTATATTATTGTTTTAAAGAAGTATATTGAATTAGCTTCCGGGTTTATAACGGCGGTCACCGACTCTAGAACACTGTCGGGAAAATTTAACTCTCGTCCCATCATGTCGGAAATTTTTTATGTCGTAGCTTCGAGCCTGCTAATTTGGCGTCTGTAACTGGACAGACACCTTAGCTAACAGAGAAGAAAACACCCCTCAATTCGTGAAGCTTTGTATTCGAATAACGTACATTTGATAGAATAATGCTAACCTCAGATTTCAAAGCAACATCCATTTCTTCTTGCAGAAATAGTAAAAGCATATTTGTTCTTTTTTTTTTGCGTTTCGCCTCGGACAGTTTGGAAGGTGGAGAAGCTGTAAGACTCCCAAACGTACTAACTCCACACAGGTAGGGCTAGGTGAGGTCGAAGGCATATCCACTATCGACGTTAAGTACGCATTAGTACACAGCGCCACCGTGCCACCAAAAGCAAAGTAAAAATTATGAATTATAAATATCTTCCATAATATCGCCAAACACAGATAGATAGATATTTTATTTGCACAATTTTCTTACATATAAGCTAATTACAACATTAAAAAATGCATTAGATTGTACAGGGCAGCATGAACAAGATTGTCCGTCTTCCTGCCGCACCTAAATTAAATTATTCTCAAATTCGAGGCTGAAAGTGACATGAAATGGCTACGCATGTGTCACATGAAAAGCATGATGTAGCAAAATCTATTTGGGTTCTACAGGCCTGACATTCTTAAAAATGCAGGAGGGCTAAAAATCGCTTACCCCCACATGTCCTAGGGGCGCGATTAGCTCTCCTCAAGCTTACGAAAGCTATAAGTGGCAAAATGTAGTTTTACTATTAATGAATTCTGCCTTGTGGGCTTTGTACATTTTATTTGGTGCTGCTAACCAGGTAGTCTCTGTGAAGCGGCTACACTGCCATTCCCACACCTCCGGGCCTTGGTAAGGCCCGGAGGTGTGAGAGGGGCAGTGTGGCCATATTGCAGAGACCAATAACATAGCAGAGATTTGAAAACCCGTGGGTTTTAGGAATAGACTGTTGTGGTAATCATTATTTTCTAAGGCTAGTAGGGCTATTTTTCGCCCTCCTCGATTTTTTAAGGCGAGCAGTAGGCGAGCGAATAAATCGCTCTCCTGAAAATTCCAGGCCTGGTTCTAAGTACATAAGTGAATGAGTAAATAAGTAAATACCCATATGTATAAATATATCTCAGAGGTTGAGAATACTGGTAGAAAAGTACTACTATTGTTAGTTCTGATATTCTTCACGTTTTGAACAATTCGTTTTCTGTGAGTTTACACTGAAGGGGTGGTGGTGGGGGTGGGAGTGTGGGTTGGGGCGGCTGGAATATCTTAGTTATCGGAATTTCATTCAGAGGCTCGAAATTGAAAGAAAAAACTCTTTCAACATTGCCTCAAATATCGGCCCATCTGTAAATAGCCAATGAAAGAGTAAAATCTAGAAATGGTGAACGGTTTCTGAATGCCTAAATCAACAATAGAGCCAAAGAAACTGTAAATGTGTTTCGAATTAAAAAGTCTTTAAAAGTGGAAATCCGCTTACCTGTATGGAGACTGTTAATTTGTGCAATCGTTTCCAGTGCTTGTTCAATTGTTCCTGCAAAAGCAGATTAACAGTTCTATTTTTATGAAAAACACACAAACGCTTGCTTGAAAGATTCAGCAGAAAAAACCGTAATCGCCGGACTGAAAGTAATGTGTTCTGTTGCCACTGCATACACACACGGAACCTAAGACAATATCGCCCGCTCTCTAATCAGAAATTGATTCCCATCAACGCACGACATGTTATGAATCTGGCCGATGTCGCACGATCATACAGGTGAACAACACAGCTACTGGTTGTTGTTTCCAGTTTACAACTTTCAATGATCGTCGCAACGAAATGTGATGCTCGGAGGAAACCAGAAACGAAGTTCACTCGCTTCCACCAGATAATGACAAGTCTAATAGCAGCTTCGCATTTCAGCATAATCTAGTTCTGTATCACTGACGGAAAACGAACTCCCGCCCACTAATCAATCCCAGTTATAACAGAATATAAAGCAAAACTACTGATTGAAATTGTATCCATAAGAAAAATTGTTGGAATGGTACACAAACAACCGACGATTAAATATCGAATTCGACACATGTAAAAGGCGTTGACCCTTTGAACCCTGGTGATATCTTCTGTCAGTTCAAAGGCAGGAATCGGAAGAGTGACACTTATTATTTGGGCGCAGATCGGGGGGGGGGGGGGGGGGGGGGGGGGGGGGCACCAACAATTTGCAAGACGTGACGTGGGGGTACGTGGGTCTCTTGAGTGCGCCAAAAATGTGCATTTCCAACTTGCGCAATTTTTTGAATTTTTTCAAAATATATCAATATATCAGCTAATATATACCATCATTTGTGTTTCAAACCTTAAAGATGATGTTGTACATCACACTCTTAACATAAATACAACACCAGGAGGCTTTATATGTGAGAATATTGGGCTTAATCTGGGAAAATGTCACACGCTAGTAGGGGGTGGGTGTCAAGTTCGAAATGTAGAAAATGTGCAGACAATATTTTGGGAAAATTCTCTCTGATGCACTAAATTCAACCCAAGTTATTTATTTATTAATAGAATTGGTATGGATAGAAGAGGAAAGTAGCAAACACCTGAGAGTACTGACAGAACAATTCAAATGAAAAAATGAAAATTTGTTCCCGTATATCTACACCTGCTCTGGCCAAGCCTGATAATGAACAGCTTGTCATTTGTAGTTTGGGGACCACAACAGCCCACAGAGGTTTAAATTGGTGGTACCAGTTTAAGAACATTATGAAATCCCCCTTAAAGACAGCTGTGCCTACTAAGTTTATAAGTTTATTTTGGATTTTAATGGGAGAGTGGGGGTGGGTGTCTGAGAACGGTAGTAGAAAATTTGCACGTAGTGGTGGGTGGGTGTAAAAAGGAGCCGAACAAAAAATAGGACGTCACGTCTTGCAAATTTTTAGTGCCCCCCCCCCCCCCCCCCTGGGTAGACCATTAATATTTTCAACGTACAGCCTCCAGGCTGCACGTTGAAAATATTGATTGGCCTTCCCATACATTGACTAGCAGCCATCCTACTTAATGAAGATATGACGATTATGTTCCTGGATCGGTAAAAAAGACCTCTTGGGTTCAACGAGTTAACCGATGTAATAACAGTAATGAAACATTTAATTTGAACTGTTCGGACATGGCTCATGTACATTCACTGATGGATACAGATGTACCCAAGTGGTAATTACTCCCTTTTTACCGAGAGGGAGTTGTTTTAACCAATTCCTGGAGCCACGTTAACTCGGTGTATCACAGAAATGTATCATCCAGCGTGATTTGTCTTGTAATTTACGTATGTCTCTTCCGTGTGTCAACCACCACTCAGAAGTCAATACATCCGGTATAACAGTACGAAATATTTTTCCATAGGCTACCGTCATAACGTCAGTGTGCAAAAATATGATTGCATCCTTTTTCATCAGGTCATTCATGTATCTTTGTCAAAGAATAGACCTTCAGACAACTTTACTCTCCCCAAAACTGGAGATCACAGGTACATTAATTTTCGGGGAATTCCCAACAATAATACACCAATAGTCTATTTTCGAACAGAAATTCATCAAATCACCCTCTTTTCTCTCTGGATTATTCGGCTATATAAGATTTCAGTACAATGCTTCATAAGCTTTTTACAGCAATATGTTTAAAGTAGTTTAGTTTCAGAGATTGTATTATTTTCGCAGAAAGGGTCACATCATGACACATCATGTCATACAGTTTTAGGGGTGGAGGAAGCAAGAAAAGCCAGTGAAAACCACCGAGCAGCGGCGCTCAGATGTCAAACTCTCAATCAACTTATTTACCCGGCACAAGCATAGTTTGTAGCGTTTGAAGGCAAGTGTACCAGTGGCTTGAAGTAAACCTTGGTAGACATCGCCACCGTGCGCCCACATGGTCAATCGGGATTCGGTGTCTTGCCTAAAGGCACAGCGTAGATGGCGTGGGTCAGGATCGAACAGGCGACCCTATTCTTAAAAAAACAATGCTCTCACCAATGATTCAATTCACCACGCTTCTTTGATCTGATACTCAGTTAAGACTTTGAGAATGTTCTGGAAGTAAATGAACCCCATTAGCTAACTGGTGGTGTCACGTTGATTAAAAAAAAGTGAAGCGGGAAAAATATGGTGGCTGTATTCCGCACCGCGGAATACAGCTACCGTATTTTCTTGCTTCTCTTCTCGTATAAAAGCGCGCCTGATGCTGGGATTATAATTTTAGGTCTTAGGTCCAAAAGTCTCCCAGTTAATCACAGCATTACTGCGTCCTGAGTGTGATCGCGTTGGAAGTATTCATCATCTCCTAAAAGAAGATCATTGGTCAACCTCAGACAGAAAGATCGTATAGCTTCGATCCTGATCCTCGTCTTCCGCGATGTATCCTTGGGCAATACTCTCAATCCCAAATGCTCAAGTGGGAGCACGAAAGAGAAGTTTGCAAAAGCGTACGGAATGTCCATGGCATGCGTGCCTTCAGCCCATGCTAGACCTGTTTGTTCAGGGTTGGTAAGCCACCGGGTCGGACAATTGCTCGCTGCTGCTGCTTAGGTTAAAAGATTACTTTTACTCTGCTAACGATTCTAAATGTGAGTTTACGTCAGAGGTGGCGGAAACTCAACAAAAGTGGAGGGGCACAAATTTTCAAGGCTGCTACGGTTCGGCCCAATGGGAGGAAAAGTTCCAATTGTATATCGGTAAACGTATCGTGACACACTATAGTGTCTTGTTTAGAGGAGCATGCCGCGGTATTGTCACTGTCATGTCCATTTCTTTTACTTCAATCATCTTCCAGCCCGAAGAAAGCCTTCGGGTTTGAAGATGGTCGAAGTGGAAGAACCGGGTCGAAGAGATCGAAAGTGGGATTTACTGACGAATGTTGTTTGAATTTGCAAATAGTATATTAAGGGAATGCCTTTACATGTATATTAGCACGTTTGCATGCGCCCATTTTAACTCATCGCAAGCCGAGAGGTCCTCGGTTCGATTCCCACCTGCGGCAACCGCGTTGTGTCCTTGGGCAAGACACTTCACCTCCATTGCCCACGTGATGGCACGGTGGCGTTGTGTACTAAGGCGTACTGCACGTCGACAGTGCGCCTGTCTTCAACCAATGCTAACCCTGCTTGTGTGGAGTTGGTATGTTGGGGAGCTGACAGTTGCTCGCCGTTGCTCGGTGGTTCTCTCCGGCTACTCCGGTTTCCTCCACCCGTAAAACTGTCATGGTCATCATTAGCCATTGTGCAGAAATATGTGACCTTAAACAATAAATAAATAAATAAATAAATAAATAAATAAATAAATAAATAAATAAATAAATAAATAAACACCAATAAATAAATAAATAAATAAATAATAAATAAATAAATTAATTAATTAATATTTTAACTCATGGTGTAACCACGTAACATGTCTGTGGAAAAAAAGTGTGTGGGGGAGGGCACGTGTCCCCTGTGCCCCCTGGTTCCGCCGCCTCTGGTTTACGTTGAATTTTCTGTACATCTCTCGTCTTTTTTCTCTCCCCCCCCCCCTAATCCTCACTCATTGACGTCATTAATTCCTCGTCATCGGAACAGTCCACTTCAATCCACTCCATTTTCCCCGGTAACACCCTTTTGTCTGATTGCGTTCGACGAGTAACGGTTACTAGTTTCGATGTAAGCAATTTGGTTGCGTCCAGTAACCACGCATCAAGGGCAACAACTATGGCTTGGGGTATATCGGCCGACATCGGCGTTATACCAGCCGAGTTTGAAGTTATGTCGACCGAGCTTGACAATGAGCAATGAATTCTGGGAAATAGAATCATTTCCAATAAAGAACATGCAACATAGCGAAGCCTGTGTTCCATGACGATATTTTTTAGTAAGCAAGAAACTAACTGGTAGTGAGATGAACAACAGGGCAAATTAAATTAGTAATGTATTTAATTGAACTAACTTTGATGTCGTTTGAATTTCTTTTTCATGCTGGATAGAGTACTATTTATTTATTTGTGCTGAGCGTCATATCAACACCTAAGGCTATATCGTGACAATAAATTCGTATTTATTGCCACAAAAGAGGTAATTATCTTTGAAAAATAACAATCAGTTCTGAAATGGATAACCGGTTTGAAACCGGTTACATACACAACCGATTTGATCCAAACGTCCACCAGTTATCGATAGCGATCATTATTCCGTGATTGAAACATAATAAAATCTTCCGCTTCTCGTCTGGGATTACACCTCGAAACAGTGCTGTATATAACAACCGACTTTGGCATTCAAGACTTCGTTAATGATCGGCATTTTTCGTGAGTACTGAGTTACCGCAGAAACTATTCCGTAGTATGCATACAAACGAACGTTGTCGAGTACTCGACAACGTTCGTTTGTATACACACTACGGAATAGTTTCTGAGAAAACTGCTTTTCAATTCCTGTAGTTTTGGTCCCAGATTCGGTGAAATAATGGCAACGGATAACCAGATATTATCCGGTTATAGCTCTCGGTTAGTCGGTTGTGAAAATGAGCCAACCGTTTCAGACCTAATAACAATATCCATTAAAAACAGAAATTGAGTACACAGAAATAAGAGAAAAATTAAGTAGTGATAATTGTAATGAATAAATGATACAACCAATTTACTGGGCATGATATAAATCAATCTCATGATTGAAAAAAATGGATGATCTGCTAATTTCCAGGCTTGCCGCTAATGCATTATTATACAGTACGTGGAGAGTGTATTATCACTAATTCACCCACAGAGCAGAGATTCCACCCAAGCAATAATTGCAAATTTGTTGCAAAGCATAACAAACACAGGCAAAGTTTCAACCAATGAACCTCCGGGTTAAACCCGGAGGTCCATTGGCTGAAACATTGCTTGTGTTTTTTGTCCATATGTATAAAATTTTAAAGTTATAGTTTGGGTGATAACTCCATTCTGCGGGTGATTTAGTTACAATCCACTCTCCACGTACTGTATTACTAGAGATATTAATATAAGTTTGCCCTGATCTCGTGAAAACACTGTATGTCAGGAGCATATGATACAAATCTGCGGGAACATCCTGCCTAATTTGTTGGAACAGTGGACTTTAAGCTGAAAGGTCGAGAGTTCGATACTGACCTGCGCCACCCGCGCCATGCCCCCAGCAATGACACGTAATCCGGTTGTCCACGTGGGGGCACGGCGGCGTCGAGAACCACGGCATGTCGATGGTGAACTGCAATCAATCGCTACTAACTCTGCTTGTACTGGGTAAGTACATTCTGACAGGTGGTCGCCGTTGTTCGGTACTTCTCTTCTCGGTACGACAAATCTGCTACTAGGAGGGACCAGTTTCAAACTCTAGCTCCGTTACGTTAACAGCCGTCATCGATCATTTAATCCTTTCAAACGGTGTGCATACATTTTTGCGTGAAAAAAATTGATAATGGACGAGCAGACTATATAAAGAGCAAAAAATCTGAAGAGAGGCTCGGTAATAATTTAATCTTACAGCTCGACAGTGCTGTTGGCTTAAATTATTACTGAACCTCCCAACAAACCAGGATGGTTTCGCTCATTTCGCCATTGACAGTAATGACTGCAGTGATACCTTCCAGGGCGCCTGTGTTGAAAGGGATAACCCTTTGACCCCGGCAATCCTGATGGTATCTTTCATCCCAATTCAATGTCATCAATTGGAAGAGTCCAAATCGTTATTTGCGGGGTAGACCAATTCATATATCAACGTACAACCTTGTTTGGTTTGCCATACAAATTCACGGACACACCATCTGCTTTATAAATCAAGGTCGTATCACGACCCTATCAAAAGAAAGAAAAACGGCCTCTCGTTTTCAAAAGGTTAAAACCGGCAGTTGGTTTTCTACTCACTTTTACTCCATGTGTCAGTCGGGAATACAGTCAGATAAATTTACCATTACCATAATGTTCACGGACACAAAATTATATCAAAAACTCGTTTTTTCATTAAGAGTAGAGCTTCTCGACCTTCGATGTTAATAACAAAATATCGACTTTGATACAAGTAAATGAGCATGCGCACGGAACTTGAAAGAAGTATGTAACCGACGATAAGCAATTGGTTGGTCGAGTTTGAGAAGAGAAGAGATTTCAGAAAGTTAACGGAAATGAAAACAATACTTTCTACTTGAACGGGTTTCTAAAGTTGACAGCTATCGTGTTCTCAAACTAACGTGGATAATATAAAATGCAAGCTTCATTATTTCCTGTTATTCGTGAGAACAATGTTTGTAGATCATCAAAGGACACACATATTGTTTATATAATTTATCCAACATTCCAAACGTTTACGTTGTCAAGTTGATAGCATAAAGTGGCGATTTTTCTTGTTTAAAAGTGTAAATATTTTGGATAATCTTTCTGACTGGGTTAAACATAAAACGTAAAGATAGGTATGGGACGGACCCCGAAAACCGATTTGTCATTTAAACAGACCAGCAATAATTCAAGCGCTGCTAATTAAGCATGACATTTTATGTCCATTATCGCGTTTCTGTTTAACTCTATAATGGAATATGTTGTAAGAGATTAAATGCAGTGGAAGCCAGCGCTCTCCTGTAGTCAATATTAACGTAATTATGGCCAGTTAATAGGTAATTGTTGTAAAAGCAGTACAAAAACAGTACATCGCACATGTTCTGGACATATTACGCATCTACCTTATCAGCGAATGTCAGGAGATACCAAAATTCGAGTTTTTCAAAGTAACTTTAAAGCCAACATTAAATTAAGATAGATCTAAGCAGCCAAGTTCAAGAGAAGCAATTAAACTGTGACTTAATGTTCTGGCTATCTAAATAATAATCGGGGAATTTCTCGAAAATTTCATTCCAGTCTGAAGGTGTGTAAGACTGTGGGTATCGGCGAGGAAATGGGGATGTCTCATGCTATAGGTTAGAGGAGGTGCCGCATCGGTGCGAAAGTATAGGCACGTTGTCGTGTAGGGAAGCCACAGAGCTCATATTTAGAATAGGAGCAGTCGCCGGCCGAGTCGGTGGCCATATAAGAGAATAGGATCAGAAACACGAGGTACGAGTTCAGGGAGCAATTTGCATTTAGGTAAACGGCATTACCTGTTTTAGAAGGCAAGCCATACATACGCAGAGTAGGCTTTACCTGTATGAACATTATTCTGAGATAAATATAGGGGAGCGTTTAACCCTATTGGTGGCGACAGCTTGAGTGAAAAGCGTCAATTAAAGTGACAATAAGCTTGTGACCGTGCGACGGCAGTGGTAGAAAGACATTCCGTCACTTGTTGGAGGAAGGCGATATAGTGAAGTGACAATACGTTGGTGGCCGTGCGACGGCAGTGGCCGAGTGACATTCCGTCACTTGTTAGAGCAAAGGCGTCCGGATAAAGTGACAACACGCTAGTGGCCGTGCGACGGCAGTGAAAGAGTGAAGTGAAGAGGCGACCAAAGACAAACACTAGCGAGAAGGAGAAAAACCAGCGACAACAGAGAATGCGGGCCTACAAGTGAATCAAAAATAGAGTGGGCAGGGGGTGAATGACGTTTTGTTTTCTGATTCATTGGATTTAATGTTAGTCACAAATTACCATATTCATTTATATATATATGTATTAAAATTGTTGTTTTTGGTGAACCCCTGTTGATTCATGCTTTTTGACGAGGGGTCACTGACCCCTTGAGGATAAGAACCACCCCAACAAAGTGAAACTATTCAGTACCTCCTCCAACATCAACACCATAACCACAGACATTACCACTCTCCTCTGCATAAAGCAGAGGAGACTGGTGACGGCAGTGAAGAGAGTGTTAATGTTGGAGGGGGTAGAGGTGATTCTGAAAATAAAGATGAGATTGAAGCGGGTTTGGGTTTTCAGACTTATCATAGGAAAAGAACTTTTCCGTTTGGAGATGGGAGATTGCCAATGAACTATGCTTATTATCATTAAAATGAATGCGTCATGTTGCCCTCGTAAATTTGCTTGATATTACCATGGAAATGTTCCGGTTCCCAGTTCTGAGAGTAATTTCATTCCCGTTCCCGGTTGCTGGAAAAGCAGGGGATATATTAAACCCTAATATCAACGCCTCTGTCTTACATATAGTTTACATCAGTCAGATGCAAGTGCAAGTGAACAAAGAAAATTACACAACTTATGACACAAAAACTTTTATAAATTTGACAAAAGAATAAAGGATGTATAAGATTCAAGTTTGATTTAAGAATTGAATGCAATTTTTATAATCTTTATTGGAGTATGAACGTGTGGGAATGGGTACAAATTATGTATGAATCCCTTCGGGATTCATACATAATTTGTACCCATTCCCACACGTTCATACTCCAATAAAGATTATAAAAATAATTTGTACCCATTCCCACACGTTCATACTCCAATAAAGATTACAAAAATTGCATTCAATTCTTATAATTACATTCCGTAACTGTTTAAACTACTTGTTACCAAACAACAAAGCAGAAAGACGAAATAAAACATGTACGAACGAACGAGGCGAAAAACCACCCTCACACAGAATACAAAGCGCACAACTCTGATTTTTCATTTTCACAACTTGAGAAATGGATACGAGTATTTTAGTAACCGGCTTTATGCCACAGTTGGGAAATGCCACCAAAAAAAAAACAGCAGCGGAGTTGAACACTGCGAGAGGCGCTAAAAGTTGAAACCCCCCCCAAACACCGCCCGAATTACATTCTGTCAACTGCGCTCTACCGTAAATGCGGGTCAAAGTTCGACCAAATGTATTCATTGGAAAATGAATTACATTTGGTCATGACGTTTTCACCCAGCTGACCAATGGAAATTGAGTATTTGGACCCAAAACGTATAACTACATTAACAATGTAATTATATTGGGTTGTTTTGAGGTAGGAATTGTCTATTATCATACTTCAGGTAGTAGTCTAGATATCCGATTTGTCAAATAGCATTTAGACAATTCACATGATTGTGTTCTTTGGCTCCACCCATCATTGAAAACGAGTGTTAATGTGAAGCAATACCTGCGGCTGTGTTTTTTTTCTATCTTTCAAACTGTCTTTACTTCAAGTGTTCGAGTTTGTTGTAGGTTTGTAATATTACTTTATTATGCGTGAATCATTACAATGATAGGACCTTCAGTATGATAAAAGACATACCGTCCTCTGCCCGGCATGTCATGTTACGGTAGACAATCGCGGTCCAAGCGACAAATTAACGCCCTCGGCGTCGTCTCGGGCGCCAAACGTACCCCTGAGGCCAGCATGTCAATATGCTAAGTTAGTCAAGTTTCCCCACCCCCACGATGATACTAATCAGCACCCCCCCCCCCCCCATCATAACCGACTGTTGGTGTTCGTGATGTACTCCTGAACTACTAATAATATCGTCTTGTTCACTGTAATGGATAACGAGGAATTACCCCACAACAAGTTATTTGGAGAAAAGTGTTCGGGATCGATTTTACTTATGAGATTATATTTAATTAATTAATTAATTAATTAATTAATTAATTTATTTATTTATTTATTTATTAAGGTTTAACAACACATTAACAGCCAATGTCATATCGTGTCGGTGATAGTTTTATGGGTGGAGGAAGTCGGAGTACCCGGAGAGAACCACCGGGCAACGACGAGCAGCTGCCAGCTCCCCAACATCGTAACTCCGAACTGCAGCACAGGCAGGTTAGATTGGTTGAAGATATGCGCACCATCGACGTGAAGTACGCCTTAGTACACAGCGTCATCGTGCCCCCATGTAGGCAACCGGGGTAAAGTGCCTTGCCCAAGGACACAACGCGGGAGTCCGAATCGATCGCTCAGACGGTCGCCCATCCAAGGACTAACCGGGCTCGACGTTGCTTAACTTCGGTGATCTGACGAGAACCGGTTACCGCAACGCCACCGCAACCCCTTTACTTATAAGAATTTGTCTCTGAGAACAAAACATACATGCAAACATATAAAAAATCTCTTAAAAGGGCGCTCTGTGTTCCATCAGTCGAACGTTCAAGTACTATTTCAGGGTTATTTTTAGAAAGAGTACATGGTGCACAGGAATAGTGCACGGTTATTTTTAGACTTCTCGATAGGTAAAACTTTTGGAAATAGTATAGCATCTCTCGGCTAATTACAGGAAGGGAAAGTCACGTGCGATATGATATATGTAAAATGTTTTATCTAACAATCATATTGATTTTGGTCTGAAAACCACGAGAAATGGTATGTATCACATAATATGTTCCGATTCCGTATCATATAGACGACTCATTCTGATTCAGTATCATATAGATGACTCGCTTCCGGTAACGCGACAGGCTATCATAACAGGCGCATGAATACATTCTATGTGCGTTTCAGTAATCGACTCACTGCAGCTGATCGCTAACAAACCAAAACAAAATTCCTTACAGTTAGCGACAGAACTATTAATAGCCAATGACCCCCCCCACCCCCACCCCCACCCCCACAATAAATAGAGACTGCACAATTCAATATTCCACCTACCGGTTCCTGAGGATGTGCCCACGTCGCACACTCGTAAATTCAAGCGGATCATCATAGGAAGTGACACTGGGAGTTAAAAATTTGACAACACAACTTTGAAAATTGCGGTGACCGCATTACTCATTGTTTGTGAGAGTGCACAATAGTTCCATAAAATATGTTGGTTTTTTTTACTTTTTCTCGCCCACCATTATGTCGCAAAACTGTATTAATAATTTGAAGATTTAATTTGTGTATGTGACAGAATTGTCAGATAAATGAATTATCATGATCTCGATGGTGTCCAAAAATGGCAAAGCCGGCTCGTGGAGATCCCATTTTGGACACCACCTCGAATCTGATACAAATCACAGGACATGCACATTATCATGATAATCTGTACCTATCAGAGTCGCGCTGTTTCTGAGGCAATATCTCGACGAGTCGAGATATTGCCTTAGAAACAAGAGCGACAATCCGATTATTTATTTATTTATTTATTTATTTATTTATTTATTTATTTATTTATTTATTTATTTATTTATTTATTTATTTATTTATAGGTGTTAAGTTTACACATTTCTACGCAATAGCTAATCGCAAAGGTCGAATGGGATACGGCATTTTGAGAGTCGGTAAAAACATGTAGTATGTACGTGAGCAAGACATGGGGTGACGATTTTATCTACTGGTAACTAAGACTGCCAATGTTTGCACATACTCTTCGTCCCATTTGGTTGGTATGGAAGCTGAGGAAAGCATGGTATAAACTAAAATCAATTTATTGCCACGATATATACTTCCCCGTCATGACGTCAACACACGATATGAAATTCCAAAACGAGACAAATACACGATACGGAATATTTTCGCGTGGGTGAGAGGAAATATTGTGGGTTCGGACGTTTTCCACACGATACGGGCTTGTATCGTTTATCTCTTGACCAATCAAATTTCTGTTTACATTGCACTCAATAGTTAAAATATTTTTGGCATATTTGCCTTATTTTGAATCAGATGATTGGTCCCAAAGAAGTAGAAACGTATAACTTCCATCGAGTGCACGCAAGTTACAACAACTGTGTCATGTTTGTATATAAATAATAATTTCTCGCAGCTTGACATTCTTATATCCGCCTCTGCTACATTGTTTTCCTTGGTGCTAATTTATAGTGAAGGAGGTGAACATCCTTGAAGAGGTTGCTTGATCCAACGATCTCAACTCGTCAGTTTGTCGGAAAATGACAATCAAGTTCACTTTTGTGTCATAAAATCAATTTTCATTGGTTGGAAGACGAGAAAGGTATGTACATGATAATACCGCCTTGGTACAAAGAAGTTAAAGTCTCAAGAGAGTGAAAAAAATATACTTCACTTTTACAATGGTTTCCAAAGATTTATCATTTTGAAGAAATCGGTAACGCGGTGAATCGGTGGTAAGAACATTGAACTTCAAACCGAAAGGTCGACGGTTCGATCCAGACCAGCGGTGACTGCGTTTTGTCCTTGGGCACGACACTATCTACTAAGACATACTGCAGGTCGGTGGTGCACTTACCTTCAACCCCTTTACAGCCACGCCCACTTTAGTCGTATATGGAGGACCTCTATGTACGCCTGTATACGAGGAGGGTTAATAAAATTTATGACATACATGAAATTCTATCATCTGATTAATTGTTGGAAGGGTTCTCTGAACCCTTCCAACAATTAATCAGATGGTAGGTGTAATCTGGGCATACCAGAACGGACAGATGATTATCATAAAATACGCGACAATAGTCGCGTTCGGAAGCGTTAAGTCGTAACCAAAGCTAACTCTTCCTGCACAGAGTTAGTAAGTTGGAGAATCTGACAATTCCGTACCGCTGCTCGGTGGTTCTCTCTGGGTACTCCTATTTTCCCTCTAGTAAAACGGTTCGACACGATGTGACCCTGGCTGTTGAAAGTGATATAAAATCCCTAAGAATCAAAATATTTGGTGAGATCAACGTGATAAAATCACGAGTTACGAGTTATATAAAGGGTCTCCAACAATTCGTAGCGATTTTCACGAATCGAGCAAATTAGGTTTGGACCGAGTCGAGGCTAGGTCCAGACCTATTTGCGGGTCTCGTTTTGTAAATTCCACTATAAACCGGGGACAAGTTAGCCGTCTATATATATCACGTGATCCAAAAGGTATCCGATGGATCTACGAACAAACAGTGGGTCATATAAGACATACAGTTTCTTGTTAAACTCAATGCGTTCTTTGGCATAACATTTTCTTAAAATATAATACCCGACAACGCATATATTTCGAAGCATTCATTAATAGAATTTAATTGAAACAACGGTTAACTGACAATTTTCGATTTTTATTGTTTGTGTTGGGGGTTTAACGGCACTTTCGATAGCTAGGTTTACCCTTTACCCCAGTTTTAGGAGGAAACGAAGAGCACCCCGAGAAAACTACCAACTCTGTGCAGCGATTGAAGCGTATGCGCGAATCACGTACAGCACTCCGAAGTACGTACCCAGCGCCACTGGACAATCGAGATTAAGTGCCTTGCACAAGGACACAGCACAGATACGCTGGTCAGTATCGAATCGTCGACCTTTCGGGATGAAGTTCAATGCTCTAACCACTGAGCTACCGCGTCCCGAAATATTCAGTAATAGAATTGACTGAAACAACGATTCAAATTCATAAGGCAGAGCCGGGAATCAAAGGGTGCGTTCCGCAACCTTTGAACCCCAGTTCTAGTCTTTTTTAATTTCCCGTGCATTAGCACTCATTATCAGAAGTGGTAACCGGCAAATTTCCGGTATAGTGACTGACTTTCAAAAACGAGAACCATAAAATTTCCGTTCCCGGGTATAAGCCTTCAGGAAGGAGAAACTCAGAGACTCCACGAGGGTAGCGCCATGCGGTAGAGACTATTTAGTCTGCATTCTCAGTTTCACAGAAAACACACGAGAGAAAAGAACCTTCCATTCAGAGCACGAAGCCAACTAAACAACAAATGGAAAGGATTCTTCGCACGTTGGTACAGTTGTGAGAACAAAATCTTTCTCATCACAGAAAAGTTGGAAAGGTGAGATATTGTTTTCACGCATATTCAAACTGGAGTACGAAGCATTCAAAACTCAAAACAAAGCATTCTGAAGCTGTTGCAATTTCTTTGCATGCTGGCTAACGGTTCATTCTCACAGGCCAATTCCCTTTAGACCAGCTCCCACGAGGCCAATTCCCAAAAGACCAATTCCCCTTAGACCAACTGGTGTGTTCTACTTTAAAAATAATTCTATATCAATAATTTGATATATTTATAAATATTTATAAATCTATTTAATGTTATTGATTATTCAAGCCTGAAAATAAGCAGTCTGTCATTTGCAGAATGATGTCCCCAGAGGGTGAATTTGCTGATGCTATCCCATACAGTGGACCAGTTTATCCTCTGGGTGTCTCTTTCTGTTTATGTTTGAGCCCTTGATTCAGGTTGAGGTTCACAGAGGGTAAATTTAGTGATGCTACCCTGCTGTGCAGGGTAGCATCACCAAATTCACCCTCTGAGGACCTCATTTGTCAGATGATAGTCGGCTCATTTTCTGGCTTGTCGATATTTTATAGATGTTGGGCAGATTTTTTATAAATAAATGTTTTCCTTAATCAATCCTTAATCAATAACACTATGTAGTTGGTCTAAGGGGAATGGTCTTTTGGGAATTGGCCTAAAGGGAATTGGTCTAAAGGGAATTGGTCTAGTGGGAAGACACGTGGCTAACACCTTATATAGTATTAAGGAATTTTCACAGTATACCGATCACAAGAGTTGATTTGAATCATGAAAAACGAGTGAAAACAGCATCTGAGGTTTAATGTTCCCACATTTCTTTTTCGACAAGTGAAATTAGGAGGTAAGGGGACAGAGAATTTCTTCCGGATCGCGACTCACCCGGTAGAAATTCTCCGTTTGCTTTTGTGATCACAATACTACAAGCACAGGGTGGTCTCGTGAGGTTTATTTATTGGGATTTAACGACCCTTTCAATAGCCAAGGTCATATCGAGTCGGAGTGTCCCACGAGTGGAGGAAACTACAGCACAGGGAGACAACCACCAAACAGCGATGAACAACTGTTACAGTCTCCAATTTACTAACTCGGCACAAGAAGAATGAGGAGCGGTTATTTATTGTGGTATAACGACACTTTCGACAGCCAGGGTCGCCTCCCGTCGGACAGTATTTACGGGTGGAGGAAGCCGGAGTACCCGTAGAGAATCACCGAACAAGAAACTGTCAGACTTCCCAATGTACTAACTCCACACAAGCAGAGTTAGCATTGATTGAAGACAAGTGAACCACTGGCGTGCTGTACGTCTTAGTACGCAGGGCCATCGTGTCCCCAAGTTGACAGTCGGGATCAAGTGTCCAGCTCAAGGATACAACCACAGGATTGATCCGACGAACTTTCAATTTAATGTTCTATGCTCGAACCACTGAAGTATGGGATCGCGAGGTGATAGAACCTTCAGATGCGGTGTAATATTTCAACATCGACTCTTTTGAATGAAGACATTTTCAGCAAAATATTCCAGTACTTTTGTGAACCTTGTATCCTGGTTGTTTTTTGTTTTTTTTGCCTCGTTGAACAATGTCGAGATCTCCTACAGGCAATCGAGATCATTTAACACGTTAGCAACACTTCCCGGTGTGTTTTTTAGAGTAAGTGAACAGTATTCGGATTTCCGATTGCCCACTCTGTCTGTGTCTATCACAGGTATTCTGGGATATTTGTTCATAAGAAACTGGAACATTTTATAACAGTCAACTTTCAGCACTCAGTTGACTGTGTGGACAGCACGGTTGATACTCAGTTATACACTGGGGAGCGTTATGAAGATCACCGATCGGGGTGGGGAGGGGGGGGGGGTGAAAACCTAATTTGTCCCGACTGTGAAGGCTTAAATCCCGACTGAATAAAATATTCCAAAGACATCATCAAGGCATGCCTTCTCTGAAGGCATGCCTTGATGATGCATTTGGAGTATCGATCAGGCGGGGAATTATTGAAAAACTATTTGTGGATAAAAAATATAATTAAACTCTTTTTCTGTTCATGCATTTTCAGGCAAAATGATTGGCTAAAGTTTTTCATTTTTTTGCTTTTCATAACACAATGAACCGGAAAAAAAGAATTTAGCCCCCCCCCCCCCCCCTCCCCCCCCTGACCCATGCCCCCAATGTCTATCTTAAAAATTACGATGCACTATGTGAATGGAAAAGAACCCCTGCACGCTCACATTGTTTCAACATGAAAAGTAATTAATATTTAGCACATGATATTAAAGACTTTCAAACAAAAATTTAATAAACAATGAAATCCTTATCATGCTTTTTATTTCATGGCCAATTTGTTTACAGGCAATAGGTGATCGTCTGCGTTCATCCTTTTACCCAAATCAAACGTAAGCAATGGCCGGTCATAATAATCTACAAACGAAACTCACGCGAACAAAACTTTCCAATTTCCAAATAGCCTGATCGAACTCTTTCTGAGACAAAGTTCAACCAACTTCATGTCATCTGGGTTTATATCGAGCTCCACATTTACAAAATGTGCTTTCAGTTTCTCAGGAAAAGGTACAAATCAGAATTAAAGTTAACTCAGTGTTGCTTTGAATGACAGCACCCTCCAGTCAAGTGGAAAAGGAGATTGAAGTTTTGAGTGGGTGTGGCCTGTGCCGTTCCTTTTAACTTACGCAATTCATTGGTCAATAAAAGTTTTAATGACACAAGAACATGTTTCAGCGAAATGTATAGTTATTTCAAACAGAATTTTAGAAAACTTTGCCTTTTTTATTCCGTTATCACTGGGTAGCATGATGCGACCTGGTTTTTATCTTAACTCTGCAAAAGTAGACAGTGTTTAAATTTACTGCCTCTCAAGTTTAATTAAAAGGAATACGCCCATTTACACAGTTTGGCCTTTGTTTTTGGGGTTCATAGCGCAAGAAATAGACGGAAACAAACGATTATTCCTCATATACATGCAATAGCGATGACGCAAGTTTTTATTTAATTAACATGTACCTAAATGGTCTTGCTGATCTACGAACAGGTCGAATCGGATACTACAAACCTCCATTTCTATGACTGACTCTGTGTGAGACTTAACCCTTTACCTAACGAATCGCCCGCATCCGCCCGCGTAATATGCAAATTCAGCAGTTGAAAAAATATTATTTTTCCAAAAGTTTCCACAAAACTATATCATGTGACCCCTCGTTGGAACGAGCTCGTTTCAACGAGGGGTCACATGATATGGCTTTGTTAAAATTTTTAGAAAAATTTAAAAAAATGATATTTAAAGTAATAAATTTTGATATCGTCTGCGTTGGGTAAAGACTTAAGTGCAAAGATCACCAAATCTAACCGTCTGAAAAATTAGATTACTTGAGTGAAACGCGACCTTTGTTTCCAATTCAGACGAAACTGTCCCCTCTGCAAATAATTATTGGGGTGTGGAAGACGCAACCTTACCCCCGAAAACGAGACCCCGGTATAATTTTCTCTGTGATGAAGATTCATTTTTAACCAATTTATTTGAAAAGCACAAAGTGAAGCCATGGCCGATGTAAAGCAACGCTCACTTGATTTGATGACAAATATAATACTCTGTGATGTCAATTTATTTATGTTTTTAAATAATTTATTTATTTAGGTTTAACGACACTTTCGACAGCCAGAATCACCACATGCCGGACATGTTTACGAGTTAAGAAAGTCGCAGACTCGGAAACAACCACCAATCAGCGTCGAGCAACTGTCAAACTCCGTACAGCCAAGGTTAGTATTTGTTGAAGACAGGAGCACCATCGATGTGCAGTATGTTTTAGTACGCAGCGCTATCGTGCCTCGAGCAATCGAGATTAAGTGCCTTGCCCAAGGACACAATGCCCCTAGCGGGGCTCGAAACCTGAACGTTTCGGTTTGAAGTCCAATGCCGTAACCACTGAGCCACCGAGCTCCCATCACCATATGTTATCTTACAAAACGTAAAAGTTATCGTTTTGAGACACCACGTGGAAAACACTAGTTTATCATTCTCTTTTGCAGATTGTTTTAAGGGACTGTTGATCTAATAATGAACAGATGGATCTACTTTTGTATTCTTTCGGGTTTTTTTTATATTTTGCCTGGAGGAAAGTCTGTCGCTATGAACTAATTACCGTATAAACCACCTATGCAATAAGAGATGCATGGCTTGCCGATATTATCAGAGAAGCCTGATTGGTTTCGCTCGAGAGAAACATAAGATGCTAATACTAACCAAATTACTCTCATTGGGGAAGGTGCTATGCATTTAAGATGGAACTGTGGCGTAATTCAGAATCTTGAAGCTCCGTTACCTTAAGGCTATAACCAAGGAACGCTTATCTATTTTAGACAAAAATTCTACTAATCTTCGAATTCTACATGTATATTATATATCAAGATAACGGAAATGTTGCGTAGAATCCAAATTAATATATTTGTTTATTCAGATAAAACATTGAATACAGTAAATCAGAACAAAGTGCGTAAATGTCTTTTCTATACATTCACCACCACAACGCCTTTAAACTGGGTTAAGTAAGTGTTCATGTTTCTGAAAAGAATGTTGCATATATTGAATATACCCATAGTAGCTTGGTGGACCAAATGTTCACCACGAGTGGTGAACATTTGGTACACCAAGCTACTTTGGGTATATTTTATTTATACCATGATCATCAGATTATTAAGAGTCGCTATTATTTTTTCTCGATTTTACTGAGCAGTAGCCGTACAAACGTGCGAATTGTTGTTTTGTTTACAGGAACACCGGTGGGTGGTACTTCCACTGTCAACTTTATCACCAAAAAGAAACAGGGACTTTTTCATTTTAATAACATAATAACATACTATTTCGAGTTATGTATGCTTTATTGACATGAAACAATGCATGTTTGTTAATTTTTGATGTCTTATGGGTAAACTCATTTAAAAACGTAATAAATAATTGTCACTTTCATTTCACTTTTCGCGAGGCGACGTGCGACAAATTTAGACATATTCGCATTCAGGTCGACGTCACCAAAGGTCAACTTGGATGTAGTTTCACTGTTGGTGTAAATTTTAACTTACTGAAATCCCATTGCTGGCGTGTTCACCACGGTTGGTGTATAAAGCTAAAATTTATGTCATAGGCTTTTCATATATATTAGAATAGGTAATCATGTTATAAAAGATGATAACACTGTTGCAGACCAAATACGGAAGCGGAAGAGAGAAAAAAACAACAAAAAACGGATTTCTGTTAAGGGATATTGCCCAGTGATAATGAAAAGTTCACTCAACAGCCTTGCAATTCATTTTGGCCTCCTCTAACGCACATTGGACATTTTAAATCATGTTGGTATAAAAATTAATACCCTATTTCCTTTAGTTCTTCTTTCAGCATTAATCAATGCGAAGGCTGATTTGCTATTGCTAAACCTGGATAAAGCTTTAACACTTTAATCGTGAGTTTCAGAATGGATTTGTCATATGAAAGCAAATGGGTGTGATTTATAACTGAAACAGACAGTAATTTCCGCACCAGTAATATACGTATTATTATATTGCGATTGAATTGGCGGTAACACCAACTGAGTTTTACGACCCGGAGCTTAAGTTCAACCGAGATGAGGTTGAACATAAGCTCCGAGCCGCAAACCTCAGACCATGTTACCGTCAATTCATCACAATAACGTATATATTCCTTTAAGACACAACCCATAGTCCAAAACCTACTTCGTGAAATAAACAAGGCGACTTGAAGGAACAATCCAACTTTAAATTAACGATAACAAGTTTAGTAAATAAACCTCTCGTGTACCCCACGACGTCAATGGACATACAAAGAATCAGTAACTCAGATAAAGTTCGAGGTTACACCATCTCATTTCAAATCATCAACAAGTTCGTGATTTGAACGGAGATGGACTAACCTCGACCGTTTTATAAATGGGTTGTAGTGCTGTCACGATTAATCGATTAATCGATTGTCGAACGGTCACGCCGAAATCGATTACTATTTTTCGTTGTCGACGAATCGCTACATTTTACCCCGTTTTAGAAGTTTAATAATAAAAAAAATGGATGAAAAAACTATTGTTGCTGAAGGTAAAAGGTCAAGAACGTCGACGTTAAACCTCAAGAAGCAGTTAGAAGCATTTGTCTTTCAGGTACACCAAAGCTTTGATGTTCTGAACTTTTGAACCGTCAGTGTAATAATCAAGACCGGTCGGCAGTTGCGAAGTTCGCAACTGACGACCGGTCTTGATTATTACACTGACGGTTCAAAAGTTCAGAACATCAAAGCTTTGAATGTACCTAAAAAAGGATCGTCTTCGTTGTTTACTTGAGGTTGGTCAGTAACTTGAACTTCATTTTTAACGACTTCAGAGAGAGGGATGGGGGGAGGTTGGTTGGTCATATAGGTACGATTAATCGATTATTATCGATTATTTGCGACGATTAATCGATTCCTAAATTAAAAAATCGTGACAGCCCTAGTGGGTTGTGCGTATACATTCATAGATTGATCACTGGCATCAAATAATACGATTTTATAGGCAGTGTTCACTTTGAATCTCCTCCCATTGTTATCATCCTTTTAAATATCTCACTTGGTACGTCAGGCGGTCACATATTCCACTGGAGTCGTCGTAAATATAGAGAAAAAAACAAAGCGAGCTTTCGTTCAATCAGAGGGTGTGGATTTTAGTCTGTTTGGAACATAATAAATTTCATTCCTGGGGTCAATACTGCAAAACTTTTACAACTGTATTTTCTAGAATTGTATTTTCTACCTATTAATATAACTGACTGAAATGAATCATTAGCATTTTAAAAGATATGGCAATTTTCCATCTGGCAAATTTCCACATCTTTGAAAATGTTAATGGTTCATTTCAACCCATTTAAAGTTATTAGAAAATACAATTCTAGAAAATACAATTGTAAAAGTTTTAGAGTATTGGTTCCTGGTAACAGGAGATTAAGAAGCAAAGCAAAGTTTCTGCGGAACGATCTCGAGTTTCCTCTCAGATATCCCTTTATCGCTAAGGGGGCACTACGAAGTGTGTGCTACAGACCGTGCCACTTGGCCAAGAAGATGCATTGAAATATATTGAAGACTGAGTCGTGTGCAAAGTCGTAATCTCGTTGACTCGAACTGCAAATATATTAAGTGTGAATGATTAATCAATTAAAATAAAGTCCCTCAAATTGTCGGCAAATTCCTCTATAGGTACCAGTACGTCCACATCTTTCGACCTTCTCCAAACCGCCCAGCCGTCATAAATTTCACGCATATACCCAGCGCATGCATCACACGCATGGATAAAGCTAAATTTTCTTCTTGTCAATATTCACGATCACTTGTCACATACTTAACATTTGAGAACAGTTAAGATGGGTTTTCTTCAACCCGTTCTGATTAATTTTTTCCTTCACATCGTTTATGATGGACGCGAGAAATCAATGTCATCCTTCATTTTACAAACAAGTTGTTTTTGCAATCTCCTTTACACGTCATTCACGTCGTTGTGTAATTAGTCCTATTCGCATTCAATAAGATTCATCTCTGACGCTGATTTAAAACCCTTTGACCCCAGAGGCAGATTTTCCGGCCCAGTTACATGGTACTTCATAATTTCATTAAGTAGGTTGACTTTTGAGTGAAGGTGCGGTGTAGACCAATCAATATTTTCAACGTGCAGCCCCAAGGCTGCACGTTGAAAATATTAATTGGTCTTCCCCCAAATAAAGAATATGGACTCTTCCCGTTGCTTCCATTGAACTAATATTGAAGATGCCACTAGAGTTCAAAGGGTTAACATTGAAGGACTATTTTGCATCACACAGATTTTGTTCTCTGGAATATGATATGTCACATGTACAGCTTACATCGACACAAAGCTGCAATAATATAATAATTCTTTGACCTTCCTCTGATTTGTCGCAGTCCTCTAACGAGGAAGCCTATATTCACACAGTCACCAACTTGGCTATTCCTCACCACTCTCCCTCCTAATCTCCCAGTATTCAGTCAAAAAGTGTTTCATAATTTCTCCCATCGGCATTTCTCGATCTCCCTAACTATAAAATTGACCCTTTCTCTCGTGTCGTTCCCCATCCACTTATCCTTCACGTTTTCGTCCTATTTTCCATTAGTTTTCAAAGGAGTCTTGTTCTACAAATATTTGGGGCGTTCTAAAATGAAATGTTCCAGGGTCTCCGTTACTCCTACGATTGTCACACTCTTCTTTCCTCACCTTTCCGATTTCCCCCCTCAACTCAAGTGACTTCGATCTCACTTTGAACAACACAGAACCCACCACCCACCCCAACCCAAATTCCATCTAGGTACTCTCAAAAACTGGTGCATCTTTTTTCCGTCTGAAGAGCTCTTGGTCCAAATTCCAGCTCTCTTTCAGTAAAGTCGTCAGATCAGAGTAAATGCATTCTCTTCATCGTCGCGGTGATAATATTATTTTATACCATGATTACATATTCTACTATGTATGAAAAACCTATGACATAAATTTTAGCTTTATACACCAACCGTGGCGAACACGCCAGCAATGGGATTTCTATAGTTAAAATTTACACCTGCAGTGGAACTATATCCAAGCTGACCTTTGGTGACGTCGGCCTAAATGCGAACCTCGAGAAGAGTGAAATGAAAGTGGCAATTATTTATAACGTTTTTAAATGAGTTCACACCATAAAACACTAAAGAATAACAAACATGCATTGTCCCATGTTAATAAAGCATCTATAACCCGAAATAGTATGCTATTATATAATTAAAATGAAAAAGGCTCTGTTTCTTTTTCCATTTCGTTTCGGTGATAAAATTGACAGCGGAAGTACCGCCCACCGATGCTCATGTAAACAAAAACAAATTCGCACGTATGTACGGCTGCTGCTCAGTTAAATCGAAAAAAAAAAAATTAATAGCGACTTTTAATTATTTGACGATCATGGTGTAAATAAAATCTACCCAAAGTAGCTTAGTGTACCAAATTTTCACCACTTCACCACTCGTGGTGACCATTTGGTACATCAAGCTACTATGGGTATATTCTATATAAACTCAGCTCCAGTGAGTTAATTTAAATTATTCATTAGATATGGTTTTCTTTCCTCACGAATTGCCCATTATCGAGTTTTGGCTGATATGACCCCCATCTCGGTCAATATGAACCAAACTAGAGTTGTCCCCCTTGATGCTTCAGTAATTGCAGCCATTTTGTGTACAGGGGACCAAGCAATTAGCAAAATTTGCTTTACCAGGTAAAAGGGGTAGTTTTTGTATGGTGAGGAATTAATGATGGCAATGAGTGGATGAAGAGAGTAAAGAAGAGAGCTGTACATAATATCCAACGCAAACTAACATTCAAAGTCGTAAGCGGAGATTCGTCGAAATGAGAGAAGCAAAGGTTCAGCTATCCAGACGTCGCGGCCTTTCCCACTGGGGGAAGTCGCGACGTTCGTGTAGCTCATCTAGGCGAAGAGGAAGCTTCGGACTTCATGAATAGAATAAGAAACAATAACATTGCCAGAAAACTGGAACAGATCAGAGAACATTTTGTAATTATTTGATTTGGTTTAATAAATAAAGAGGTTATTATTTGGCATGTTTCATACGGCAGAGATATCAGCCCTCTGTGATTTCACTCCAGTCTTCGACCTTTGGTCTCCGGCTGATATATACAGATTATCATGATAATGTGCATGTCCTGTGATTTGTATCAGATTCGAGGTGGTGTCCAGAATGGGATCTCAACGAGCCGGCTTTGTCGGCGAGTTGTGATCCCATTTTTGGACACCACCGAGAATCTGATACAAATCGCAGGACATGCACATTGTCATGATAATTCATTTATCTAACAATTCTGTCACATAAACAGATTAAATCTTAACCCTTCACCCAACGTAACGGCCAAAACCGGCCAATGCTATTCTAAAAAAACCGCAAATTAATTTTCATTTTTTTGTCTCAAAAACATAGGTTATGACCCCTCGTTGGAACGAGCTCGTTCCAACGAGGGGTCATAGCCTATTTTTTTGAGACAAAAAAATGAAAAAAATAGTTATTCAAGATTTTTTTTTGCAAGTGTCGTCTGCTTTTCGTGATAGGTAAAGCGTTAAATTATTTTCAAACATTTTTGGGACATAATGTTCGGTCGACCACTGAAACGCACACAGAATGTATCTATGTGCCTGTTAAGATAGCACGTAGCGCTACCAGAAACGAGTCGTCTATATGATACGGAATCAGAATGAGTCGTCTATATGATACGGAATCGGTACACATTATGTGATACGTACCGTTTCTCGTGGTTTTCAGGCCAAAATCTATATGATTGTTAGATAAGAAGTTACTCGTATTGATATCTTGGTTGATGTGAAATCAATCAGGGAAGACCCTCAAAATACCACCGACAGATTTCGAAAGAATCTATATCACAGGTACTCGGCACAAGTTGGGAAATCGAAAGAAAAATGATATTTGATACCATGTTTGAAACTATGCTGATGTGCCCCTGTAATGGTATATAAATATTAACAAGGTAAACAACTCGCTTTTCGAAAACGATAGCACTCATCTTCGTGTTTCCCCCCTCACATTTGATTCACACAACGTATCCAATAGTACCCGGTATCAATGGAAAGGGGAATGAATAAGCTTTACAGTGGTGTATTACACGACCGTTGGGTGTTCTTGGGTTGTTCATGACAACTGGGAGAAGTCGCAGAAAAGGCCTAAAAACATTTAGTCGGACAAGAAAATGCACAGTGAAATGAGGTTTACGAGCGACAATTATCCAATTTATTATAAATAATTCGAGGTCCCATTGACTATGGAGGGCAGATTCAAATATTACCGTATGCCTTTATCAATTACTAATCTCGGATCCACATTTATTCATTTCTGGCGATCACATTTGCCGTTTGTATATGGAGGGCAGATTATTTATAATAAATCGGATAATTGTCGCTCGTAAACCTCATTTCACTGTGCACTTTCTTGTCCGACTGAGTGTTTTTCGGCCTTTTCTGCGAATTCTCCCAGTTATCATGAACAACCCAAGAACTCCCAACGGTCATGTAATACACCACTGTAAAGCTTATTCATTCCCCTTTCCATTGATACTGGGTATTGTTGGATACGTTTTGTGAATCAAATTTGAGGGGGGGGGGGGGGAGGGAAACGAAGATGAGTGCTATCGTTTTCGAAAAGCGAGTTGTTTACCTTGTTAATATTTATATACCTTCACAGGGGCACATCAGCATAGATTCAAAAGTGGTATCAAATATCATTTTTCTTTCGATTTCCCAGCTTGTGCCGAGTACCTGTGATCTATATATGCAATTTCAAATCAAATGACCAGAATTTAATTTTCAGAATTAGGTTTAACGTTAATGTCACGCTGCGTGTACGGTTAATATATAAGCTACACGAACAGCATGGGGTGTAGCAGCATAAGATAAATAACATATAATACGTCTTTTTCCTCCTGCATAAATTATGCAAATTAGGCGAACTAGCTTTTTTCAGTCATACTTGTATATGTTATGTAGGTGTGTCCTGTTACCACCTGTATCTCAGAGATGCTATGACGCTTTCTTTCAAATTTTCAGCATTGATGAGACATTATGTAAAACTGATGCGCGTCATTTTTTGTCGAACAAAATATTCAAGATTGCCGACTGACGGCCATTTTTTTTTAATTGCGTGTAATTAGTTTTCTGCAAAGAGCTTCTAAGCGACGTTTCCAATTTCAATAACTGTTGGTATGGAGGTGTAGCGGCATAAGACAAATAACACATAATACGGTTTTTTTTCTCGTGCATAAATTATACAAATTAGGCGAACTTAAGCATTTTTCAGTCATCTTGTATATATTATGTTGGTGTGTCCTGTTACCACACGTAGCTCAGAGAGGTTTTGACCCTTTTGTTTCAAATTTTCAGTAATGATCAGATATTATGTAAAATTGATGGAGGTGTAGCAGCCTAAGATGAACAACAAAGCATACAGGGTTTTTTTCAGTCATATTTGTACACATTATGTTTGTGTGTTCTGTTACCACCTTATCTCAAAGAAACTTCGACGATGTTGTTTCTAATTTTTACCAATGATCATTCAAAATTGTTGCATGTAATTTCTTTTAGCTTTTGGTAAAAAAATTCAAAGTAATATTCCCAAATTCGGTTACACCGCTTACCGTAGAGGACTACTGTCTGATCGCGGGCGATCGACGATGCATTTGTTGTATTAATATTTTGATGTTTTCAGTGTGAATGAAATACTTACCGATTGGAGTATCTATAAGTAGTGACGAAAAAATATCTTTATGTCTTTGTGAGTAAAAGGACACCACATTGTATCAACGGACGCATGCGCATGAACTCCACGTATAGCGGGTAAACAAACAGCTCATAACAGCGTCGAAATCTGAGCAGAATTAGACTGGTGACTTGGTATGAGGTGTCATTTATTTGGTACCCATTCTTCTTGCGCGTGGTTTGTATCATTTTTACTACTTGCGTAATTCATCATTAACCCTTTGAACCCTGATGGTATCTTCCATGTCAGTTCAATGGAAGCAATTGGAAGAGTCCATTTTTATTATTTGGGGATGGACCAATTAATATTTTCAACGTGCAGCCTTGGGGCTGCACGTTGAAAATATTGACTGGTCTAACCCCACACTTTAACTCAGCAGTCATCCTACTAAATGATAGTATGACATATCTTGTTTCTGGAGCGTGAAAGGACCGTTCGAGTTGAAAGAGTTAAACAGCATTACTGTGTATAATATAAGTTATGGGGATTTCAGTGGGCGGATATGGTGTGATATAAGGCGAAGTGAGATCAATATTAGGCGAGGCCGAAGGCCGAGCCTCATATTGATCTTGCTGAGTCTTATATCACACCATATCCACCCACTGAAGGCCCCATAACGTATTTATCATGCCAGTCCTTTGAAAGAGACACAACCATATGTGTACCCAGATTCCTAGCGCAAATGTTCTGTTATCACTATCAGGGAATTTCCCGGTTTTACGTCATGTGAATGTCACGCTAGTAGCAGGCGCTGAAACAACGGAGTTTTCTGCTCGGTAAACAGGAATTTATATTGACAATTCAATGTTAACTACTGGAAAAATAAAACAACTGGAGCAAATGGATTAACAGTTCTTTCAAGAAGGTGAGTGGGAACAGTTTCATTCATTATTTGTTGTTAATGGTGATATTAATGTTTCCGACTCGGCAGTTCGCAAACATAGGCATATTTCCAGTAAGTTTACGCATGTCATTTCTTTTGGTTAACCACACGAGTTTCAGAATCTTCAAAGGGCATAAATAACTGTTCAATGTCAAAATCCCCGCCATCTTTATCCAAATCACTCTAAAATATTTGCATGAACTGAGAAAGGCAGATTATTCGGGTAAAGATTTTCGCTTGAGTTCGTCTCAGACAGTGCCAGTTGGCTTCTTTTCATGTCGTTTTAGAGGTTTATTTATTGTATTTATTTACATTTGTTTATTAAAATTTCTCAAAAACTGGAAGAAACGTATTATAGTTGTACGTTGCTCAACAGACACACACGCGAAATTATTTGTTGTTCCTTGATAAACATCGAAGCGAGCGTTGGATGTCAAAAACAAAATGTCGGAACTGACCGTATATAAGCTCTATATACGGTCAGCTCGATGATACACAGTCTCATATACGGTAACTAGATATTGAAGCTGATTGGTCAATAACAATTACTGGCATAATAATGATCTATGTAGGCCTATGGCCAGGGGCCTATGGGGATTAATTAGAACAATTAAAAGCGTAGAAAACATTGACACATAAAATGGAAGAACCAGGTTCGTGACGTATGTATATCACTACCTGGTGTTACAGGAAGCTCGTGGGAACATTGGTTAGAGCACTGAATTTTAAACCAAAAGGTCGACGGCTCGATTCTGACCCGTGGCATATATCCTGTGCCCGTGGGCAAGAAACCTAATCCGATTGCCCTCATGGGGACTCGCTGGTACTGTGTAGTAAGACCTACTGTACATTGATCATATAACACCATCTGCCCCGGTTAATACTCTCTGACACGACATGACCCAGTCTGTTGAAAGTGTCGTTAAACCTCAATAAAAACAAACAAATGGAGTTGTGATTAGTAGGTTTTTAATGTCAATAGAATTAATATAATTGTTCAACACACTTTATTCAGTGAGAACTGCTTCCTGTTCGTTTCGCCGCTACTTGACGATGGTTATTTATGACACACCTTCAGATATCCTATGGGACGGTCAGACATCAAACAGACCGAGAGCTTGTTTTCTATACAATACAGTGCATGACGTGTGATTCCCTATGGTAATTCCTGCTGTAGAATTTTCACTGATAATGAATGAAATGTTCTAAAAAAACATCAGAGGCGACCATGTTCAAGGCAATAGATCTCCGTGTTCCATCGGAAAGACCCGCCGTCTAAGACTTCGCTCGTGCTGTTTAGCATTTGTCTGCGCAATTGGCCGGTAACCTCCTTGCTTTGGGTGAGGTAAAAAGGCTTGATCTGATCCACTTTCAAATATGGTTCAGTTACGAATATAAACGATATCCACTCGCGGTTGTAACACTGTCAAAAGCAGAACAATTTTGACCAGATGAAATATCGTCCCTTGAGTACAACAAGACGTCATCTGCAGTGCTTTAATAGTTCGTCCCCTGAGTTCCAACGTGTTTTATGTGACAGTAGGCACATAGAACACACTGGAACTCAGGGGACGAGTTGGCGCCTTATTGTACTCGAAGGACAACATACTACCAATGGCCTAAACTGCTATACAATATCATATTAGACACTCGGGAGAAATAAAGCAAATTGCACCACCCAAGGAGCATTTCAGACGCGTTGATACAAGTAAATCTCTCCAAATGAAAACATTTCGTCCCCTGAGTTCCAATCTGTTTTATGTGCCAGTGGGCAAATAGAACACATTGAAACTCAGGGGACGATTTCTCGACCAATTTCTGAAGATTGAAACTTGTTATACAATCATGAGAAAAGCGACACATTTCTACTCTCTGTAAGGCAATTTACTATATAGAAATTAAAAGGAAATTATTCCATGAACTGTGTGTCATATTAACGTCAGCAAAATTGTCAACGTTCTTGTTTTCACTTTCTGGGGTGTGCAAGCCAGTGTTGACTGCCATGCACTTTGGTATCTGTCAATCACACTGGCATCTCCAATTTTCAATCAGATTAAAATTATCATCCATCAGACGACATCTGTTTCATTCTCCGTGTGTGTTCTCACAGTAAAATAGAACTCCTCTACCACTGTACATTATTTCAAAACAGCAGAAAATAACCCACAGTTTCCTTGGCTATCGTCTGGTGCCCACAGAAGCTTCTAAATTCGATTCGACTCGAAATAGTCCCCATGATTCGAACCGATTCAATTCGATTTCAATCGCGCCGATTCGCAAATTTTCGAATCGTCAAGATTTTCTCAAATTCCTACAAAGTGTCTCCTCTTCAGCTCTTCTTGTTCTATCATCAGGTCTCCTGAGAGAGAGAAGAGGACTTCAAGTAGGTTCCGCTCCCGAAACTGCATTGATTCCGTTATGAAATATTCCGCTGTTTGCTTGATTTGCACGAGTCGCCGTTGCATACAAGATTTGAGTGGAGACTGACACAAGTAATAGATATATCACTATTTTGTGTACTATATGGGTAAATAATTGTACAGTTGTGCAGGTGTCCGGAGATATTTTGGACGAGGCGAAGCCGAGTCCAAATATTGGAGGACACCTGCACAACTGTACAATTATTTACCCATATAGTACACAAAATAGTGATATATGTGATTTAATCCACAGCCCCTCAATGTTAACAAAAGTCAACAAAATTATATTTTAGAAAGTTTGACACGAGTAAAACCACATTTTAAAACACTTTTTGCTTGCTCTACCCCCAAAAAACAAAATGGGCACAACCCATTGTTTACTTGCTAGAAAGTCTATTTAAGTTATGACACGCATCAGGAGTTCAGATATTGTGAACAGGTCTGTGGCTTCGAAGTGAACACACATCATGACGTAATTTGTTCTCCCGCTAATATAATGTCTCAGCTCAAGGGTGGAACACTTATTCAATCCCTCATCGAAAGTGCGGCAGATAAATTTAATAATCGTTCATTTTTAAAGCATTTGGAAGAATAATTCTTTTTTTATCTGAAGAAGAGGTTCGCTTTCCCTCAGGGGTGGCGGGCGGTGGTGCCTGATTGCCGTCTTAATATTTGAAAAAGGGAGTTTTTTTTAGGTTATTTATTTATTTACTGGTGTTTAAGGTCACTTTTCTGCAGCTAAGGCTAATTGAGACCGCAAAAAAGTATAAAGTCAAGTTTAGCCAATCGTTTACACCCATGCTACCCATTTTACGGGACTTCTACCCCGGGCACTGGTGACCAGGTCCTATTTTACCAGTAAAACTGAACTTGTTTGCCACAGCAAACAAGCACTGCTTCACTTCCGAGGTTTCCACACGAGTCCTTTTTAGGTCACCAGGGCTGTTGGTTATTAAATGCAACAAAAAATTAAAAAGTACATTATAATTTGGACACGATGCACACTCAATTCAGTAGCTCTGTCGAGAAAAAGCTTGTCGATAATTCATGTGTTAGAAAGTTTTTCACACCTCCTTTTCAGCATCTTTACTTTTGAATGGTTGTGATTACAGTACCGTGACAATCTTACAAATATCTAGTTATTGGGACTGTTTCAAAACCGTCCCAATATCCAGATATTGGTACAGTTTTACTGAGCTTTTCTCATCAAAACCGAACTTGGTGTGATTTTATAGGGCTTGTTTTCATGACAGAGAACAAAAGAAATATTAGGTAGCTGTGGATTAATTTACGGTTGTAAGAAGGTGTAATATCTACAACTTGAATAGCGGTGAGATTCGATTCGAGATTCGATTCGAAATCCAATGTCTGATTAGAGTCGAGATTCGACCAGAAATTGGAGGTTCGCTGGGTCCTACTATCGTCCCAACCAAGCGGCAGAACTTAAAGTCCAGCAAATCGCGAATTTTTGATCGAATCGAATTTCGAAACGAATCAGACGAAAGATTTCACTTAGAATCGAATAGCATTTCCAAGGGTTGGGGCAGTGGAACCGGTAAATGGGAATTATGCCCCCTATATATCCGGTGATATTTAGAATATGGTAGTTGTAGCGGGGTATTGCGTTCTGTCACACGTCGATATGGAGCCACCTAGTTGGTTTTACATGGATCTGAGGCTGACGCAATAGCCCAGGACACACACCATGGCTGACAATTTTCGTCAATGGAAGAGACTTGCAGAAAAGTTAGCTACCCTTAATTTTCTTAACCCTTTACCCAACGCAGACGATTTCAAAATTTATTATTTTAAATATATTTTTTAAAATTTTTTCAAAAAAATTTCAACAAAACCATATCATGTAACCCCTCTTTGGAACGAGCTCAATGAGCTCGTTCCAAAGAGGGGGGTCACATGATATGGTTTTGTTGAAATTTTTCGAAAAATAATATTTTTTTCAGCTGCTGAATTTGCCTCTTACGCGGGCGGATGCGGGCGATTCGTTGGGTAAAGGGTTAAGCTGTCAGTAATTGTTTCACTTAGGGTATGGACATTTCATTTAAAAATGAAAATATCAACAATATTGTATTATCGATGGGTGCATCATTTCACAAACTTGGGGCATTTTCCTGTAGAGTTGTGTTAAAATAAAGAAGCTGGCTTTTTACAATTTTTTATATGAAATTCCCAAACCCTTGGTGTTGAGTTACTGACAGCCTTAAGAAATTAAGGAGAGCTGACTTTACTGTAAATCTCTTCTAATGACGAAAATCGAGATTTACAGTAAAGTCAGCTCTCCTTAATTTCTTAAGGCTGTCAGTAATTCAACACTAAGGGTCTGGGAATTTCATATAATTTTTTTTCCTCTGGAGTAGTAATAAGTACTGACGGGGTACTTTTTTACAATTTCTTTTTCCAAATCAGTTTGTACGTTTGACTATTATTCTCTGTTGAAACCCATTTAAAAATAAGAAAACGGCGTTTTCTCCATCATTTGATGTTCTTTTCTGTTCATTATATCAATAGTGTGCGTATCGTGACATAATACAGACATTGTTATTTCCATCAATAAATATGGGTTATATACACATGGTGTTTGTAAAAAATCTTTTATCGCGACGAGAGCGTTTTCGGGGGCATATATAGCTACGAGTCGCGCAGCGACGAGTAGCTATGTAGCCCCCGAAAACGCTCGAGTCGCGATAAAAGATTTTTTACAAACACCATGTGTATATAACCCTTTTATCTACACCCCCACCTCCCCACTCCCGTAATAAAACAAGTTTTGATTAACAAATGCAGACCACTAAAAATAATCTAGCCTTCAATCAGATAATCACTAATGTGGAAAATATCTGGTTATTTGTACTTTCCGACGTTTGACGTCACATTTTGAAAAATGTTGAAGAAACTGAATTCCCAGTGACGTTTGAACGTCAGGATAATTAAAGTCTCGAAGGGTGAAATAATCTCATTTGAAAAAGTGTAAGTTACTAATTTTTACTCTTTTCCGTCAAATTTTATTTTTACAATTCAGTAAGTTTAATTAATGGCCTTCTTTTTTATTCAATACATTTCGATAAATACGCCCCGTTTTATTTGTTTCGATCCGCGGCAGCGATAATTAGTTATTCAAAGTGTTGAATGAAATAGTACGTCATGCAAATGAGATGGGCGTGAACGTTGTATTCTTGCGATATCACGTGACTTTTATTCTTACTGCAGTAACGATAAAAGATTTTTTATTGACGGCGAGTTTTCGACAACGATAAAAGATAAAACGTCACTGTTTTTACGTATAAAGTAGATAAAATAATATAGGGATGAGATTTGTTAAGCGGCCCATACACTATCAATATTATTGACAATAATATTGAGTAAATAATATTGACAACATATTTTTTGCCACAAACTACTCAATAGTTTCTTCAATATTTTCGGCCATTTCTTCGTCTGCCACCGCGCTGTAAACATGGATCCAGTTGTGGGTTTAGGGGTGGTACTGGCCCTGAGTAACGAAAAACAAAATAAAAAGAAATGGTGGACTAAACAAACGATGGTTTTTAGAAAGACACACATTTGGTCATGGTGTCCTAATGGAGGAACTCCGGATTAATCAACCTGATTAATCAACCTGATGATTTCAGAAACTTTCTTCGAATGGATGAAGATTCATTTAAAGAGCTGCTACGGTTGGTTACACCTTTAATAGAGAAAAAAGACACAAAGATGCGCGATGCAATATCACCGATGGAACGATTATCAGCCACATTGCGTTTTTTGGCTTCAGATTTAATGAAATATTGCGTAATATTATTGATGGAACCCACACACTATCAATATTATTGACGGTTGTAAAGTATTGAAGAAAATATTTCAGAGATCTCAGATATTCGTCAATAATATTGATCAGTCTTCAATATCTCCCACACACTGGCAATAATATTGTCAATACCGTTTATTGACAATATTATTGTCAATAATATTGATAGTGTATGGGCCGCTTTAATTTTATTCCTGGTTTGATGGGAAGAATAAAAACTTGCAAATTACTGTAAAAACACATTCGTTAAACAAATAGCCAAAATGTGCGCTCACTTAGTTTTGGTTGGGATGATACATAGAGATTAGTACCATTATGTGGATGTAGAAAATATGTATCCAAGTCGAGCTTCGGGTTCTAAGGGCAGATCACGACGAGTCGAAGACGAGTCGTGATCTACCCTCAGAACCCGGAGCCAGACTCGGATACATATTTTGTACATCCACATAATACTAATAATCATTTTATCTTACAATATATTGGGGATAAGTCAAGAATGTAGACGAATATATAACGAACTATTTATTCGTACGGATGAACAAAAAGAAAAAAATGGAACTCACGCGAAAGGAACGTGTTTGTATCCGACTTGTTGCTTGTGAGATAAATACAGATTGTCATGATAATGTGCATGTCCTGTGATTTGTATCAGATTCGAGGTGGTGTCTAGAATGGGATCTCAACGAGCTGGCTTTGTGATTCCATTTTTGGACAACACCGAGAATCTGATGCAAATCACAGGACATGCACATTATCATGATAATTCGTTTATCTAACAATTCTGTCACATTGTCACATCAACAGATTAATTCTTAAACTATTTATACAGTTTTCGGACATAATGTTGGGCGAGAAAATGTTTTAAAAAAACATATTTTATGGAACTATATTGTTGTGCACTCCAACAATGAGTAACGCTCTCACCGCAATTTTCAAAATTGTGTTCTCAAATTATTCACTCTCAGTGTCACTTACTATCATGATACGCTTGAATTTACGAGTGTGTCATATTGAATTGTGTAGTTTCTATTTAGTGTGTGTGTGGGGGCGGGAGGGGGCACTGTCTATTAATAGTTCTGTCGCTAACTGAAATGATTTTTTTTGTAAGCGATCAGCTGAGTCGATCAATGAAAAACAAAGAGAATGTATTCTGTTATGATAGCCCATCGCGTTCCCGGAAACGAGTCGCCTATATTATACGGAATCAGAATGAGTCGTCTATATGATACGGAGTCGGAACACATTATGTGATACGTACCGTTTCTTGTAGTTGTCAGGCCAAAATGTTTATGATTGTTAGATAAAGATAGATATTCTTAACTCTTTACCCAGCTAACGGCCAAACCCGGCCAGCGCAATTCTCAAAAATCGCCAATTAATTTTCATTATTTTTTCATTTTTTGTCTCAAAAACGTAGGTTATGACCCCTCGTTGGAACGAGCTCGTCGAGCTCGTTCCAATGAGGGGTCATAACCTATGTTTTTGAGACAAAAATTAAAAAAAATAGTTATTCAAGATTTTTTTTGCAAGTGTCGTCTGCTTTTCATGTGTGGTAACGGGTTAATAACGGATTATCTATGAGCTAGTTGATTCTAATTAGCTTGTCATAAAAACATAAGTTTCCTTTCGTAACTTTTAATAAACGAAAACAAGAGACAGCTTTGAGAGCAGCCCGTTGTTTTAGTTTAGTAAAAGTAACAAAATGAAACTTGGCTTTATTTTCTGATATCATTAGTGTTTCCTCAAAAATTAATTGCTTGGACTTTCCTCATCTGTCTAATAATTTTAAGGGAAATAACTTTATAGGAAGTCGTTTTTCCTGACGATTTTAGCCATGGGTGCCCTACTGTTTGGTACTTAGTGGGGTAATTGTGATATCAGATCCGGCTGTCGCGACACATAATGTGATAAAAAAAATAACCTTTATTATACCTCACTTGCAAATGTTCTGCTAATCTCCCATATAATCCCATTGAGCATTTCACAATGTTCCACCCGCGGTGAATAATGGCGGTCAATAACTTTTGCATAATAACCCGCTTCAGTCGAAGATTCCCGACATCGCCAGCGAAGACACCCGAAGTATTGTTGCACGGTCGCCAGATGACGTGGTTTCTTTACCAAACGACTTCCGCGTTGTTAAATGAGGTAAACATGCAAAATGTCTTCTGGAATATTAGCCGATATGTGTCAGTCTGAAATAGAGTTGTGCTCACAGCTGAATTCAGTTCAAAATGATTCACTTTTATGGCATTCCATTCGATTTTAAAAGCTAATTTACTGAGTTTGTTTTGAAAAATAAAAAAAGTGTTTCGACATTTACTTCTTCCCCTATCAACTGTTAGGAACTTTGGTTCCTCTTCTATATATGACTCTGAGACAATTCTCCATAAATAATTGTATCAAGGCGGAATCTTCATTCGGTATAATAAAAAAAATAATGACTGGGCTTTAGGGTAACCATGTGGCTTGTCTCCCCTTGGGACCATTATCTCCCCTGGCTAACGCCTGTGGAGATAATGGCCCTTCGGGGAGACAAGCCACATTGTTGCCCTCATTTCCAGTTATTATTTGTATACAGTGGAGCCCACTTAATTGGATATCTCTTAATTGTATATCCCTCTTAAATGAATATAATTTTCAAACACAAAACCATTTACCGTATCTTTAGTACAAATTTGTTCTGTTAATTGCATATGGGTTGTAGAGTAAACTCCTGTTAATTGTATATAATTTTTTGTAATATGTCGGAAAAATTACTGTGACACGCACCAAAATCCCCTTATTTATTAACCTTTTTGGCGTCACTACATCCAATACAGACATTTATTCTATTATATCTCGTTTGACAGAGCTCTATGAGCTCTGTCAAACAAGATATAATAGAATAAATGCTCAGTTTACCACCAGAACACAGGAAACTGACCAAATCCCTGTTAACTGGATAATCATGTTAATTGAATAATTTTCACTGGCAAAATGGATATTCAATTAAGAGGGTTCTACTTATATTACGATGCGTTTATAATTTTGCTGAGAATTCTTCTCGAACAGATTTCCTGTCAAATCGAACAGAATCTCGAAGCTTCGCCGGGACTTAGAACCGGTGCATAAACTTTAACATATTTCATAGCATTCACAGGCATATGTTTCGCTCCATCGTCTATGATCTATCTTGGAATCAATATAGGTCACTGGGTGGCTGGCGAAAGTGAGCAACAGGAATAAAAAAAGTATAATAATGAAGCGGCCCTAATTTCTGATATCGCGAAACCAAGAATTCCTTTCGTGGATCAATACTGATTTCAATAACATCCTGCGAAAAAAAGAGCACTATTATATTTTCTGTTAACCTCTGACATACTGAAGGACGTAAAGCAATTTTTCTAAACACGATTTTTGATCAAATGTATTCCCAGTAGTCCTTCATTTGTCATATATCGTTGGCAACCAGAATCTCATATTTTTTTGATGAATGCCTTTGTGACTGCAGCAACACAGTGGTCGGTAATTGCGATGCTATCTGATTCTGCGCCAGGACATAGGTTGATGGAACACGTCTGTATCATAATCTGTCATCTACGTTAGGACAATGAGGGTACATTGTATTCCCTTATTTCGTAGGTCTGATTAGGTATCCCCTAGAGGAGTTGAATGTCGCCGTGATCATAGAAACACATTCGTCAAATATTCTCTCTTGAGAAAGTTTATTGTCATGACGAGTGATAGGTACAGACGTGTCAGTCCTTTCAGACACAAATAAGTTCCCGTCAAACACTATCACCTTTATCAATCTTCTCCGCAAAACCCAGACAACCTAACGGTTAGGAACTTTAAAAGTCACGTCCTTTCGCACGTGACATTTGGAAGACTGATTCATGTAACACCGCCATAATGAAATGGACTTTTTGGTTTCGGATTTCCTAGATCCTTTTCAGAGACGGCGAATTGAAGAGAGACAAACTAAAGTTCACGATCAGATCATTATTTCCGTTGAAACGTCACCGGTGAAAAATTAGCCGATCTCAAACAAAAAACAAAGAAAATAGCTGAACTGAGGCATATATGCAGTGTTTAACACAGAAGTATTATTTATTATTTTGACGCAACGAATCTTTGCCTCAAAATTATTATATAAGATATAATTTTTTAAAAAAAATTTTAATATTATTTTAAATTAATATTTGCTTTTATTATTATGCTTGCTTTAAAAGTATAAGGAAATAGCGAAAATGTAGAACGCTTATTTTTCGTCTTGACCAACAAAAGACTAACGATTATGTTATTTAACACATTCGCTGCCGAAAAAGACTATTGTCGACTATTTTATGATAATTATCTTTACGTTCAGACATGCGCAGATCAAACCTACCATCTGACTAATTGTTGGAAAGGGCTCGGAGAGCTCTTTCCGACAATTAACCAGATGATAGAGTTTCAAGTATGCCATAAATTTGATTAAACATCCTTGTATACAAGCATACATAGAGGTCCTCCATATATGGATAAAGTGGGCGTGGCAGTGAAAGGGTTAAAAACCGTATTTTTCACTGTTGGTACAATCGGGGAACCACACTGAAGAAAGTATCAACAAACACAAAACAGGCTCTCCAATCTGTTATGCAAAGATGTTTAAAAGATATTTACTATTTCAGGGTGAAAATTTGTTGTTTGTTGTTAGTGTGCTGTTGTTTGTTGTCCTGTTGTTGTTGTTGTTGTTGTTGTTGTTGTTGTTGTTGTTGTTGTTATGCTTTTGTCGGTATTGTTGCTGTTGTTGATGTTGTTTGTGGCATTAAGTTAATATCCATTAATATTTCTGTGCAATTTTCAGTGGAAAGCTGAGGTAACTATTTTGTTTCGCGGACAACTAATTTCATCAGTGGATAAGGATTGTTATCCACTGATGGCTCTTAAACTAAAATGTTTGTCGCTCTCAAAGCAATTACTTAGCATTAATTTGGGATAAAAGTGTGATTTTTTTAGAATTGACGATAAATATCACACAAGGATGCCTACGGTTTTTGGAGTGGTTACCGTAATATTTTCATTCGTGACTGGCAGGTGAATTATAAATTTCAACTCGGTTGAAAATTTATATTTCACTTGCCAGACGCTCGTGGAATAATTGTGGTATTCTCTCAAAAAGCATATAGGTATCCTCTAGTTATTTGATACCTTTCATATAATGAACGACGATTAATAAAAATTACGAATGATAAATTCTAGCTGTAAATTCGTCGCGCGGTCAAAAAACCTTTTCGCAGAATTGACGGCTACGACTTCGTTTGTGTTTCGGAATTTTCTCCTTCGCGCGGCGACGAATGATTTGATTGCCTGTACGAGGTGGAAATTTAGGCCACTTGGCGATTACAGTTTAAGGACATGATCTTAGAGTGAACTCTCACATTAAGAGGCGGAGAAACGCTCTCATGTTTTTGCAGTATGATATATCTGTGTGTTTTAATGAGAAATCGTAATTGTAGCTACAGATATGAGAAAACGATAGCTGATAGGAAGAACACAAATTCCAGTGACGAAATACCCCATTCGTAATTCTCATCAGTCATCGTTCGTTGTGCCAAAGGTCTCTATTGTTACCAGTTTTACAGTGCATCAAACCTGCTAACTGAGAAAACAATTTGTGAATTTATTTATTTATTGGTGTTTAACCCTGTTCCTAACATGAAAAGCAGACGACACTTGCAAAAACAATTCTTGAATAACAATTTTTTTTTCATTTTTGTCTCAAAAACATAGGTTATGACCCCTCGTTGGAACGAGCTCGACGATAATAATGAAAATTAATTGGGCGATTTTTGAGAATAGCGCTGTCCGGTTGTGGCCGTTACGTTGGGTAAAGGGTCAAGGTCACGTATTTCTGCACATTGATAACCTTGGCCGCAACATGGATATAAAGTCAAGCCCAGCCAATCGTTTATACCCATGCTGCCCATTTTAGAAGACTTCCACACCAAGCATCAGTGACTACGTCATATTTTATCAGTAAAACAGCTGGTTTACCACAGTTAACAAGCACTGCTTCACTTCCCGGAGTTCCCAAGGGGCCTAGAACATAGATTCTAGTTTAGTCAATAGGCCCATGTTTCCAATTTTAGAGAACATAGACCCCAGGCATTGGTGACTGGGCCCTATTTTACCAGCAACACAGAGCATGTTTACAACAGTAGGCAAGCACTGCTTCACTTCCCGGGGTAAATTGTTAATTATAACATTATTTTGCATCGTTTATAACGCCCGTGTCGCGCCTTTGTGTAATGACCAGGATCCATTATTATAAAACGTTTACAATTGTATTTTTCATAATTGTATTTTCCACCCAGCAATATAAATCCACGAAATAAATCACTAGCGTTTCAAAAGACGTGGCAATTTACCTACGGGAAATTGACACGGCTTTTGAAACGCTAATTGGTCCATTTCACTCAGATATTTCCACAAATAGAAATACGAAGCTGGAAAATACATTTGAAGCAGTTATATAGTATTGACCGCTGGCTTCCAAAGATGACTGTTGATGATTTCGCGTATCTCATTTGAGGGCAAAAAGGTGCATAGACCCAATTCAATGATTGTAACATTATGTTGGGCAAGTGCAGAACTCCCAGTATTTAACTATTTTTCGAGCAACTCTAATGGTATGCATGTAACTTAAGATCGCAATCAATGCAATTTCACAATTTTATTGACAATAAATGCAGGTCTCTTACAGCTGCTTCTTCAGCGTTTTTTATCATCAAAGTGGACATATTTTATTCACATTTCTCGCTTGGGAAAGAAATTGTCATGTTCGTTTTATAGTTGAAGGGGAAACACTAAACGATGTATCACGTGCACAAGCGATACCCAATTTTATACTGATTTAAATAATTCCCATGAGTCTAACATTCTCTTTCAAATTTAATGAACTGGGAAATCTAAGAAAGACTTTTACCCTGTAACCGTGGCACTTTATTCAAATTATTCACGAAGCAATTTTAACTCTTTACCCAACGCAGACGATATCAAAATTTATTATTTTAAATACCATTTTTTCAATTTTTTCAAAAAATTTCAACAAAACCATATCATGTGACTCCTCGTTGGAACGAGCTCGTTCCCACGAGGGGTCACATGATATGGTTTTGTTGAAATTTTTTGAAAAATACTATTTTTTCAACTGCTGAATTTGCATATTACGCGGGCGGATGCGGGTGATTCGTTGGGTAAAGGGTTAATGTCTTTTTTTTTTAGAAGCACCTAAGGCATTTTTCTCTTCACTTTTTGGTTCTGGTAACGGCGAACTGGCTTGATAAACTACGACCAGAAGAGACAATTTGAAGGTCATAAGTCTTTCGGAATACTACGAATAACATGGAAATGATTGAGGTTATAACGATTTCAAATTTCAATTTCCGAAAATACTTTCACCAAAAAGAGGGCGTGGCAATCGAGTTACGCCTCGGAAAAAACTTCGCATGCGCCTATAAGAGAAAGTGAGATAAGTCTCTCTGAGAATAGAAGGGAAACCCCTGTTTTGTAAACGGTACTCGGACGATGCGTTTGAAATATGGACACATGGGTTAGAGAATCTTTATAAAACTATATCATGCGTGGGTGGCACAGTGGTTAAAGCATTGAACTTCAAACCGAAAGGTTCATAGTCAATCATTTTAATTTGTCAGGTCATGCTATCAACAATCTTATTGATCAGTTGCGATAAATGCGTGGGTGTTCAGTGGTTAAAGCATTGAACTTCAAACCGAAAGGTTCATAATTCCATCATCACAAGTGGCAAAACTGTTGGGTTACTTGTGTCACTTCGTCCCGATTACCCGCGAACGGAATTTATTTATTTATTTAGTGGTGTTTAAGGTCACATATTTATGCACAATGGCTAATCATGACCGCGACAGTTTTACGGGTGGAGGAAGCCGGAGTACCCGGAGAGAACCACCGAGCAATGGCGAGCAACTGTCAGCTCCCCAACATACTAACACCACGCAAGCGCAGGGTTAGCATTGGTTGAAGACAAATGCACCATCGACGTGCAGTACGTCTTAGTACACACCGCCACCGTGCCCCCACGCGGGCAATGGAGACGAAGTGTCTTGCCCAAGGACACAACGCGGTTGCCGCAGGTGGGATTCGAACCGAGGACCTCTCGGCTTGCAGCCTGCACCCTATCTACTGAGCCATCGCGCTCCCACCCGCGAACGGAAACAGTGGCACTGTCTTTTAACTGGTACAGTGCTAAATTATTTTTGACCATCAAAATTTATTCACATGTCTTTGCCTTGTTACAATTTATGGGGGAGTGCCTGTAGGCACTCCCCCATAAATTGTAACAAGGCAAATATACACAGACTAAATAATTTCACTTCGAAGATAATATGAAGCATATCCACTGAGTATGAGGCCCTTATATTACAGTCCCTGTGCATCAGAGTAAAGCCCAAATGTGGGCTTCCAGCACTCAACCAGTTAAGGTGTACCGCACGTCGATAATGCACTTGCCTTCAATCGCTGATAATCCTTCTTGCGAAGAGTTGGTACTTTGGGGAGTCTGACAGCTGCCCGGTGGTTCTCTCCGGGCACACCGGCTTCCTCCACCCGTAAAACTGCCCGATACGTTGTGGCCCTGGCTGTTGAATGAGTAGTTAAATCTCAATAAATCAATTTATCATATGACTCGTCCGTTTTGTTCACTATAAAACATTTGATATTTTGCTTTCATATTAATCAGTGATAAATAAAGCCTTCTGTCAATTTCATTGGTCAATTTCAAAACTAGACAATTAGATTGGCTGAACAAAACACAACTGGGCCACATTTTCATAATTTGCATAATTAGAGTTGGGAGCTTTCATTGGTCAATTTCAAAACTGGAAAATTTGATTGGCTAAACAAAATACAACTGAGTCACAGTTGCATAATTTCAGTAGGGAGAATTTACGTTATCTGTCCTTTTTAGGGTGGGTTATGTTGTATTAATCTTTTACCTACAAGAAAAACGCCATTCATTTTTTTTATATTTTCACTTTTTGCTTCCAAAACATAGGTTATGACCCCTCATTGGAACGAGCTCGACGAGCTCGTTCCAATGAGGGGTCATAACCTATGTTTTGGAAGCAAAAAATTAAAATTTTTAGTCATACGAGGATGTTTTTTCCAAGAGCCGTCTGCAACTCAAGTTAGCTGATATGTTAAAAAGTCATACTAAGCGGCTAATTTGTGCGTGTGTGTGTCATATGATAAATAGAATATGAAATGAATGTTTTTCTCATATAATATTTATGAAACGAGTCCGAATTTTCCGTTTGGGCTCGCCAGAGGCTCGCCCAAACGGAAAATTCTTAGACTCGTTTCATAAATATTATATGAGAAAAACACTCATTCCATATCCTCTATATAAAGCGAAAAAGACATTGATGGGGAATAAGAAAGCCATATAAAAGAGCAGAACTGGATTCCCCGTCCATGGATCAGATATCATCGAGGTTTCAATAATAAAAAAAAACATTAACGAATCTTCGATTACGCATACTCCAAAAATTACTCCCAAGACTTTGTTTCGGCCATTCGATGAATCGTATTAAACGAGATGCTAAAAACTTAGTTAAATACAAATTGAAGTTTACGGAAGCAATTAGAAACTATGGAATACTGGCGGCAAATAGTCCATCATGTGTTTTTTCGATTTCTTACAAAAGCTTTTGAGTCGTTAATCAATTTTCATTCATGGACGTGGAACGTCTGGATATAGCACTTATCTTATTTTTAAAATTAAGAATTCGATCCAAAGCCGATTTCTGTTACTTCATTATGTTCAACCTTGTCATTGAGTTCCAACCAGAATGCAGGAACGTAACATGCATTTCGAACCTGGGGGCACGGCCATGAAAGGCAATCCCCACACTATTTATTTTTTTATTTATTGGTGTTTAAGGTCACATACTTATGCACAATGGCTAATCATGACCATGACAGTTTTACGGGTGGAGGAAAGCCGGAGTACCCGGAGAGAACCACCGAACAATGACAAGCAGCTGCCAGCTACCCATCATCGTAACTCCTCACTGCAGCACAGGCAGGGTTAGATTGGTTGAAGACATGCGCACAATCGACGTGCAGTACGCCTTAGTACACGACGTCATCGTGCCAATATGTGGACAACCGGGGTTAAGTACCTTGCCCATGGACACAACGCGGGAGTCCGAATCGATCGCTCAGACTGTCACCCATCCGAGGACTAACCGGGCTCGACGTTGCTCAACTTCGGTGATCTGACGAGAACCGGTTATCTCAACGCCACCGCGCCCCCAACCCCCACACTAATAAATCGTCGCTTGGGTACAACAAAGTGCCATCTGCAATGCTAAAGCATTGCAGATGACGCCTTGTTGCACTCAAGAGACGACATATCAGTGACAGTCCATGTCCCTTAGTGACAAGGTCGGGATACAATATACAAATCTGTGTTTGGGACAGGGCTCAATGTTTTCAATATTCAGATTGCTTTCTGCCATTCGCTCGTCTCTTTCAGTCACACAATCAAGGTATTGTCTAAAATGTGAATCAAACATATAGACAGGAACCCCCGAAACTGACTACTGAATTACGTCAGAGTTAAGTGGATTGTTGAGAAACATTCTTTGTAAAGTATCTAAGCAAAACATGGTTGTTGAGAGTCATAAAAGACATTTGTATTGCAATGCGCAACATCAAAGATAACGATTACATTGGAACAAGACAGATTAAAATTATTTCCTCCCTTTGCTTTATCGACTCGATAATTCCCGTTTATGATAGATTTTACGCGTTTGAGACAAGAAGGGCGTAGAAAAGACCTTTTATCATGTTTTACTTATGATGGCGTTTACTTTGTGTTCACAGTTAGTTGTTTTTATGTTCTTCAGTTTCAAAGATACTCGCTCTGCCTTCGCGAATTGGGGCCGTAAGGTCAGTCATCAAACTTCTCGATACTTCTAACTGTATCACTGAAAATTAAATCTTCAAATTATTTTCTCGACATGAGCGACTGCAACGCAGCTACAACATCAATGTTTATAGATAGATGTAATTAAAAAAAAATATATAACTAAGATGAAAAAAATATTCTGCCCATGCAGTGGATATCAGTGTATTTCCGACAATTACTTGGCAACTGTCGAAAATATATTAATATCCACTGCAGGGGCAGAAATAGAAAAGAGCAAAGTGCAAAGGGTGAGCCACTACGGAAACGGCCAATACTGAAAAATGTTTTAGCCGCAAACCTATATTACTATGCGATTGAAAAATAACGCAATAAATATAAAGAAGTGCTACGTCAAGGGTGTCTATGCCCCCCCCCCCCCCCCCCCACTGCAAAGCATGAGTTTCTAGTCACTTATCTTTTGTTGATATTGAATTAACAAATATCTTATCGTATCTTATCTCCATTAAACCATAGCACCAATACAGCAGGCCACCAAAATCTATCAATGGGACACTAATGCCCCCGCTTTATGACCTTTGTAAATATAAGTAGGAAAAGGGCCATAACTCGGTAAAAAAATATCGGACCAATCTCAACCTGTATTATGTGGTTATGAACCCACGTATGAAATTTTGTTTCATTTCGTTGAGTCAAACTAAGGTTATCGTCCGCAAACCATATACGGGTCGAACGTACGGACGGATGGACGGATAGACGGATGGACATTGGTAACACTGAATGCCCCGTCGGCAAATTGCGGGGGTAAGGGGCATAAAAATAACTAAAATATAGGGTTGTGGAGGGCATGGTCGAAGTTCGCGTAGTGTTTTCTCGAAGAACTGAAAAGTCTAAATAATTATTATGTTCTTAAATAGAATACAATTTCAGGGATGTGGCCGGGATTTTCAGGGTGGGTAGTAATTTCAGTTTTATAATAATAAAACATAGTTTTTATATAGCGTAAAATCTAAAACGCTTTACATGGAAAATATATACATATTTGAGCTCCCTACTAAAAGCACTGATGTAAACAAAAACTGATCAAATTAGGTAGCTGAAACCTCGAAGGCCCCTCGAAAGATATGGGACTTAAGATTTGTTTTGAAGTCGTCTCAGCTTATGGAAGCCTGGATATGGACTGGCAATAAGTTCCGGAGAGTGCACTGTAGTGCAAGCCTGTAGTAAACAATTGCGGTGGGTATAATAAGAAAGGAAATTTACTATAAAATTTAAATTTCAACCCATTTAAAGTCATAACTAGAAAATAATAATAATAATAATAATATTACATAGGTTTTATATAGCGTAAAATCACAAGGCTGTGCCCTAAAACGCTTTACATGGAAAATATATACATATTTGAGCTAATGGGTAATGGGTTCCAGAGTCGTGAACCTACAAAGGAAAAGGCCCTGGTATTCACCAAGGTGGAACGGGAAAAAGGAACAAGAAGCTTGAGCAGTTTCGATGTGCGGAGATTCCGTTTTGATGATTGAATAGTCAAAAGGTCCTGAAGGTATTTTGGAGCCGATCCATCAATTCACTTAAAGACAAACACCAAAACTTTGAAAGTGATATGCTGTTGAACACGAAGCCAATGTAACGTATGGAGCAAATGGGCTATGTGATCATAGCGTCTGGATCCCGTAATAATACGAGCGGCAGTGTTTTGTATTTTTTGCAGCTTTGCGATGAGCGATTGTGGTATACCTACAAGCATTGAATTTGAGAAATCCAAATATGCAGAACTAAAGGTATAAACAAGCCTTTCCAAAGATTTTGAGTCAAATAACGTCGAAGATGACCAAGATATCTAATGTGCATAAAACAGCGCTTGCAAATTGCATCAATACTTGCATCCATCGAAAGACGTGAATCAAATATCACCGCAGTGTCGCGAGCACAATCTGATACTATCTGTTTTGAGTTGCCAATTTCTGTAGATTTAATTTGAAAATCAGAAGGAATTTAACCAATACTTCTATCTTATCATCATTTATTTTCAACCTATGACTAGCCATCCAGTTTTGCACCTTATTAACACTGTTTTGCATCATCCCACTGATTTTAGCGAATTAGACTCACAAAGTGCATTAAAAGACACACACAGCTGAGTATCATTGGCGTATAGGTGGTATGGGAAGGATATCTCTGCATAATTGTGTCCGCAACCTGCACGTAAAGTCAAGTCTAGTCAATCATAGGTTATGACACCTCATTGGAACGAGCTCGTCTAGCTCGTTCCAATGAGGTTTCATAACCTATGTTTTTGAGACAAAAAATGAAATAATAGCTATTCAAGATTTTTTTTGCAAGTGTCGTCTGCTTTCATCCCTCAGCATTTGACCCAGCCAGTGAGGCAGTTTCTAACGTAAACAACATAGGGCCCAGAATTGAGCCCTGTGGAACACCAAGTACAAGGGATTTGTCTTTAAGATAGAAACCTGTTGCTTTCTCAGTGAAAGGTAAGATTCAAATCATTCCAGTACTGTTTCTGCTATTTCTAATTGACGCAACATGGATAGAAGCAGGGGATGGTTCAGCGTGTCAAAAGCTGACATGAGATCCAACAAGACCAAGAAAACTGACTTGCGTTGACCTAACGAACAAATTATGTCATTATAGACCCTCAAAAGGGCAGTTTCTGTACTGTGGTTTGGCTGATAAGCCGATTGATATGGTTCATAGAGATTAATACTTTGAAGGTAATACCTAAGTTGTTTAGCTACTACCTGTTCCAGAACTTTTGCCACAAAGAGAAATAATTAGAAACTGGCCTATAGTTTTTCAAAATATCAGGATCAAGGAAGGTTTCTTGATAAGTGGAGATACCAATGCTAATTTAAGGTCTGATGGTACATGACCCTCTTGGAGTGATGTCTGGATGATGTTAACAATAACTGGAGGTATACAATCTATTGCTGCTTTAACCGGAGATGTAGGAATGGAGTCCAGCCCATTAGTGTCACCGGGACTTGACAAAATGAGCTTCTTCACCTCAGGTGCACTCACTTGTTCAAAAGTGGACCAATTTGAATTTACAGACAGGTCATCAGAAGTAGGTACAACCTTACTTTCAATGCGCTTGTCTATCAACTTCACCTTATTTATAAAATAGTTTCCAAAGCGGTTGGCAAGTTCTAGTACTGATGTGTATTCTGGAAAAAATCCAATCTTACGATTTCTAAAGAGGTCATTGGTAACAGAAAAGAGTGCCTTACTGTCGGTACAAACATCAACACGCTCATTTATGGACCTTCGATGACCGTAGATTAGTCCAAACTTGGACCTAAATGCATAATATAATTGTTTGGTTTGGACGCACCACTCCAAACAATTATATTATGATTTTACAATACCAAGTTTAGACTAACCGAAGGTCACCCGAGGAAGAGCATAAAAGAGGTGTCCCTCTTGGTGGAGATTATTACAATCACTGATGGGTACGGGTGTGGGATGGGAAAATCTCACCCGAGGGCAAGATATTTGAGCCAGACACGAGGAGTGAATTAATGACCCCAATGCGGAGAACATTTTGTTGACTGAAATGAAATCCAGTTGGTTTTCTACAGTATTATTAGGTCGGACTAAACCTAATTTATTACATGCCTTTTCTATGAAATCCTCATCCACAGTAACCAAAACTATAAAACTTTTACAATTGTATTTTGTAGAATTGTATTTTTTAGTGATGAATTTAAATGGGTTGATATGAACCATTAGCATTTTCAAAGATGTGGCAATTTTCCAACTGGCAAATTGCCATATCTTTTAAAATGATAATGTTTCATTTTTAACAGTCATATTTCAAAGGTAGAAAATACAATTCTAGAAAATACAATTGTAAAATATTTTTATAGTATTGGACTATAAAACTTTTACAGTTGTATTTTCTAGAATTGCATTTTCTACCTAATAATATAACAAACAAAAATAAAATGAATCATTAGCATTTTAAAATTGCCAACAATCAATCTGTGTGAGGACAACACGGTGGATATTAGGTTAGTACGGACGTGGAATGAGCACGCAAAGATTAACTGGTCTCAACAATGTTCTGTGAACGATCCTTAGCGGCATTAAACTAAATTTAGAATTGAATAAATTGGGGGGGGGGGGGGGGGGGGGGGGGGTCATCATTTCTTTTGTATACTGTTCTTTTTTTTCTTTCTTTTTTTGTTTGTCTTCTTTGATTTCAATCTGATTTTACCCGTCTCTCTCTCTCTCTCTCTCTCTCTCTCTCTCTCTCTCTCTCTCTCTATTCTCTCTTTCTTTATTTCTCTCTCTCTCTTTCTTTATTTAACTTCTTTTGTGTATAATGTTTACATATTGTTATATTTTGTTCTGCCTTTTGTAATCTATTAGTCTTTGTACAGGAGCGGAAGGTTTTCTAAGTGGTCAGCACTTGTCCTCCAATCCTGATTTGCATTGTTGAATGGCAAATAAAAATATGTTTAATCTACAAAACCATGTGGAAAATGAAAATCCGTTCCTTACACATGTGCGGAATGAAAATCGTTGACGGATTATTTTTATAAAAAAAAAAACGAAATTTCCCTGGAATTTTCTCCCAATCGTGCATCACAATTCCAATTTGAATCGCTTGCGATAGCAAAAAAATCGTCCCCTGACGTTACTAGTAATACTCTTCTTCCTCCTCTCGCTACACGCCTCGATTTACGGTGATCGAACGTGTACCTTTTAATCTGTTACAGTTCCAAATCAAATACCGGGTGAGAAATACTGAAAACAGATGGGGAATGGGTTTTGGTGGATCGCGTGTGCCACACAGAGGTTGCAGGGTTGGACCGTTGTATTTTTTAGGTATACCCATTTGACCCACTGCCAAACCTGTGGGTGGGGTTAATGGGTTTACTGATACACGAGAAAATATGTAGAAGCACCGTTAAATGTGCCATGGTCCCTTTCATTTGGTATTTCTAGAACACTTCAAGAATGACTTTGTCAGGTATTCGTACACATGTATAAGCCGAGTTCAATGGGAAGGATATCTCTGCATAATTGTGACCTCAACCTGCACGTAACGTCAAGTCTAGTCAATCATAGGTTATGACACCTCATTGGAACGAGCTCGACGAGCTCGTTCCAATGAGGTTTCATAACCTATGTTTTTGAGACAAAAAATGAAATAATAGCTATTCAAGAATTTTTTGGCAAGTGTCGTCTGCTTTTCATATTAGGTAAAGGGTTAAAAAAAATGAAGTCCCCATTACATCCACGCCAAAGCGTTTTCGTTTGCGCGCACGGATACATGACACAATTGTTGATTGCATAATTCACTTGTGAAGTTATCGTTTATAATCAAACCCGGAAATCCCAGTAAATCACACTTTGGAAATTAATAAAAATTATAATTTTGCTTAAATTTCTGACGACATAGAAAATAACCTATCACCTATTTTCAAGCTAACTTTCCATTGCTTATATAGCACCTACGCGTAAACGTTTACATAAGCAATCTGAAATTCCATTCATTGATATATAATTTTTATTATTTTTATATTCTTTTTCCGAACATGATTTATTCGTTATTTTAGAAAAGAAAATGCCGATAGGATCACCGATCCAATGTCGAGTTGTGACAGCACAAAAGTGGGTTTAATTCATTATCAACTTATAGTCCGGAAACCAATTGTTTACAATTTACTATGTGAAGGGTCACTGTGATCTTGACCTTTGACCTAGTGATTCCGAAATAAATAGAGCTCTTTCTTGCACCAATGCCAACCTACCTATGAAGTTTCATGAACGTAGGTGGAACCATTGTCAAATTATCATATGGAAACCAATTGTTTACGATTTATTATGTTCAAGGTCACTGTGACCCTGGCCTTTGACCTAGTGAGTACAAAAGAAATAGGTGTCTTCCACTAACCTAGGCCAACCTACCTATGAAATTTCATGAACGTGGGTCGAAACATTATCAAGTTATCATCCGGAAACCGACTGTTTACAATTTACTATGTTGAAGGTCACTGTGACCTTGGCCTTTCACCTAGCGAGTCCAAAATAAATAGAGTTCTTCCACTCACTAATGCCAACCACACTGTGACGTTTCATGAACATGGGTCGAACCATTATCAAGTTATCATCTGGAAACCAATTATTTTGATTTACTATGTTGAGGGTCACTGTGACCTTGACTTTTGACCTAATGAGTTCAAAATAAACAGGGTTCTTCCTCTCACGAAGGCCAACCTACATACGAAGTTTCATGAATATGGGTTGAACCGTAGTCAAGTTATCATCCGGAAACCAATTATTTACAATTTACTATGTTCAAGGTCACTGTGACCTTCACCTTTGACCAAGCAAGTCCAAAATTAATAGAGTTCTTCCTCTCACCGATACCAACCTACCGATGAAGTTTCATGAACATGGGTTGAACCATTATCCCGCCCGCCCGCTCGCTCGAAGCCTGCCCGCCCGCTCGCTCGAAGCCCGCCCGCCCGCCCGCCCGCCCGCCCGCCCGCCCGCCCGCCATTCGTCAAACTATAAATCGAATAAATCGAATTTGATTTCGTCAAAACTCGACTAAAAATATTTGCACTGTTGTCCCCAACGTCTATTTGGAAAAGAGCCAGCTGAAACTTTCCGAAAACTATGATCAAAGAAAGTTAAATACCATATAAAACCAAGAAATAACGAGAAAACGGCTCTGTGTAAAAATAGATGTCTCAGAAAGAGAGCGGTTATTGGATACAAAATCTTACCTACATAATTCTCTGCCATAACTTGGAGTGATTAGACTCTTGATTTTAGATCTCCCAGTGGAGCGATAGCAAGTCATTAGGTATTCATTAAATCAGTGTTGTGTGGTACTGATCACTTCAATATGCAATTATATGAGAGTGGTGATGGTGAGCAAATGTTAATTCTACCATCACATTGGTTGTTACAGGTTGATTAGAAAAATGAGTGGATTTCGTGCAATACTCCACTTCGCAACCCTTTGACCCAACAGACAGTTTTGCGGTCAAGTATCCCAGACGGTGTTAATTTTAAGACATTATCTGGTGGCTCCTCCGTGGGAACCCCGGGAAGTGAAGCAGCGCTTGTTTACTCTGGCAGACAACAGTGGCGTTGCTACGGGAGAGTGCGGGAGTAGGGCTGCACGATATTCAAAACAGAATACCGGTATCGGTATTCAAAAAAATACCGCGGTATACCGGTATATCGAAAACTGTTCAGATGTATGAACACACGTTCCACAATAGAGACTCGAGGCATCACAGTCAGAACGAATTTGCATGCCTTGATGATGCAGTTCGAAAAACCTTTACCCAACGCAGACGATATCAAAATTTATTATTTTCAAAATTAGTTTATCAGATTTTAACCAAAGATTTCAACAAAACTATATCATGTGACCCCTCATTGGAACGAGCTCAACGTGCTCGTTCCAATGAAGGGTCACATGATATAGTTTTGTTGAACCTTTTGAAAATTATTTTTTCAACTCCCGAATTTGTATATTACGAGGGCTCAAGCAGACGATTCCTTGGATAAAGGGATACTTGATTCATTCGGAGCTACAGTTGAAAAATTCAAGACATCTTGAAAATTAAATTGAGGGTAAATAAATAATGACGATAAACCGATATTTTTGTAATTACACAGGTATTCGATCGATATTGGTTTTAATACCGGTATATATCGGTTTATCGATACACCGTGCAGCCCTATGCGGGAGCCTAGGGAACTTCCCCCAAATCGTCACTTCCTCCAGAATATTGATCGCCTAGAAGTGTTATGTGCAGTTACAGGTGAGGAGGAACTCTACGACCAAAATAACGTTAAGCCTATCGGAAGATACATCTTCTGCCAAAAACTTTCTGAAACATCTAGAACAAACGATTATAGGGGCACTCTAGGACCAAGAGTAACACTGACGTAATATTTTGGGAACTGAAAACGGTACACGATAAAGATGTTTAGAAACCTCTAGGAACATGGCATTTAGGGCAGAGTGCGAACAAAAATAACTGGCGCAAAATACTACCCTCAGGAAAATTAATAACCATTTTTTCTTCACAGAGATGTTGGGTACTCGTATTATAGAAGTCAATGTGCCCCCAGAACGCTGATAGCTAGAGGTTTATGAAAATCTGGGGTCCTTCAATCTAAAATCTGTTGGATAAAAAATCAACCCAAAATCAACTGAACTGAGTGAATATGAACCCAATTGGGTTCATATTCACTCAACCCAGTTAATGTGAGTTGATTTTTAACTCAACTGATTTCAGAGTATGTGTTTGTTTTTACTTCCTACCGGCTTAGTGTTACCTAGATCGTATAGGGCCCCGACCCCGTAGACCCTTCGTTGTAATGAGCCACCACCCCCTCACCACTACAGTTGTGACAGTCAAACAGCATCAACAGCTTCGGATTACTGAACATGTTCTGTATCATTACTGAAAATGCATTTGGATGTCTGAATTGCTCAAAATATAAACTAGTCTTCTGTAATCGATCAACAGCAAACATCAATGTTGCCAACACTTTTCAGAATGGGACAACAGCGTCAGAGGTTGAGGATTGGGCGTCACATTGGCCAGTCAATGTAAATTTGACACCTATTTTACCACAATTCAAATACAGATTTAGACAACTCATGCAGAATTAGTCTCTCTTGGATCAATTTTCGACATGCTTATTTTAGATAAAGTGATTGCGAACTCGAAAAATGAGAATGAGAATCCTGTCATTTTCAATTTGCAGCGAAATTACAAGATGCTAAAACCAGAAAAAACAGTGTTGTATATCAAGGTGTACACAAGCAAACATTATTGGCTTTCATGTCGGAGACGCCATGTTACGATTGTTAATGATACGCTGAAAGCAATGTCAAAATAACTTCGCAGACGCTTTGAACACGATAAATCAGAATGGCAAACCTACTTGTATGAGCATTTGGGAAGAAAGATTTTATCCGAATTTACAGTTGCTAAGCGAGAGTATGTTTAAGGTACAAAAAATAGACACTGGCACAGACATTTCCTTTTGAAACGTTTTTTTTTTGTTATGTGTCGCCGAAATATTGTTTTCTTAAAAACATATATGTGAACCTTGATGGGTTTCAAACATGACCACAAATATACACAAATTTGATTTAACCCTTTCACTGCCACGCCCACTTTATTCATATATAGAGGCCCTCTGTTCACGCCTTTATGCGAGAAAGTTTAATAAAAATGATGACATACTTGAAACTCTATCACCTGATTAATTTTTGGAAAGGGCTCTCTGAGCCCTTTCCAACAATTAATCAGATGATAGGTTTGATCTGCGCTTATCAGAACGTACAGATAACCATCATAAAATATGTGACAATAGTCGTTTTCGGCAGCGAAAGTGTTAAACTAAGTGTTGAGCTTAGGAACTGGTTGAACTGACTGACGATAATTGATGTTATTCATTGATGAACACAAGTTTAGTCCTCGCACTTTACGAAGTGGAAATTTAATACGAATATACCAGTACAGCGGAGTGAAAACCTCTTTTCTGTTTCTTTACTGGGTTTAACGAAACTTTCAACAGCTAGTGCCGTCTCCTGATGGACAGTATTACAGGTGAGAATCCCTGAGTAGTGGCGATTCTGCAATCTCGTAAACCTCGTTATGAACTCTCACAATTTGCCAATAACAGTTAGAAGCCAACCACTGATTGTGCTACTGGAACTCCGAGTTCGACTCGGCATTTCATTGGCTAATTCTTTACTTTCTACTTTTTGTTCACAGATTTCGAAGATTTTCAGTGAACATTTCATTCCGACTGAGTGCTTGTTGTACACCACTCTCCTCAATCTAATAATGCGAATAAAAAAAACAAAAATAAAATAAAAAAAATAAAAAAATAATAATAATAATTATAATCTATAAATAATAATAATAATAATAATAATAATATAATAATAATAATAATAATAATAATAATAATAATAATAATAATAATAATCTATAAATGTGTTCCATTACAAAATATATTTGGATTACATTACAGTATCGATACAGTACTGGCAATTCACTTTTTCTCATTTTTACGGCACAACTTTTTGTTTTCCGAGTTTGTTGCGCTTGTGTCGCTTGTAAACGATCTAATCTCCGTTAAGGGCCAACATTAACCATTCGATACCGATGTCAAAATACCGAAATTTCAAGCAACACCTTTCCCCCCATAATGTCACTAGGAATCAAATCAATTCAATCTTGTATGACAGTGCCCAGTGAGCTGTTAACCCTCAATGAGCTCAGTGAGCTCTGTCATACAAGACTAAATTTCTTAAATTCCTAGTTACATTGTGTGAAAAAAACTTGCAGTTTGAAAAAGCGTGATATTTTGACATAAGTATTTATTTATTTATTTATTTATTTATTTATTTATTTATTTATTGGTGTTTAAGGCCACATGTGTTTTGCGCAGTGGATAATCGTGTGACCGTAACATGGAGGTAAAGTAAAATTTAGTCAATCGTTTATACCCATGTCGATCCAAGCTCTCTGAGCTGACAGAGGTGTTACCAGCAAGATTTTGCAGTGAGACTGTTTGATTTTTAACAGAATCTGCTGAATCGGCGTATATTTTATCAGTAAAACAGCTGGTTTACCACAGGTAGCAAGCACAGCTTCACGACCCTGGATTCCCACGGAGGCTGGAACATAGAGTCAAGTTTAGTAAAGTTTCCAATTTTAGAGGACTTTCATCCAAGGCATTAGTGACTGGGTCATATTTTATCAGTAGAACAGAACTGGTTTACCACAGTAAATAAGTACTGCTTCACTTCATGGGGACCGAGACCAGTGTACAGAGGGTTAAAATGACCATAAGGATCCTAAATTACAACCATGACTGCAAAGGAGTTCTTTAACCCTTTAAACGCTAGCGGCCGATTTTCAGGCCAGGAACATGATGCATCATAACACGATAAAATAGTATGGCTGTTCAGTGAATGTACAGGGTAGACCAATCAATATTTTCAACGTGCAGCCCCAAGGCTGCACGTTTAAAATATTGATTGGTCTACCCCAAATATTGAATATGTACTCTTCTAATTGCTACCATTGAACTGGCATGTAACATACCACAAGAGTACAAAGGGTTAAATTTTAAAAAAAAATGGAACGTACTTAGTCGACTCGAACATGCATGTACGGGTGTAAAAGAACGTAAAAAACGCAGCAATTAAACGAAAACATCGCATATTTGTCTGTTCGCGTAAAAATATTTTTGTCCGAAGGCAAAAATGAGCTTCCGACATTAAATTCCAATTACCAAAAATCGATTTCAATCAAGAAGTAATAAAACATACCGCTGGTGTGTTATTTCCGGTCATTCCCGAACTCATTTGGTATGAGTTACAGTAATGAAAGACTCTGTTGCAATGACCACAGTCGGTTTTCCTTGACAACCGTGATATTTAATAACAAGTAAATGCTTTGTAACGCGGTAGTACAGGTCTGCGGAAATTGCATTTTCTTTCCATAAATTTCGTGCATGCCACAGTAGTTTTAAGCTTTGTACACTTTTGTTAATAACACAAAATTGCATCTAAAAATACCATGAAAAAGATAGAGGGACAATTTGTCGGAAGTAACCGACGTGAACTTTACCGGTACGTAATTACCTGCTACGAACTAAATGAAGCTTCCGGGCGGCGGGAATCTGCAACAATTATTGACGAAATAGAACACAAACTTTTGTTGAGCTAACCAGGGATGTAGGAAGCACGTCGAACTGGGGGGTGGGAACTCTCATAGAAGGGCATCCACAAATTACAGTTGAAACTAGAAGTCATGTGACTATACTGTGTACTATTTTGATGTAATAGCGCGCTGAGTAAGTGCGCTTTTGTCCCTGTCAAACTGCAATCAAGTGCTGTACAAAAAAGGCGTGTCCAACCCTGTACAATTCTATACTTGCCAATATAACAATAGCATGACATTGGAGGGCATTGTGGTTTATTAACGGCCCAACAGGTGTGAATAACAGCCCGACAGCTTATAAAAGGCCCGAGACGAGGTCGAGGGCCGTTAATAAGCCGAAGGGCTGTTATTCACACCTGTTGTTAACCTTTAATAAACCACAAGGCTTGACAATGTCATGTTATTACTATTATTACCACTGGGATTCTGAGATAGTTTTGACCCCGCATTTTACATGACATTTTTTTCAAGTTTTCAAGTTTTCACTTCCGACAGATTGTCTTCTAAGTTCCAATGTGTTCTATGTGCCAGTGGGCACATAGATTACATTGGAACTCAGGGGACGAGATGATAATATCGTCTGTTCTCAAACAGACTGGTGTCACATGATTATCACGTGATCGGCACCGGTACGCTTTCAACTGCAACGAAGTTAGAAAACAGAACCGATAGTTAGTGGGAGTATAATGGGGAAGTGGGATGGGAGAATGAAGGACATGTGGTTAGGGGGAGACTCAAAGGAGAGGATTAATGTGCTAATCGGAGAGATTGGGAAGAATGGGACAAGGGGTATCATCAAGCAGTTCGTCTCCGAGTGTTGTGAGGAGAGGAGAAGGGTGGGAATAGGGAGGCAGTTGGGAGTACAGGGGGTAACCATGGCCTTCTCGTCCGAGAAACGTGACAAATCAGCAGCTGGCCAAAGTGTTATTATTACCCCTTTTTAGCCAGGAATAAAGGCATAAAATATATACAGACTTACTTACTATATACTTCAGCTTGTTCTTATGTGGCTAGCTTTGCTGTACATTTTACATATTTAATAATATAAATAAAATCACATTGTTTACAAGTTGAAGCCAGTTCCATTTCCGAGTGGACGACAGCAAGGAATAAAAATGCCGCTCAGGATCACCGATCCAATGTCGAGTTGTGACAACAGTTCCTCGCACCAAGGCCAACACACCTATGAAGTTTCATGACTCTAGGTTGAACCACTATCAAGTTCTCATCCGGAAACCAATTGTTGCGATATACCATGTTTAAGGTCACTGTGACCTTGACCTTTGACCTGGTGAGTCCAACATCAATAGGGTTCTTCTTCGCACCAAGGCCAACACGCCTGTAAAGTTTCATGACTCTAGGTTGAACCACTATCAAGTTATCATCCGGAAACCAATTGTTGCGATATACTATGTTCAAGGTCACTGTGACCTTGACCTTTGATCTGGTGAGTCCAAGATCAATAGGGTTCTTCCTCGCACCAAGGCCAACACACCTATGAAGTTTCATGACTCTAGGTTGAACCACTATCAAGTTATCATCCGGAAACCAATTGTTGCGATATACTATGTTAATGGTCACTGTGACCCTGACCTTTGATCTGGTGAGTCCAAGATCAATAGAGTTCTTCCTCGCACCAAGGCCAACCCACCTATGAAGTTTCATGAATGTAGGTTGAACTACTATCAAGTTATCATCCGGAAAGGAATTGTTGCGATTTACTATGTTCAAGGTCACGTTGACCTTGACCTTTGACGTAGCGAGTCCAAAATCAATAGGGTTCTTCCCCTCACCAAGGCCAATCTACCTATGAAGTTTCATGAATGTGAGTTGAACCATTATCAAGTTATCATCCGGAAACCAATTGTTTAAGATTTACTACGTTCAAGGTCACTGTGACCTTGGCCTTCGACGTAGCATGTCCAAAATCAATAGGGTTCTTCCTCCCACCAAGACCAACCTACGTATGAAGTTTAATGAATGTGAGTTGAACCACTATCAAGTTATCATCCGGAAACCAATTGTTTACGCCCGCCCGCCCGCCCGCCCGCCCGCCCGCCCGCCCGCCATCCACCAAACTATAAGTCGAGTTTTACTTCGTCACAACTCGACTAAAAATCACGTGACTGTTAATGTGAGAGTTTTCACCCATTAACGGCCCGACACATTAAGTGACTGTTTGGAGTTGAGCCCTACGTTCTTGTAATGCTTTATTAACCTTTGTTAACTCTCTGCACACTGACATCGAAATAGTCAAATTAGAACCTGCTCAATTCTCCCATAATGCAACTAGGAATTTAACCAATTCAGTCTTGTTTGACAGAGCTCAATGAGCTCTGTCAAACAAGACTGAATTGGTTAAATTCCTAGTTGCATTATGGGAAAAAATTGATGCTTGAAATATAGGTATTTTGACATCAGAGTGCAGATGGTTAATGTACTAGAGAATGCCCGCTAAGGTGGTAATAATAGGAGATCATTAAATTCATTCCCAAACACTACTAAGATACATGTAGTTGTAATGTCGTAGATAGAATATAAAAATTCGACTGCTTATACAGAATTAATAGAGTAGATTGCTACTTAATCACAGAACCATATATTCTCCACTTGAAAAGCATTTAAAATTGTTCATAACAGCACAAGAAATACTTGCAAAGTTCTATCACATGTGATGAAAGTTTGCATCTTCTTCTTGCGCTCTGTCCTCTTAAGCTGTAATATTGTTTTGTGAAAAGTCTATCCGACTGTGATTTAATAGTAATCCACACGCCAGATACTATATATTTTGTTGTGCACAGCGCATACGCTCTTGTGTATTTCAGACTTCTTCAGTCTTCTACGTAAGGAGCGCATTAACCCTTTACCTAACGTAACGGCCAAAACCGGCCAGCGCTATTCTCAAAAATCGCCAATTAATGTTCATTATTTTTTTCATTTTTTTGTCTCAAAAACATAGGTTATGACCCCTCGTTGGAACGAGCTCGTCGAGCTCGTTCCAACGAGGGGTCATAACCTATGTTTTTGAGACAAGAAATGAAAAAAATTAGTTATTCCTGAATTATTTTTGCAAGTGTCGTCTGCTTTTCAGGTTAGGTAAAGGGTTAACTAACGAGCATTTTCTTTGCTAATTGTGAAAGAACTTCTACTGTACACCTGGAACTTAATTAGACTTCTTCAGTCTTCTACGTAAGGAGCGCATTAACCCTTTACCTAACGTAACGGCCAAAACCGGCCAGCGCTATTCTCAAAAATCGCCAATTAATGTTCATTATTTTTTTCATTTTTTTCAGGAATTAGTTATTCCTGAATTATTTTTGCAAGTGTCGTCTGCTTTTCAGGTTAGGTAAAGGGTTAACTAACGAGCATTTTCTTTGCTAATTGTGAAAGAACTTCTACTGTACACCTGGAACTTAATTAAGCACCCCCTGAAATGTTTCATGACAGTGAAGGTGATGTTACTGATTATAATGTTTTAATGATTGCTATGTCTTGCAGTACATTTCATCTAGTGAAACATGATGTTTCTGATTGATCGCGTACCCCGAAAACATCCCCTCGTCCACGTGAAGCATGCTTCCCATGAATGTGACAAAAACACTATCATCCGCAAGCAATATCTGGGTATAAAACAAGAAAATATGTCACTTCTTTTATCATTAAATCTTGACATGGCAAGGGGGAGACTGTCAGAGGCACTAAGATGGTAAATCGTTGGCATGCATGCAATAGGCATGTCATTCAAAGCAATTGGAGGGCAACTTGGCTATAGTCATTCTGTCATCAGCAGACTTGTCCGAAAACATCAACAAACCAACGATATTAAGGGCCTACCAAGGCCTGGACAACCCAAAAAGACCTCTCCGCGGGAGGAACGGAGTCTGGCACGCCTTGTTAGGCGTAAACCCTTTGCTTCAAGTGTGGTTTTCAAATGTCTTTGGCTCCCCAACAAAACTATCCGAAACCGCCTCAAAGCACTGGGTATGAGATCCAGAAGGGTCATCAAGCGTCCGGCTCTGCACGATAGGCATCAAAGACAACGTTTTGAGTGGTGTATGGCACGACCACATTGGAATCTCAGGACGTGGAGGAGAGTCCATTGGTCAGACGTGAGTAGGTTCCCGCTTCACGTCACAGATGATCGCATGGGAGTGTGGAGGCATAGAAATACTGCTTACGTGCCCAGGAACATCAGGCCGCCCTACTGTTCCTTATGGTGGAGGACAAGTAACGACCTGGGGATGCCTATCTCATTATTGTAAACTTGATATGGTGACTGTACGTGGGAATCTCAATGGTCATTAGTACATCCGGGATATTCTCAATCCGGATCCGGTTGTCATACCGTATTTTGACAACCACTCGCTGGCTACTCATCGACGACAATGAAAGGCCACATCGTTCCCATGCTTTGAGAGCACACATCTGGGACTTTTATGGACGTCGTGTGCAAGCAAGGGATCCGCCTGTACAGAATTAGGCCGATTTGGAACTGCATTGCACGAGGAGTAGCAGCAGTTGCCTCTGCACCGCTCACTGGTAGCATTAGGAGAAGGGGTTAGGTCGTATTTGTAGAACTTGACAATTCTACGTCAGCTTGAAATAAAAGCAAAAACAAAACTCAGGTATAATTGGCAAACACGTGTGACAGATCGATGCGTAAACAGAAAAATATAAATGAAAGTTGTATCCAAATAGGTTATTTATTCGTATTTTTAAGAAATTAGCTGCTGTTATCCGAGAGATATTTGCTTCAAAACAAAGTCAAACTTGGGTGTTTTAAAATCACTCCCCTTTTATAGAATAAGTTTAATTTCGGTAATTTTGGTGGATTTGAACAAAAGCATTTTCCAATTGACATTCGATTTTTCGGCTGTAACTGCAGCTAACGAATTGATCTAAGTCAGAATGCGGCGTTTTGATTAGCTGATTTCGAAATGGGCGAAGTTTAGTTCTTTGGGATGATCCAGGATGTCGGGTGGAAAAATAAGATCGTCAACGAAAATTCGTATGGAACTTGTGTTCCGTACAGATTTGTAACTATGGAACTGGGGGTAAAGTCATATGCGTGTAATATACTCTGGTACCGTATATATCATATTAAGTCACTTACAAACTGCATAACTATAATATTTTTCTCCTAAGAAACATGAAGTATTTCTAACTGAACGGTATCATTTCTTAGAAACATTTGACCCTTTGATTATAATTGCCTAAATGATCCAGATTCCTCTAAAATCGTTTGGAATTTAGAAGTTCATCTAACCCCGACTCTTAACCCTTTACCCAACGTAACGGCCAAAACCGGTCAGCGCTATTCTCAAAAATCGCCAATTAATTTTCAAAATATTTTCATTTTTTGTCTCAAAAACATAGGTTATGACCCCTCGTTGGAACGAGCTCGTCGAGCTCGTTCCAACGAGGGGTCATAACCTATGTTTTTGAGACAAAAAATGAAAAAAAATAGTTATTCAATAATTTTTTTTGCAAGTGTCGTCTGCTTTTCATGTTAGGTAAAGGGTTAAAAACAAAAAGTGACGTCTGTGAACTAAAAGAGTTCTAGATTGATTCTGATGGTCAGAATTTCTGCTCATCATTTTGTTTCGCATTTCTTTGGAGAGTTCCAGTATACTGTACCATTAAACACTCATACAACAAAAAATATATTTATTTATGGGGGTTTAACGGCACTTTAACAGCCAATATCATATCGTGTCGGTGACAGTTTTACGGGTGCAGGAAGTCGGAGTACCCAGAGAGAACCACCGAGCAACGACGAGCAGCTGTCAACTCCTCAACATCGTAACTCCGCATTGCAGCACATGCAGGGTTAGATTGGTTGAAGACATGCGCACCATCGACGTGCAGTACGTCTTAGAACACGGCGACATTATGCCCCCATGTGGACAATCGGGGTTAAGTGCCTTGCCCAAGGACACGAGTCCAAATCGATCGCTCAGACGGTCACCCATCCATGGATTAACCGGGCTCGAGGTTGCTTGACTTCACTGATCTGACGAGAACCGGTTACCGCAGCGCCACTGCGCACCCAACAAAAAATATATTTAGTTCTGAAAAAGAATAAACACCCACGAAATATGAAGCCGTTTATTTGTGGTGCAGTTAGACTTGACATGATTCCAAATTTAGCCTTCTGGCACTCAGCCAATGAAGGCTTTACGTTTTTGCCTTACGAAAGTAAGTCGTCATCTGAATGTTTTTTCATCTATATGTCCGCTGAGGCATGTACATCTAAACTTCGAAATTCGATGCGATTCGACATCGTTCCAATAATTCGATTCGATTCGAGTCTCTCTAATTCATAAAAAATTTCTCGAATCGTCAATATTTTCCCAAAATCCTATCTTCTTGTACTCTTCTTCTGTCATCATGTCTCCTGTACAGGAGACCTGATGATACAAAAAGAGGTCGAGTAGGATCCGTTTCCGAAGCTACTTTGATTTCGACCTGAATTATTCCGCTTTTTTGTGAGTGACTTGCCAAAAACAGACGAACCGCCGTTGAATACAATACTCGCGTGGATACTGCCAATATTTATGGTAGTCAGGGGCGCGGTGGCTCAGTAGATAGAGGTGCAGAGTGCACGCCGAGAGGTCCTCGGTTCGAATCCCATCTGCGGCAACCGCATTGTGTCCTTGGGCAAGACACTTCACCCCCATTGCCCACGTGGGTGTGCGGTAGCGTTGTGTACTAAGACGTACTGCACGTCAATGGTGCACCTGTCTTCCACCAATGATAACCCTGCTTGTGTGGAGTTGGTATGTTGGGGAGCTGGCAGTTGTTCGCCGTTGCTAGGTGATTCTCTCCGGGTACTCCAGCTTCATCCACCCGTAAAACGGCCGTGGTCATGATTATCCAGAGTGCAGACATATGTGACCTTAAACACCAATAAATAATAAATACTTATGGTCGTCAGTAGGTGCAATATTTAAAATAAATTATTTAAAATAAAGTGTGTTTGACAGAATTTGGGGCAGGGTATTTCACACCCGGAGTAATGAAATCGGTATTTATGTGACTTCCTCATTTCTCTAACCAGAGATTTCCAGAGTTCAAGAAAAACAAGAAGCAACGAAGAAGAATTGGGAAATCCATCACTGATTCAAATAACACGTATTTTCTGCTTTACGGGATTTGGTTAGAGAATTGATGACGCACTCGTTTAATTAAGCATTGCACCGCTGCACGTTTGACATTGCTTCTGCATCACATAATGGATTTATACCTCAAACTGTCCATGTGGAAATATTGTTGGAGTTGATTAAACACTGTTGGGTAAATAATGTAATTCGGAGCGCATTAAATATGTTTTGAACTGATGGCAAGACGTTCCCATTCCATTTATGTAATTCTCCAAAACTCAATAAGTTCCTCACAGTCAGTTTTGATCCTACAAACGGTTGCCATAATAGACAGCTGCAGTGGGCATAGCGTGGAGTTATTTGTTAATGGAATAAATCCCAAGTGGAACTTAACTATGCGAAAATTATTCAACGCGTTATAAGAAGAAATTTGTTTTTCTAAATCAAAACCCAAGCATGACTTTTGCTGTTTCTCATCTTTCTTCACCAATGAAGACAAATACATTTCCTATTACGCCAGGCGTCCTTCGAAGCTAAATTTCTATCCATCAACAGCCCCCTTTACCTAATGCAACGGTCAAATCCAGCCAGCGCAAGTCATAAAAATCACATTTCAAAATCATTTCTTTTCACTTTTTGACGTGTTTATTAGGCGTGTCATGGGCACTATAACAGTAATATGATGCATGATGGTGACAGTGATCAAAATTAATAACCTCAGCACAATTTTGCGATTGTTTTGTTTCTCGACGTTACTATACAACTTATTGTGATTTTATCGCCAACCATTTTTTTAGCCACCCCTCGTCTCTCCGGTTGTTCTGATATTATGACCAGTCAAATACACAAAATCACTGTAACCACGCAGTCAGAGAAACGGAAGATAAACTTAGTTCGCTGCAAAGAGGCGGAAGAAAACAAAACTGAAGTCTGCCCGCCCGCCCCGATTTAATAGTTCAAATGAACTTTACGTGACCAAAATTGGCTGAAAATTTGAAAATATATGGGTACTTTCTAAGGGACTAAATACTTTTTACTCTCAAGAAATGTGCCCGGCACATTTCTTGTGAGTAAAAAATATTTACTTCCTTAGAAAGTACCCTATATGCTTTAACACAATCAAAACAATGATGTGGCATCTACAGTTGTGATAGAATGATATTATGTGATAGCTCTAAAAGAAAAATGAAGACTCACCAAAACTTGTTTGGGGTTTCATCAAACTTTTCCAGCCCGGGGTTAGTAAATATCTATCAAAAAGTATGGTAAACGTTGCACAAGGACACATACTACAATAATGGAGTCACGAAAACCTGAAAAGATTCTTCACATCAAAAGATAAAAAAAATCGCGACATCGACGCCGTAGCTGCGACGGGTGGTGCAATCGCAAAAAATTCTAAGTTCATCAAGGGCCATAACTCCAAGAAAAATATTTGGAATAACACATGGATTAAACAGTGGCTAGACATCAATAAGATACACTTACATGCCAAATATAAAGTCATTCCATAAAGTATTTCAAAAGTTATTGAGTTTTGAAACTCGTTGGTCACAGACAGACCGACAGACCGACCGACAGACGGGCCATAACTCCAAGAAAAATATTTGGAACAACACATGCATTGAACAGTGGTTAGACATCAATAAGATACACTTACATGCCAAATATAAAGTCATTCCATAAAGTATTTCAAAAGTTATTGAGTTTTGAAACTCGTTGGTCACAGACAAACTCGTTGGTCACAGACAGACCGACCGACTGACCGACCGACCGACCGACCGACAGACAGACAGACAGACAGACAGACCGACCGACCGACCAACAGACAGACCGACATTGCCACTTATAGAGCTGCTAGTCGCAGCTAAAAATGAAATATTTCTGTGAACCTTGTGGATGAGTGCCATGGCGTCCTTTTAAGAAGGGCAATTTATGACAGCATGCGTTACCAGTCCAAGCCAGGGACCATCACTATAAAACTTTTACAATTGTATTTTCCCTTAATTGTACTTTCTACAAGTGAATATAAATGACAGAAATAAATAATTAGTATTTTAAAAGATATGGCAATTTGCCAACTGGCAAATTGCCACATCTTTGAAAATGCTAATGGTTCATTTCAGTTCGTTCTTTCCATAAATAGAAAATACAATTCTGAAAAATACAATTGCAGAAGTTTTATAGTATTGGCCCCAGATCACATGTTCTGATCAGTCAACCTGTAATCACAGTTCACACTGATACTTTTGAAATATATGAACAGACCCCGCCCCCCCCCACACCCTTCCTTCCCCAACAAATAGACACCATGACACTCACAAGTTCTGATGCGTTTTATTTTTTTATTCGATAATGTTTCTTACAGAGCATCATTCTATCACTATTATAGATGACACATGACCCATTCCTTTAAAGTAAAATATATGTATGTAGTCCCTTAAAATGGGAAATTTATCCAGAGGCGGACTGGCCGTGTGATTCACCTGGGAAGTTCCCGGTGGACCCATATTGGGTTCCCACTGGGCCCCTAAAACTGATGCAACCCATCACCCCTTGGTAACTGAATCTTCGTGAAAATAACCAGAACAGAACACGAAATGGTACTGACTTCATACACTGCCGGTATATTGAAATGTTCTCTCTGTGGACTGCCAATGGCAGTCTTTTATTGAGGCTCTCTGTGGACTCTGCCAATGGCAGTCTATATAGAGGCTCTCTGTGGACTCTGCCAATGGCAGTCTATATAGAGACTCTCTGTGGACTCTGCCAATGGCAGTCTATATAGAGGCTATCTGTGGACTCTGCCAATGGCAGTCTATATAGAGGCTCTCTGTGGACTCTGCCAATGGCAGTCTATAAAGAGGTTCTCTGTGGACTCTACCAATGGCAGTCTATATAGAGGCTCTCTGTGTACTTCCAATGGCAGTCTATATAGAGGCTCTCTGTGGACTTCCAATGGCAGTCTATATAGAGGTTCTCTGTGGACTTCCAATGACAGTCTATATAGAGGTTCTCTGTGGACTTCCAATGGCAGTCTATATAGAGACTCTCTATGGACTTCCAATGGCAGTCTATATAGAGGTTCTCTGTGGACTTCCAATGGCAGTCTATATAGAGACTCTCTGTGGACTTCCAATGGCAGTCTATATAGAGACTCTCTGTGGACTTCCAATGGCAGTCTATATAGAGACTCTCTGTGGACTTCCAATGGCAGTCTATATGGAGGCTCTTTGTGGACTTCCAATGGCAGTCTATATAGAGACTCTCTGTGGACTTCCAATGGCAGTCTATATAGAAACTCTCTGTGGACTTCCAATGGCAGTCTATATAGAGGTTCTCTGTGGACTTCCGATGGCAGTCTATATAGAGACTCTCTGTGGACTTCCAATGGCAGTCTATATAGAGACTCTCTGTGGACTTCCAATGGCAGTCTATATAGAGACTCTCTGTGGACTTCCAATGGCAGTCTATATAGAGACTCTCTGTGGACTTCCAATGGCAGTCTATATAGAGGCTCTCTGTGGACTTCCAATGGCAGTCTATATAGAGACTCTCTGTGGACTTCCAATGACAGTCTATATAGAGACTCTCTGTGGACTTCCAATGACAGTCTATATAGAGGCTCTCTGTGGACTTCCAATGGCAGTCTATATAGAGGCTCTCTGTGGACTTCCAATGGCAGTCTATATAGAGGCTCTCTGTGGACTTCCAATGACAGTCTATATAGAGACTCTCTGTGGACTTCCAATGGCAGTCTATATAGAGGCTCTCTGTGGACTTCCAATGGCAGTCTATATAGAGACTCTCTGTGGACTTCCAATGGCAGTCTATATAGAGACTCTCTGTGGACTTCCAATGGCAGTCTATATAGAGGCTCTCTGTGGACTTCCAATGACAGTCTATATAGAGGCTCTCTGTGGACTTCCAATGACAGTCTATATAGAGACTCTCTGTGGACTTCCAATGGCAGTCTATATAGAGGCTCTCTGTGGACTTCCAATGGCAGTCTATATAGAGGCTCTCTGTGGACTTCCAATGACAGTCTATATAGAGGCTCTCTGTGGACTTCCAATGGCAGTCTATATAGAGGCTCTCTGTGGACTTCCAATGGCAGTCTATATAGAGGCTCTCTGTGGACTTCCAATGGCAGTCTATATAGAGGCTCTCTGTGGACTTCCAATGACAGTCTATATAGAGACTCTCTGTGGACTTCCAATGGCAGTCTATATAGAGGCTCTCTGTGGACTTCCAATGACAGTCTATATAGAGGCTCTCTGTGGACTTCCAATGGCAGTCTATATAGAGACTCTCTGTGGACTTCCAATGGCAGTCTATATAGAGACTCTCTGTGGACTTCCAATGGCAGTCTATATAGAGACTCTCTGTGGACTTCCAATGGCAGTCTATATAGAGGCTCTCTGTGGACTTCCAATGACAGTCTATATAGAGGCTCTCTGTGGACTTCCAATGACAGTCTATATAGAGACTCTCTGTGGACTTCCAATGGCAGTCTATATAGAGGCTCTCTGTGGACTTCCAATGGCAGTCTATATAGAGGCTCTCTGTGGACTTCCAATGACAGTCTATATAGAGGCTCTCTGTGGACTTCCAATGGCAGTCTATATAGAGGCTCTCTGTGGACTTCCAATGGCAGTCTATATAGAGGCTCTCTGTGGACTTCCAATGGCAGTCTATATAGAGGCTCTCTGTGGACTTCCAATGACAGTCTATATAGAGACTCTCTGTGGACTTCCAATGGCAGTCTATATAGAGGCTCTCTGTGGACTTCCAATGACAGTCTATATAGAGGCTCTCTGTGGACTTCCAATGGCAGTCTATATAGAGACTCTCTGTGGACTTCCAATGGCAGTCTATATAGAGACTCTCTGTGGACTTCCAATGGCAGTCTATATAGAGGCAATGGCAGTCTATATAGAGGCAATGGCAGTCTATATAGAGCCAATGGCAGTCTATATAGAGGCAATGGCAGTCTATATAGAGCCAATGGCAGTCTATATAGAGGCAATGGCAGTCTATATAGAGCCAATGGCAGTCTATATAGAGCCAATGGCAGTCTATATAGAGCCAATGGCAGTCTATATAGAGGCAATGGCAGTCTATATAGAGGCAATGGCAGTCTATATAGAGGCAATGGCAGTCTATATAGAGCCAATGGCAGTCTATATAGAGCCAATGGCAGTCTATATAGAGCCAATGGCAGTCTATATAGAGGCAATGGCAGTCTATATAGAGGACATTTCGATACATCATCATTCTAGTCTGCCATTGATCGTTCAGATGAAAGGGAACAGCGTTCCTTCAATTTCAAAAATCAAAATTTTCTCCGATTAGGCGCAACTATGGTCTTTCCGATGGGTTTCCCACTCCCCGGGTAGGGTCATTTCTGTCGTACGATCGAAGAAGATGATACAAAAATGTCATTGGAATGTCCTCTATGTGGACTGCCACTGATCGCTCAGATGTAAGGATGATGCTTTCTTTCAGTTCACAAAATCAAAAAATTCTCCGGGTCTGCAAACACCCCCTCCACCCCTCCTCCCCCCCCCCCCCCCCCCGTGTATTCCGCGGTAAATTTTCTCGACCCAGTCCGCCCCTGAATTTATCTCTAAACACATATCAAATTTCCAGCCATGTCACGGTCATGTAAGGATCACCTTAAGGCATTAATTTACATTAGCCTTAGTTTTGAAGATATTTCTCCACCCTCGCATGTACGCCTGTTTATACCGAATAGGTCCGAGAGCTATTGTGTCCGCAAGCCGAATATGTCCGCAAAACGCGAGCCGACTGTGCAGCAGAAAGACCTGTGGACACAAACAGCATGCGTTTTGCAGACAAAATCGGCTTGCGCAGTTGCAATCGGTTTGGGTTTTGCGGACGCAATCGCCCGGAGATCTCGTCGCAGTTATTCAGTCGGATATGTATGTTTTTTCAGGAAATTCACAACTTCTCATTAACTCTTAACCGGCTGGGTAACTTTTAAATATTTTTTTTTATCAAATCTAGTCATGGGTGCTTTATAATAAGAGCCATGACTAGATTTGATGTAGAATTCATCAAAATTTGATTTGAGAAATCATTGGTTATGAAGTCTATATAATATAAGGGTAAAATTTGGTTAATTATTCTCAAATTTTACATATTTTAATGGCAAGAGATTACCTGTTCTGGGCAGAAATATCTGCTAGCAGCATGCAAGGAGTTAACACAGTCAAGGATATTTCGCATTCAAATTACTTCCCCTATTCACAATGCTCATAATTATTTCATTTTCCGAAAGCTCTAAGTGTGGCCTTTCACATACAAAACAACACACAATTCAAAACTAAGTAAATTATTCAAATACACCTAGCTGAATGACATAGTTGATTGCTCGAAAACTAAGTAAAAATAAAAAAAAATGTCTCATTTTTGGATCAAATTTCCAGTTTCCGTGTCATCGGTTGCGATAAAACTATGTTATAGGAATTCTTCATTCCCACACTAAAGATTTTCCAACATAAGATAAACATTCTGACGGAGGAAACACATATGGGTTTCTTTTTTCATTTTTCAAAATGATTTCTCAAAGGAAATTTCAACAAAAATTATGCCTTTTGTCACCTGCTAACGGTCAGCTCCCAAACAGGTCTGGGTTAGTCATTAAACACTTCTGTGTGATTTTTATCTCCAACTGAAATACGCCTGACTGAACAGATTTTGAATCAAGACCAAAAGCATATTATTTTGGCCATATCACAGTTAACCCTTCACCCAACGTAACGGCCAAAACCGGCCAGCGCTATTCTCAAAAATCGCCAATTAATTTTCATTATTTTTTTCATTTTTTGTCTCAAAAACAAAGGTTATGACCCCTCGTTGGAACGAGCTCGACGAGCTCGTTCCAACGAGGGGTCATAACCTATGTTTTTGAGACAAAAAATGAAAAAAATTAGTTATTCCTGAATTTTTTTTGCAAGTGTCGTCTGCTTTTCATGTTAGGTAAAGGGTTAATGAGCAGTATTTACTAAATCAACACCAGCACAAAATAAAATTATGACCCAAAATAGCCATTTCACAGAGGATATCCAATGACAGCGGATCTAGGTCTGTAATAAGAAACGAGACCTGAGGTATGTCTGCGGATACAACTGGCCAGTTTGCAGACACAATCGAATCCCACTTGCGGACCTAATGTGAACACACGTTCAAAATTTGAGCCCTTTACCCAACGCACAGGATATCAAAATTTTATTATTGTTTTTTTTCAAATTTTTCAAAAGATTTCAACAAAACCATATCATTTAACCCCTCATTGGAACGAGCTCTTCGAGCTCGTTCCAATGAGGGGTTACATGATATAATTTTGTTGAAATGGTTTGAAAAACATATTTTTTGAACTGTTTACTTTGTAAATTACATGAGTGGACGTGACCGATTCGTTTATTTTGTTAGCTTAAACAATATTTATTCAATAAGTGTGCGATATGTTACAATACTGAACACCAAAATAAGTTATAGTAGAGAAGAACAAGAATATAACAGATACTAAAAAATACCATATTAGTATGTAATGGGGTATCTGACAGAAATCTGGGAGCTTATGTTAATCATCTCTCGATTCGTTTATTTATTTATTTGGATTTAACGACACTTCTACAGCCAGGGTCACCTCGTGTTGGACAGTTTTATGGGTGTAGAAAGCAGGGTTGAACGGAGAGAACCACCTAGCAACGGCGAGCAGCTGTCAGATCCCCCAACTCCACACAAGAAGGGTTGTCATTAGTTGAAGACAAGTGCGCCATCGACACGCAGTACGCCTTATAGTACACAGCGACACCGTGTCCCCACGTGGGCAATCGGATTAGGCGCCTTGCCCAAGGACACAACGCAGTTACCCCTGGTGGGGATCGAACTGTGAACCACTGAGCATCTGAGATCCCTTGGTGAGGAGTTGAAGCAGCTATTTCTGGGCAGAAAATAATGACTTTCTTGGAATTGTAGTTTGATGAATTAGATTTAGTTCATTCAATTACCCGCAATAAGCGAAATACCGGCAATAGAATGCAAATCACAGAGCTATTTGAGGATAATATGAGACAATGACGGTTCTGATTAAGAAACGTGTTAAATCGAGCAATTCTGTCATTCTCTATTCAATTCGGGATTACGCATACTGTATCGGAAGAAATTATACTTTTATGGAAACATACAGTTATTCACTGCAGGTCACGAATCTCTATCGATCTTTGACGGAAATATGCTTCATTCATTACCCCCTGTGTTTATCTTGTTAAGTGGTGACTCCCTTCTTCATTTCTTCTACTTTGTTTATCTTAGTCGTTTATCCCTAAATTTATAATTTGAAAATTTCCTGTCCACATGCAGTGGATTTCGTTATGGTATGAAGTTATGGTATTGGAAATAACACGAAATAACTTAGCGTCGATCAACACTGGTGTACTGTCCGGAACATCATCAGGTTAGCGTCTCACCAAGCGAAGTCTATCAACACGAAAGTTGTTGGCAAGGTGTTTTAGGATCTTCCTCAATAATCTCGCCTGGCTGAAAATGTGTTTGTCATGTTTTTCTATAAAACAACCTTCCTCCCCCTTGGTTAAAATTTTGTGAAATATTTTCTGCATCCGTTCTGCCAAATAGTTTTGTGAGAAATTACTGCCAACCCTTTTCCTGCTAATTTGCGACAATCTTTTTCTGTCAACATCTACCGAGGTAGAAGCCAGTCAGAGAGCACGAAGTAATAATCTATTAACCCTTTACCCAACGAATCGCCCGCATCCGCCCGCGTAATATCCAAATTCAGCAGTCGAAAAAAATATTATTTTTCAAAAAATTTCAACAAAACCATATCATGTGACCCCTCGTTGGAACGAGCTCGTTCCAACGAGGGGTCACATGATATGGTTTTGTTGAAATTTTTGAAAAATTTTTAAAAAGTGATATTTAAAATAATAAATTTTGGTAACGTCTGTGTTGGGTAAACTGTTAACATTCGAAATCACCCGAATGGCATCTTGGTGTACTCTGCGGAAACTGTGATTATTGTAGTATGGGAAGTGTTGAGTATTCGGGATTCTTCAAGACTATTGCGAGGGCTTGTTAGTCAAAATATTCGCCCCTTTTGGGTTGGCCCATTATGCTTGGACTGCAGTGAGTGTGGAAAGAGTTTCTCTCATAATTTCAGCCAACCATAATATCCGACGAAAGGTGTTTACCATATCTGTCGATTCATTACTAGCTTTCACTCAGAACACGACCAGTATCGTCTTCTTTCTCTATACTGCTGTTACATTCTACAAGTACAGCCTTTGATAAGCAGTCTACCACTACAGCTGCGAGATACTGTCACTGAACATAGGTTCCGGCGAATCACCATTTTACACTCGGATCGAATCAGACAAATGCTTCGAAATCAAATCCAGTCTCGAATCGAATACACTTCTTAGTTGTTTTCGATGCTACTGCCGTCTTACTAGTACATTCTATCTCCCATGGGAACCCAGAATCAATACGCGTACTAGGTTATTTGGTACGATCGAACCTGAAGTAGAGGACCTATCACCTGTTTCTGAAGTTTTACGCAGTATATTGATTCGGTATACAATGGCATGCCCTGTACAAATATCGCGTGGCCCAGTATATGCATCCGATGTTCAATGTTGAATAAAGAGTGTAGGAAGTTGTTCTGACCCACTGACATTCAAATTATTCGAAGCTATCACTTTGAATTGATCGCTACCGCAATGAGTTTTGACTCTTTGTTCTTAATATTCCAGTGGTGACAACCAGGGACGAGGCGACAGAGCGAGAGGGGGGGGGGGGGGCTGAGGGAGGGTACCACCCCAATCCTGGCCAAAATTTCCTACAGCCGGAAATTCGGAGTGCAAATCATCAGTAGTTGGAAATTCCATCTGTCTGGATTTTAGAGCTTCTTTGGTGATGCTGATGTCTCCTTTACTTCCCAAAATCCAACTCAACTCAGGTTCAAATCAGCTAAAATTCCAGCTGTTACCCTAACTATAGTGTACGTAATATCGAGCTTCATATGTATGCATGATGTCAATCGGCACGAGATTTCTATAGTACGTTTACTTACAGTAATAAAAAAAATCCTCGAAATGCACTTCAAGAAAATCATATCATGTAAAATCGTAATCCTGAGTTAATTCCATCATTCACAGTTACAAAATGATGAAACATCGAAAATGAATCATTCCTGCATAATATCTGATTCAATGTTAGGAGAGTGCGAACTGCTAACATATCTCAGCTTGAGCATTTGTTTAGCACATATTCAATTCCCAGAAGAATACCAAACAATAATAACATGATAATTTTATCATAAATGTGTTGGCATTTCAGTTACTAGAATCAATTTTATGCCCCTTTCATGGCTTCATTTTCAAAATTTTTCTCGGTAGTGAATTACCAACTAGGTGGAAAGACCGGGAGGGGGTTTCCCCCTCCCGGTCCCTCCGCCTAGTTTGAAATTTACTACCCTACACCCGCAATCGGAAACCTCTAGCCACGTCCATGGTGAAAACTCATTCCGCAACTGTCTCAGCACCGGAACGAGATTCAAACGAAAATTGACAAGTATCACCAAAGTTTTGAAAGAAAAGGCTATGTAATCCATATTCCACCCCTTGAGTCAAGCAAGGCGCCATCTGCAATGCTTCAGGGGCGATATATTGTGCAAACCAGACGTAACGCGATCTCCGATATCGTTTCAAATGATTTTTTAGTAACTTTTCGACTAAATTAATCTTATCTAGAGTGGATACGGCCTGGCTCGTTTCGTATAAACCTGCAGGGTGAGTTACCATCTTCAGAAAGTCGACAAAAAAGAAATGTATGAAATCCAAGGCTCCCCGGGATTCCATTAATTTTTCGAATAATCGAGATGATTTCGTATCGAATCGAATCAGTGAAAAACTTCGAAACTGGGTCGAATCGAAAACGTTCGTCGAACCCTAACATGTACATGGGGGGTCGTGGTGGCTCAGTGGTTACGGCATTGAACTTTAAACCGAAAGGTCGTCGGCCCGATCCCCGCCAGAGGTAACTGCGTTGTGTCCATGGGAAAGGCACTTCATCCCGACTGCTCACGTGGGGGCACGGTGTCATTGTGTACTAAGGCGTATTGCACGTCGATGGTGCACTTGTCTTCAATCAATGCTCTATTTTCTTTGTATCAGTTTAAATAATATTTATTCAAGATAAAATTATATTTGAACATTATATAACAGTATAACAGAGTAATGAAAAAGTTTGCTTACAGTACACGAAATAACAGCAACAGTGATAATCGAGTCGGAATGTAAACTAGGATTCGACAGAAAGTCGTCTCCTACGTTTAACCCCCTGCACACTGATGTCAAAATATTCAGATTTGAAGTAGCCATTTTTCCCATAATGCAACTGGGAATTTAACCAATTCAATCTTGTGTGACAGAGCTCATTGAGCTCTGTCACACAAGATTGAATTGGTTAAATTTCTAGTTGCATTATGGGAAATATTTACACCCTGAACTTTAGATATTTCGACATCAGTGTTCAGGGAGTTAAAAGCACTTGTCGTAAAATTGATGTCATTGATCGGTAACGAAGCATGTATATCGCAGTCTGAGGGGCGTCACCCAAGCGGGCCTGTGAATCAGGTTGAACCGCGGACCTTGAACAAGCACACCACCAGCGCGATTCCTACTAAGTGAGCATTGTAGGTGCATATACTCAGTCACCTGCAACTACGTAATGAGAATGGTGGCCGAGTGGATAAGTGCGCTGGTCTCTCATGCCAGAGGTACCGGCATCGATCCCCGGTCGGGGAAAGTTCTCGAGGTGTTCGAACACTCTCTGTCAGCATCAATTGTGGGGTTGATGCTGTCACAGCGTACCGTCCTATTGGGTGGGGACGTAAATGGCTGACCTCTGTGCGGAGAGAGACACAATCCGTGCAGGCTAAAGATTCCTTCGTAGTATTCGAGAAGAGCTAGGCCACGAAGTTACCGTTATGAAGGCCATCCCACACACCTACGCCATTGGGCCAAGGAGAGGCGTTAATATAAGTTGCATAACTTGTTCGCCAATCCTTGTAAAACAAATAAGATTAAATAAAAAAAACTACGTAATGGCACACATTTATTTACAAAAACAAGCGCAACTGAAGGGCACCGAAAGCTCGTCAGGAAAATTCGGGGAAGGACTTTTATGTTAATTTCATACTAAGTTCAAGTTGTCCAATTGGCTCAGGTCCTTAGCCAGCGATGTACGCAATTGTTTAAACTAGTCATACGAGTGACATCAAAAGTGGCCAAACTGAAAGAAAAAAAATAAATAAATGAACGGAAGTAGAAAGAAAGCAAGAAGAAGTTGCCATCCCGAATACATGATGCGTTGTCTTTAGATTGAGTTGAACAGAAAAGAAAGTTTTGAAATTAAGCAGCTCTATCGATAACTGGATAGTAAGATTGTAGAACATGGCCTTAATCGTGCTGACACCGAAAGAGGAATTTTTAGGAAGAAGTACGTTCGAATATCAGTTGTTGCCAATGGAACCTGCCACTCTGTAAGATGGAGTCGTGCACTACATCACAAATTAGACTGTTCTCGTTACTGAAAATTCTGAACCAAAAATAAAGTATCGAAATATTTATGGGAATAAATTTATGGTTCCATTGCGTGCGTTAAGGAACATTGGACGATGAAGGAGTGTTCAGAAGTCTCAAGTTCACCACACTGACAAAGTGGACTTGCTGCTAGATGATTACCATATAAATGGGCATTAACTCTTTACCCAACGCAGACGTTATCAAAATTTATTATTTTAAAAATCATTTTTTAAATTTTTTTCAAAAAATTAAAAAAAAAAAATATCATGTGACCCCTCAATGGAACGAGCTCGACGAACTCGTTCCAAAGAGGGGTCACATGATATGGTTTTGTTGAATTTTTTTTGAAAAATAATATTTTTTTCAAGTCGCCGTCTTGGCCTGACGAACAATTATCCCAAATAGAATCACTGTATTCAATCAAGTAAGGGTCTGATAAAGGCAAAACATATCTTTTCTAAGCCATTTCGATCGAGATAGAATTGTGTTTCCTCAACAAGTCTAGTCGAGGCCAGGCTTTGGAACAGATATATTCAGTGCGATTTTTCCCAGTATATGTTGTATTTAGTACAACAAATAGGTGCCTGTGAGAACTGACTATGCCTATTTGAATACCACCTAAGAATAGGGGTGGATGGGCAGATGGGTTCGTTTTGCGTGATATAGCCATACTCTCAGATTTTTGGGGGGATTAAATTTGACGAGCCATGTTTTTGCCCCAATGTTTAATTGCAGCTAGTTCATGGTTTATTAAATTCGAGACTTGGTTTGGATTTCCACAATGAGATTTAAGGAAGTTTCATCTGCAAAAAGGCGTATGCCAATGTGTAAATTTTCGGTTATTTCGTTAATGTAGATTAGAAACAATAAGGGTCCTTGAGAGACTCCAGCATTTATAGGGGGCCATGAAGATGCCTCTGATCCTCTAACTTAGCGTTGAAATCTATCTGAGAGGTACGATTTAACACTTTACCTAACGTAACGGCCAAAACCGACCAGCGCTATTCATAAAAATCGCCAATTAATTTTCATTATTTTTTTCATTTTTTTGTCTCAAAAACATAGGTTATGACCCCTCGTTGGAACGAGCTCGTCGAGCTCGTTCCAACGAGGGGTCATAACCTATGTTTTTGAGATAAAAAATGAAAAAAATTAGTTATTCAAGAATTATTTTTGCAAGTGTCGTCTGCTTTTCAGGTTAGGTAAAGGGTTAAAGAACAGCAACAATTGACCGGAAACGCCAATACTCTCCAGCTTATGAGCGAGACCAGCATGCCATACCTTGTCGAAAGCCTTACTGACATCGCAAAAACGACCGTAACTTCCTTTCCTTCGTGTGGTGTTTTACAGAATTCATCATACTTGTCAGTTAATTGGATGACAGTAGAATCATCCGGCCTGAAACCTGACTGAAATTGGCTAAGAACGTTCGTGTCTTTCGGGAATTGCCACAGTAGTTTAAAGATACGTTTCTCAAAGACCTTACCAAGGCAACTAATCAAAGATATGATACAATAGTTACTGACTTAGTCCGCGGGTTGTTTCTTCAAAACTGGGGGAAACATTAGCCGTTTGGTACAATGAAGGAAAATACGAGTTGTTTAGCAGTATATTGAATAAAACAGATAATGGCTCGCATAGAAAAACTTTGCATTCGTTAAGAAGACCTGGGCTGACAAGATCAGGACCCGTCGATTTAGACACCTTTAACCCTTAAGTCCTCAGATTAATTTTAAAGTATTTATGGCCTTTTTCTGCTTACATAGTTATTGATGACTTGGCAGTGGTTCTACATCGCTGCTGGCTGCCTATACAGGCAGCCAGCAGTGATGTAGAACCACTGCCAGGGAAAATTCAGTCTACACACAAGAGTAATAAAAAAGATTACACAAGGGAGCACCTGCTTCAATGCAATATAAAAGTGGCGGTTTGAGACTATATGGGGGCAAAGAGTTAATGACATCGGTGCTTCATACACCTCGCTACAGTGAAGGGTTATACCATGAATTGTTTGTGTAGAGTGGACTACAGGTTCTGGCAAGGAAGCGTGCGTGTCGTCAACTGTTGAGATGGAACAAAAGTATTTATTGAGCTCTTCCGCTTTCTCAACATTCGAGGTGTACACTTCGTTCAAGTAATTAATAATAGGAATCTCTGCTTGGCGACTGCAATCGAAATATGTTTGTAGAGTCTTCCACCACTGTGAACGTTTGTTACTTTTTTATTTATTTATTCATTAATTTGTGTTTAAGGTCACATATTTCTGCACAATGGCTAAACATGATCGCTCGTTACTTTTTAAAATTGCCTGAATTTCGGATAAGTATAAAGGTTTGGTCTTCCTGATAGCTGATACAACTTCATTCCTTTTAATTTTATATTTTGCCCATGCAATCGGATGGCCAGTCCGTTTGGTTGTGCGGTACAACCTTCTTCTTTGTCTTATTAGTAGGCGTATTTGGTTATGCATCCATTTCGTTGCAACGCCTCCCCTGCAGGTAATTTCTGCATTGACTTTTAAGAGCAGGTTTCCACCGTTCTGACTTGAGTAGTTTCAGTTTTCCTGATCGGCGTTATTACCGTTACTGGGGTGCGTGCTGAAAAATGTTTTTGTGGCAAACCTGCAATCGTCGTGACATCGCAATGAAAGAATACGTTTGTATTTTAAACACAACATCCTGCTGCTAGTTGCCTCTCGGCTGTTGCCTAGTTTATTTAAAACGAGTATTTTTTTTTAAATATTGAAAGTTCGATATAGCTTTATTTAGTTTGCGGGCAGATCGGATTTTTAAAAGTCGGGCAGCCGGCAAATCGAGACATAACCCATCACTTTCAATAAATGTTACAGATTTAACTCATGGTCATTAGTTTCTCGATTATGGATATTTTAAATGATTGAAAACCAAAATGTTATGGACTGGTTTGAAAAAGACAGAAAATGCGAATACAAAACTGAATAGGGCCGTCACGATTTTTTAATTTAGGAATCGATTAATCGTCGCAAATAATCGATAATAATCAATTAATCGTACCTTGATGACCAAACACCCTGCCCCCCCCCCCCCCCATCCCTCTCTCTGAAGTCGTTAAAAATGAAGTTCAAGTTAGATGACCTACCTAAAGTAAACAACGAAGACGATCCTTTTTACGTACATTCAAAGCTTTGATGTTCAGAACTTTTGAACCGTCAGTGTAATAATCAAGACCGGTCGTCAGTTGCGAACTTTGCAAGTTCGCAACTGCCGACCGGTCTTGATTATTACACTGACGGTTCAAAAGTTCAGAACATCAAAGCTTTGGTGTACCTGAAAGACAAATGCTTCTAACTGCTTCTTGAGGTTTAGCGTCGACGTTCTTGACCTTTTACCTTCAGCAACAATAGTTTTTTCATCCATTTTTTTTTTTTAATTATTAAACTTCTAAAACGGGGTAAAATTTAGCGATTCGTCGACAACGAAAAATACTAATCGATTTCGGCGTGACTGATCGACAATCGATTAATCGATAAATTGTGACATCACTAAAACTGAACAAAATGATTTCATAGGAAGAATAAATTACTTGCACAAATTGAACACTGTGTACAAAAAATAGTTTCTTCCCGGTCCGTCATTCTTGGGAAAAAAAGTATTTATTTTATTACGTGTACATTTATTTTTTAAGGTGCTATTTACATTTAAAACTGAGTGGTTGAGTGAACAATATTACTCCTCTCATGCATCCGAAGTGAAATAATGAGAATCGGAATAAACTGGGGTGAACCGAATCGAGTGCAATGAGACGCCATCTGCAGTTCTGTAGCATTGTAGATGGCGCCTTCTTACACTCAGCAGTCGATCTGGTAATTTCAGAAATAGTTACATATTTCAAGCATTGCAATTTCTTTCTACGAATACTACAAATGGAGTGAACATTTGAAAGTATACAAGCCACGTCGTTCCTTGACTGTGTTGACTGTGTGATCATAACCAATATGCCAAGGGCAATGACGTGAATGCAGCAAGATGTGATGTTTTCTTAAACTGGTCATTCATCAATCCACAAATCTCGCAAAGATGTGTAACCCAGCGAGACATGAAAAATAAACTATATATAATCCTTTAAAATGCTGGCCGAGAATAGAGGTTCTTGTTTCCCACTACTACGTGCACAGTATTCCAGAATACTAACCGTATCGCTGTTACTGGCTTTCTGGAACAGGTACCGTGAAAATGGCACCTAGCCCATGTCTTGGCGTTCTAGAAACGAAGATATGCCCCATTACCGCATGCACCGACGTTCCGGAACAGACAGCGTCAAAGTGCTCAGATACGACCGGTCACTTGGAACTGCCACCATCGAAATGCTCAAGTACCGTCTGCAATGACGTTTCGGAACCGGTACTGCCAAATCTCTAAACAACGCCACTACTGATATCCCTGAATCGATTCCCTTCAAGTGGCAAGTAGCGCCTGTACTTACGTCCAGGAACTGGTACCACAGAAGTGCTCAGGTATCGCTTGTACTAACGTTTCGGAATACTTCCGACGAAATGTCTAAATATCGCCCGCAACGGTACCTGTACAGCACCTGATTTCAAAAGGCGCTTTGATTGTGTGTCACTCGTGACTTTAAAAAATCTTTTCTGTGGTATCGGGGATAAAGAATATAGCTCACATGTCAGCACAAATACAGTAGGGCCCTGCTAATCACATATTGTCGATTCGAATCGAATCTCGAATCAAATCTGGTCTGTTTTTCGAAATCGAATCAAATCTCGAATCGAATTCTGGGAATCTTGGAGATGACCGATAAGAGGAGGGGGGACTGTAAACCTGATTGTTCCTACTGTGACGACTCAAGTCCCGACTGATAAAATAGTCAAGCTAGAAGGCATGCCTTGATGATGAAGTAGGAATATTACCCAAGGATGGGTGCGAAACTTACCAGCACAAAGCACTGAACGGGACTAGCCGCAAGAAACAGTCATCGTCAACATTGTTTGGAAACTTTAACTTTGTTTTCTAAAGTTGTAGAGACAGGTGTGACTGGAATTAGCATGGGAGGTGGCTTGGATCAGATGCTTTTTATCAGTATGTTAACCCATTACCTAACCTGAAAAGCAAACGACACTTGCAAAAATAATTCTTGAATAACTAATTTTTTTCATTTTTTGTCTCAAAAACATAGGTTATGACCCCTCGTTGGAACGAGCTCGACGAGCTCGTTCCAACGAGGGGTCATAACCTATGTTTTTGAGACAAAAAATGAAAAAAAAAATGAAAATTAATTGGCGATTTTTGAGAATAGCGCTGGCCGGTTTTGGCCGTTACGTTAGGTAAAGAGTTAATATAGATGAAATTACACTCTGCCTTTATTTTCAGCATTATTTACGCACAAATTCCATCTGAACTATACGTTTTGCGAGACGACGACACTGACTAAGACCAAGCTACATTCTCGAGTAAAGATTCGAAAGGAAACGAATCGGGAAGTTGATTTCGAATCGAATCGAATGTCCACTTAAGATTCGAAATTGAATCGAATCTCGAATCCTCGCAGGGCCCTACTTCTAACAATCTCGAATACTTTCTATGATAAATTACCGCTACCCACAGCCATGGATGATATTATAGATCGGAAGAGTATGAAGAGACAAATCATACGATAGAATCTTTGGTCACACAGTATGAACAAAGAGTCAGTGCTTATCTTCCTGCTGATTCCCAGTCACATTACAATGACAGGAGCCCAAAACATGGCTCTCAATTTTCGTCATTGGAAGAGATGTACAAGAAAATTATCTACCTTTAAGTTCCTAAAGCTATCATTAATTTTAATACCCCACGGGTGGGAATTTCATATAAAAATTGAAATTTCGAACTTTTAGCGAATTTGTACCATCGACGTGTGAATCATTTCACAACTTCAGAATTTTCCTGAAAAGTAGTATAAAAAGAGTAGTTAAAAAATACAGAAGGTGGTTTTTTTCATAACCAGTTGGAACGTTTAACTATTATTCGGGAGCGCGGTGGCTCAGTTGGTAGAGGTGCAGGCTGCAAGCCGAGAGGTCCTCGGTTCGAATCCCACCTGCGGCAACCGCGTTGTGTCCTTGAGCAAGACACTTCATCTCCATTGCCCGCGTGGGGGCACGGTGACGTTTGGGTACTAAGGCGTACTGCACGTCGATGGTGCATCTGTCTTCAACAAATGCTAACCCTGCTTGTGTGGAGTTGGTATGTTGGGGAGCTGACAGCTGCTCGCCGTTGCTCGGTGGTTCTCTCCGGGTACTCCGGCTTCCTCCACCCGTAAAACTGTCACGGTCATGGTTAGTAATTGTGCAGAAATATGTGACCTTAAAAACACCAATAAATAAATAACTATTATTCTCTCTTGAAACTGTGGTTTAATCCCAGGAAAGGGGTTTCCCGTGTTCCCGGTACCGAAAGCCGGCTCCGATACCAGAGATATCTACAGCACGGAACCGGGAATGAAGCAAGCACAGTTTGTGTATTGGACTGGTGTTTTCTGAATTGAAAAACATTGTAGGATTTCGTCAGCCCTCCCACGCCTGAAATTTATACAGACCTGATTCCTGACGAACCACTTTCAACAAATCACTGCAACTCTCAACCAATTCTGGAGGATCCCCACCCACCTCCCTTTCAACAGCAAGATCTTCTTCACCCGCTTCAAAGTTCAAAATCGTCTTCATTTTCAGAATCACATGTATTAATATTCACAACCTCCTCCGACATCAACACCCTCTTCACAGCCGTCACCAGTCTCCTCTGCTTTAAGCAGAGGAGACTGGTGACGGCTGTGAAGAGGGTGTTGATGTTGGAGAAGGTAGAGGTGATAATGCGTGTAATTCTAAAAATCGAGACGAGACTGAAGCGGGTTTTGGTATTCATACTTATCTCAGGAAAAGAACTTTTCCGTTTGGAGATGGGAGATTGCCAATAAAATATGCTCATTATCATTAAAATAAATGCGTCATGTTGCCCTCGTAAATTTGCTTGATATTACCCTGGAAAATTCCGGTTCCCGGTTCTGAGAGTTATTTCGTTCCCGCTCCCGGTTCCTAGAAAACCAGGAAATATATTAAACCCTTTTTGAAACCCATTAAAAAATAGGAAAGCGGCGTTTTCATCATCATTTCATGTTCCATAACTTTGTTTCTGTTCATTATATCAACAGTGTGCGCATCGTGACATACAATACCACCCGCTGTCCTTTCCTTTAATATAAATGTTTAAGGGGTGAGATTTGCTATCCCCCCCCCCCGGGAAGTGTAAAAACTTGACAATTACTGTAAAAACACATTCGCTAAAATATTTATTTATTTATTTATTTATTTATTTATTTATTTATTTATTTATTTATTGGTGTTTAAGGTCACATACTTATGCAAAATTGCTAATCATGACCATGACAGTTTTACGGGTGGGGGAAGCCGGAGTACCCGGAGAGAACCACCGAGCAACGACGAGCAGCTGATAGCTCCCCAACATCGTACCTCCGCACTGCAGCACAGGCAAGGTTAGATTGGTTGAAGACATGCGCACCATCGACGTGCAGTACGCCTTAGTACACGGCGTCATCGTGCCCCCACGTGGACAGTCGGGGTTAAGTGTCTTGTCCGAAGGACACAACGCGGGAGTCTGAATCGATCGCTCAGACGGTCACCCATCCGAGGACTAACCGGGCGCGACGTTGCTTAACTTCGGTGATCTGACGAGAAGTGGTTACCGCAACGCCACCGCACCCCCTATTCGCTAAAAAGCGGATACTTACTTGGTGTTGGTAGGTGTGGTACTGTTAGATTTTCCAAGTGGCGGATTCTCTGTGAAGTAGTTGCTTCCAATTAGCTTGCCATAAAATGCCAAGTTTCATTTTGTAACTTTTGACAAACGAAAACAACAGACAACTCTCAAGGCTATCTGTTGTTTTCGTTTATTAAAAGAAACAAACTGGACCCTGGCCTTAATTTCTGCTGATGTCATAGGTTTTTCTCAACAATAACTTGCATCTTAATTGGTCCGTCATCGCTCCTCTAATAATTTCAAGGGAGTTAACTTTATCAAAATGTGATTTTCATGACGATATCAGTTAGGGATTGAGACAAACAAGTTTCAGATGACAGCATTTAAGCTATGAGGGACCACTCCACCCCTACTCTGGTTGTTTTCTGGTGGTATTATGATGTAATTTATTGTCGGTAAAGATAATGTTGGTCTAATCAATCTCTCTCTCTCTCTCTCTCTCTCTCTCTCTCTCTCTCTCTCTCTCACTACCTACTTCTTTCTGGAGAGGGCAGTACCTCTTGGCCTCCGGCTCCATCAGTCCCGCTACCGTTAGTTTGCGAACACCTAGTGAGATATCGTACAATGAGATTATTGGAAACGATAGAGCTCTCTCTCTCTCACTACTTACTTCTTTCATTGGAGAGGGCAGTACCTCTTGGCCTCCGGCTCCATCAGCCCTGCTACCGTTAGTTTGCGAACACCTAGTGGGATATCGTACAATGAGATTATTGGAAACGATAGGACTCTCTCTCTCTCTCACTACCTACTTCTTTCATTGGAGAGGGCAGTACCTCTTGGCCTCCAGGCTCCAACAGCCCTGCTACCGTTAGCCTGCGAATTCCTAGTGAGATATCGTACAATGAGATTATTGGAAACGATAGGGCTGCACGGTATTCCAAACTGAAAACTGTTAAAAAAATACCGCGGTATACCGGTATATCGAAAGACTTACCATAATCGGGATTTGAGCCATCACATTGTTCGAATAAGCCTTTACTCAACGTAGACGATATCAAAATTTATTTTTTTAAATATTAGTTTATCGAATTTGTCCAAAAAATTCAACAAAACCATATCAAGTGACCCCTCATTGGAACGAGCTCGTCGAGCTCGTTCCAATGCGGGGTCACATGATATGGTTTTGTTGACATTTTTTGAAAAATAATATTTGCTCAACTGTACAATTTGTGTATTACTCGGGGAGGGGGGGGGGGGGTGGGGTGGGTGGTCAATTCGTTAGGTACAGGGATAAATATTATTCAGTCAAGACTACAGTTAAAAAACTCCGGACATCCTGAAAATTGAATTGTGGGTAAATAAATAATTATGATAAACCGATATTTTTGCAATTACACCGGTATTCAATCGATACTGGTTTGAATACCGATACATGTATGTATCGGTTTATCGATATACCGTGCAACCCTAGGAAACGATGCTCGCCACTCTTTGGGATAAAACTGATAGCCACTAAGTCTAGTCTTGTTGGTCTAAAATCTCCCCCTCCCCCTCCCCCTCTCTCTCTTTCTCTCCATCTCTCTGTCTCTCTATCTACTTCTTTCAGCTATTTCTGGAAAACATTGGAGAGCGATACGTGCCTCCTGGCCTTCTGGTTTCAACGTCCCTGCTATAGTTAGTTTGCGAACATGGTGTGGGATATCGTATAATGAGATTCTTGGAAACAATGCTCGCAACCCTTTGGGATAAAATTGATAGCGACTTGCGTACATCTGCACTCTAAAAAAGTAGTAACACAATGGCTATTCGAGCGAGGAAATAGGTTAATATTAATCAGTTATAACATTACCGTCATCGAAACCAGGAAGTGTAAAACGTTGCTTGAAGTAAAAGTATAGCCTCGAGATAACGAAACGCGAAGCACAATAATATCACATTTTGACAAACCTCATTCGTCAAAAATGACAAAACAGTGCAATTTGCGTGCACATAAAGGCAACAGTATGCTTTTTAATCACACGTTGTCAATCAGAAGTGCGTTCATTCACAAGACAAAATTTATTACCCAATCAAGTTAACGTGTCATAAAACGACAATATGCGTGATAATATGGTAATATTGACGGCAAAGTAATGGCAGTTATGAGAATCTACTGCCATTGTATCGGCAAATTGATAGATAAGTCGATAGAAATGTTTACCACACAAATGACAGGCAACATATTCTTCCCATCAGCGTCCGATATTGAATATAAAATATATCGTGCTTTTGTTTTACTTGCTTATACGTAGGTTATTATGTCAGTCTCATGTCTAGGTTCAATTTGCACTATACAAAGGACGTATATCACTTTCTAAAGTGAGATTTACTGGGATTTCCGGGTTCGATTATAATTGGGTCATGTATCCGTGCGCGCAAACGAAGATGCTTTGCCGTGGGTGTAATGGGCACTTCATTAATTTTTTTTGTTTTTTAACCCTTTACCTAACATGAAAAGCAGACGACACTTGCAAAAAAAATCTTGAATAACACAAGAGAGATAACTCTGCATACAGAATATGGGAAATCAAGCACTGGTGATTATAAGGCTTGGACGAGAGAAACAGAGATAGTTTGGACTGGATAGACTCTTAGTGTTAGAGTATCGTATGCAATAGGCATTAAAAATGGGATTCTGGAAAAATCAGGCCCAGAACTCCTATTAAATAGAACATACCCCCAGAAGATATCTCGGTCCTATAGCATTATGTGTTATTTTATATGCCCCAAATGGGGCTTCACATGTCCGTTTTAGTGGTTTGGTGAAGATTTTGGTGGTTTGTAAGGGTTGTCGGATCTAATTGGGTAATTCTACGAATTAACGAGGATTCTGGGGGGACATCCAAGCCAGAACATTACTCCTATTCAATCCAACTCACCCCCTGTGCCCCTCGATACTATAGCACAAAGTGCTAAGCCGATAAAATGGAGAATCTGTAGTAAAGTCAATTTCGGTGATTTGGAGGGACTGTCGGGTTTATTTGGGTAATTCTACGAAGGGGAAATTACTCCTGTACAAAGGAGCATACCCTCTGAACACACCCCTGTCTTACTATAAGCCTTTGGGTAACATAGCAACCACGTGCTACCATGGAAACCAAGATGGCGTCCTCCAGTACACAAAATGGAGGACGGAAATACTTTTTTTTTTCAATTTTTTTTTATTGGCATCTTTTGAAGAATAGTACATTATAAAAGATTACAACAGAATTGAATTTTTACAGCATAATATATAGACATTAAACATATAGTGTGTTTTTATATCTGTGTTATACAACGAGTTGAAATATGGTTTATTTTTTCGAGGCTTCGCCTCGAAAAAATAAACCATATTTCAAACGAGTTGTATAACACAGATATAAAAACACACTATATGTTTATTGTTTTTATCTGATAACAAACAGACACCCGTCTCGTGCGTCTACCCGACTTATATATGCTTCCCACGGGCCTCCAAAGAAAACCAGTCTACAAGACAAAAACACACTATATGTTTATTGTTTTTATCTGATAACAAACAGACACCCGTCTCGTGCGTCTACCCGACTTATATATGCTTCCCACGGGCCTCCAAAGAAAACCAGTCTACGAGACAAAAGAAATAGGACAAGACGCATAGAGTTGTGTCCCTTACATTACAAAATCGATGACGGCGATTGTAAAGTGCGATTGCACTTCTTGCATCATGTAACTGCGCTGGAACAAAATAAATTTCAACTATTTTATTAACAGTAACAAAACGGTGTTTCAGTAGAGTTATTCTTTTTTTGACATAGTTCCAGTTTTCTTCCGTGTTTTATGCTGTAGTCCCAATATAACAAATAATTTTGCGTTTGTTTACAATTTTTACGAAGTGTTTTTTTTCAGGTAGAGCAGACGAACTTTTAATTAGCGCAGTTCCGCGAGTACTTTTGATCGAGGCCGTGACTATAAATAGTTCGCAGTCGCCGTATTAACATTCAAGTAATTTCTACAATGTTTTGAAGCAAAATTTTAGGTTGCCTTTATTGAAGCAAAATAAATAAGAAATGACACCATCAGAGGATTTTGACAAAGTGCAATAAGCGTACAATTAAAACCTGCCCTGTGATATAACGATGTTTCATGAATGAATGAATGAAAGTGGAATTGAAAGAGGTCAGAGGTCGTTCGCATAAATTATAATTATATACAACACCCGTTGTATATACTTCAAGTATATACAACGGTTGTTATACTCTATGTTTATCAGATAAATACATACAGAGCATTCTCCAATTATTAAAAAAAATGCATCAGTTAGGTGGTTCCGTTTTTCCTTAATACGCTCAGCCTTGCCGATTGAGTGCATGTATAGAGAATACATTTCAATATTTTTGTAGGATTTTACAGCTCTTGCTAGACCTGAGAAAGAGGGGTTGACATCACTTCGGCTGCAGGTGTAAATATACTTTTTGTAGATGAGGAGACAGGTATTCCAGACATTTGGATATGCATGCTCGGAAGTTGGGCCTAAAATTATTTCTCTTTTGTTTATGTTTAGTAGAACTTACGGATCCGGATTAAGGTTAACCTTTTCCACTAGTGAAAGTAAAACTGTTTTTGAGAAAGAACAATCGTAAAACAGATGTGCGATCGTTCCTTCGTATTTCCACAGAAAGAGCACAGCTCTGTTTCCGAAAGCCCACATTTAAAGAGTTTAGATTTTGTAAATATGATTTTGTGGTTAATCTTATATTGTAAACTTTGTAGATATGTATCATCTGTTTCCCTAAAAGTTTATTTGTAAATGAGTTGCCAATCATTATGGTCAAGATTTTCATCTAATGTGGTGTTCCATTTCTCTTAGGTATGTGTGGGTTTTGTGATACTTTATTAAGAAATATTGGACAGAAATGGCGGTTGGCTTTAGTGCAAGATATGATGTCACTTACCAAGGGATCAGAAACATATTCATGTTTTGTACTATTGGATATTATATTTTTCCATGACCTGGGTATTGCATTCACCACACCGGGGTAGTTGGTGAATGGAATATCAAGGTCATATTTCAACTTACATTCTTGAAAGTCAATAATGGCTCCAGAAGCGCTAAGTATATCGTCTATGAAAAAAACACCCTTTGTGCACCAACGTCTGTAAAAAAGGATTCATTGTTAATTTTTATATAATTATTATAAAATAGTGGTTGTGAGAGGATCTCGGTCGGGGTTGTGTGATTGCTATTTTTTAAGAGAGCCCATACCTTAAGCACGTTTTTCCAAAAAGGGTCCATATAATTTGAAACTCTAAGTATACCATGTTTATTCAAAGACCACATTTTGCTCCCCCCAAAAGTTTCAAAATTATCGACTACGAGCGTTTTCCATTGGGGCATTGTTTCTGAATCTAGTAACTTTTTGATCCATATCATTTTTAAAGAGCAACACAGTGTTTTTACGTTAGGTAGTTGGAGCCGGCCATCTTCGATTAAATTGTATATAACGATGCAGGCCGATGGATAACGGGGTCGAGTAATGCCGCAGCGCTAGAAGCAATCAGGGGTGAGCTTGGGTCGATGAGGATCAAGGACAGGATAGACCTGTTGAAACTCGGTTATCTTAATTATTTGGTAAATCTCCCCGACAGCTGATGGTGTAAAGTAATGTTCCTGAGAATTTTCAACTCAAATATCAAAACGGGGTGGATGGTTCAAGTGAGGGAGCTAGTAGAGAACTACTCATTGGAGATTTCGGACCTGGACGTTGGGGCAAACCAGGGTAAAAAATCGTCAGAGAAAGGGTCATGGAGGATTGTAACCGTAATTGACGAGAGTGGGTCAAATCAAAGAGGTGTTTGGGTGACCTGCGTGATAAAGAGAAGCCAGGTTTTGAAGAGTACCTAAATGGCACCTTTTTTTTGGGGGGGGGGGGGTCACTGTTGTTCAAGCTGAGGTCGCGGTCCCTGGAGCTGAGGGGATAAATTGGGAAAGACGGTGAAAGGGAGTGCAAGATGTGTAACTTGGGCATGGTGGAGACCCTGGAACACTTTCTTCTAGAATGCCCAAAGTTCCAGTCTAAAAGAATGAGATTCACTGGGAGTATAATGGGGAAGTGGGATGGGAGAATGAAGGACATGTGGTTAGGGGGAGACTCAAAGGAGAGGGTTAATATGCTCATCGGAGAGATTGGGAAGAATGGGGCAAGGGGTGTCATCAAGCAGTTCGTCTCCGAGTGTTGGAAGGAGGGGAGAAGCGTGGGAATATGGAGGCAGTTGGGAGTACAGGGGTAACCAAGGCCTTCTCGTCCGAGAACCGTGACAAATCAGCGGCTGGTCAAAGTGTTATTATTATTATTATTATAACGTCACGTTTAATTTTGTCCATTTTATCCGACCATAGAAATTTAAAAATTATACTTTGAATGTCATCTAGTATTCTATCAGCCGGATCAGAGAGAACAGTAAGAGAGTGTATTAGGATGGGAATTGCTAACGTTTTAACCCTTTACCTAACATGAAAAGCAGACGACACTTGCAAAAAAAATTCTTGAATAACTAATTTTTTTCATTTTTTGTCTCAAAAACATAGGTTATGACCCCTCGTTGGAACGAGCTCGACGAGCTCGTTCCAACGAGGGGTCATAACCTATGTTTTTGAGACAAAAAATGAAAAAATAATAAAAATTCATTGGCGATTTTTGAGAATCGCGCTGGCCGGTTTTGGCCGTTACGTTGGGTAAAGGGTTAATAACTGTAACTTTGCCGACGGGTGTAAGATTTCCGAGGGACCAATCTGATAAGAGTTTTCGCATTTTGTTTATTTTTTCTGAAAAATGTTTATAGAAGTAATTGTCTGAATTTAGTTCAAATTTTATGCCAAGGATGGTAAACGTTCCGTTATGATTCCACTTTATACGTTTTTCTGTTTCCAGTACGAACCCACAACCACGCCGAGATCCTATCCAAACGATATGAGTTTTATCAAAGTTAACGCTTAATCCGGATATCGCAGCGAAATTGTCGAGAGCATTTAGGGCCTTGTTTAGGGAATCTTGGTCGTCATCTAAGAATAGAGTACTGTCGTCAGTGTATTGGTTGATTACATACTCTGAATCATTAATTTTGATTCCGTTTATTTTTGGGTTGAATTTAAGGAATGCGCGCAGTATTTCGACACACAGAATAAACAGGTAAGGGGACAATGGGTCCCCTTGACGTACTCCGCTCTGAATATTGAAATAATCTGAACAATGCTCATTGATTATAATGCAGCTAGAAACCTCGCCGTAGCAGGTGTTGAACCACTGGATGAAAGATTCGCCTAAGTTTAAAAAAATCAGAGTTTTTCTGATAAAAGTCCATTCAAGTGAGTCAAATGCTTTTTTGAAGTCAACTAGAACTAACATTCCAGGAATATTCATAGATTCACATTTTTCAAATATATCAGAGACCAATCGCGTGGATTCACCAATGAATGTTCCTTTCATAAATCCCAGTTGACTTTCGGAGACTACTTTAGGATGAACTTTTTTTAGTCTGTTAGCAATTGCCGAGCAGCCTATTTTTTGATCAACATTAAGGAGGGAGATCGGCCGCCATTTTTTTATATATATTCTTTCGATTTCCCTTTTTTGATATACATGTTATTACCCCTCGCCTCTGAGTGACAGACAGTTTTCCTGTATCATAGCCAAGATTTAGGGAATTAACTACGTATTTGCCCAAATCACCCCAGAAATATTTATAAAATTCGATTGTAAATCCATCAGAGCCGGGCGATTTGTTGTTGCCCATGTCTTTTAAAGCCGCACCACACTCATTTAAAGTTAGTTTTCCATCAAGTTGTAAACTTTCTTCTGTATCCAGTTTACAAATGTATGGATTTTCAGAGTCAAAAAACAAGCTTTCTGAAGGGTCCGTTTTGTGATTGCTATTAATTTTTGATTTGTACAGTGATTCGTAAAAGTTACGTTGCTCGGTGAGTGTTTCGTCAATTTCTGTACACTCTGTACCGTCATCCCTTTTTAATTTGGGTATTATTTTCTCTGTGTACTGCCTCTTTTCTAAGTTGCAGAAGTATTTTGGGGGCTTTTCGCCTTCAACTTTCCATCGAGCCTTTGATCTGATAATCATGCCTTGCACTTTTTTATTTCTTAGGTTTTGCAGTTCATTAGTTAGGCAATTGATGTTTTCTGACATATTTTCACAACCATCTTCGAGTTTTTCAGTGAGAACTTTTATTTGTTTTTCGACAGCTGATTCGGTGCACTGACGTTTTCGTTTCAGGAAGGAGGAATACGAAATTGTTTTACCTCTGATTATTAGTTTTAGGGTTTCCCGAAATAACTGGTCGGTTATTGTGAACCTTGAGTTATTATTATTATTATTATTATTATTATTATTATTATTATTATTATTATTATTATTATTATTATTATTATTGCTACTACTACTACTGCTGCTGATGTTGTTATTGTTATACGAATACTGAAGGACAGTATATGCAATAGTATCCTTAACTATTTGTATGTATTTGGGGTCATTTAGCAAATTGTTATTAAATTTCCAAATACCTCGTCCTCTGGTTTGATTAATAAATTTCAGGGAAATTATAACGGGTGCCTGGTCCGATCTGTGCATGATGCCAATATCTACTTTCTGAACAGCTGTCTGTAAGTCAGATGTGATTAAAAAGTAATCTAATCGTGACAGTTTTTTGTGTGTGGGCCTCTCCACGTATACCCTTTTTACCAGGTTGTTCTAAACGCCACGCATCGTGTACGTCGAGGTTTTCCATATGTTTGTGGATGCATTCATTACATTTATCATTATTTTGTTTGTTTATAATTTAGTGTATCTAAACTTTGGTCCAGTGCCACATTCCAATCCCCACCAATCAACACTGACGTGTTACCGATATGTTCAATGGTATTAAAACAGTTTTTTTTATAAAAACTAGGTTCGTCATTATTAGGGCCGTATACCGAAGCGATGGTTAATCGCTGCGATTGGATCAAAACATCTAACACGATGAAGTTTCCAGCTGTATCAATTACTTTATTTTTAATTTCGTAGCCAAAACTGTTTTTGAACAGAATGGCAGTCCCCCTTTTGTTACTTTTGTATGATGAAAAGACTACTTCAAACCCCCATTCATGTTTCCAAATGTTTTCAACTTCATTTGAGGAGTGTGTGTCTATAAAAAATGTTATACCGTATGCGTCTCTACATTTTGAGAAGATGTCCATTCGCTTGATGGGGTCTGAGGATAGACCTCGACATTTAAACTTCCGAAAATTATACTATCCATGAGGATTCATTTGGTTTAGTCTGTCATAAACAATCAGCAAGGTCAATCGTATTACAGTAGATTCATAATTGGAGTAAATATTTTGATTAAATATATATGCCGATTTCAAAACAATTTTTTGTAAAACAAAACAATAACAAGGGGGATATGACCAACATAGGTCCCCCATAACCAACCTTCTGCCTAGGTGACATGATTTAACAATAGAGGGGTGCTAGAACAAATTGTGAATAAAGAACCCCTTTTAATTTTAAGATGTAAAGCACCATTGTTTTTTAGAGTGTAATGGTGTGTGTGTGTTTTCAAATGACACAATCATGTTTTAGAGGAATTTTGAATGTTGGTTTCTGATCCCCCGCCGGGATTCGAACCCTCGGCAACACCGCCTGGCAATCACGAGTCCAGCGTCTAAACCACTAGACCATTGCACACCGTCAAAAAAACGATGGCTGGAATCTAGCTTTTTAGATGAAGTCCTCATGATTACTTGGTTCATCTTCCTTTCGACAGCAGCATGAAAGTGTGGAACGCGCTGGCTACAGTACGACGAAAGTGCTGTGGGTGGCCTCAGACGAAGACTGGCACGGGCTTGTGTGTGTTTTTTCAAATGACACAATCATGTTTTAGAGGAATTTTGAATGTTGAACCCTGATGGGTTTCAAACATGACAAAAAATTACATAAAATTGATTTAAACTAAGTGATGAGCTTAGGAACTGGTCAAACTGACTGGCAATAATTGATTTTATTCATTGATGTGCTCTAATTTAGTCCTTACAAGGCAAGCTTCTGTTTTTCTAATAGGCGATGACAGGTCGAAGATTCAAAGGTTCATTTAATTTAGCATTGGTAAAATTGAATTCATCATTTAACATTTTTGCTATTTCGATATTCACTCTGTTGTACGTTAAAGTGAAAGGAATGATGGACCTTCTTTCGCATTCGCCCTCTGATATGTTCATACCAAATGGCCAGAGGGTTTGAAGCGTATTGATCCAAAAAGCGTCACTTTTTTTTCTAAATCCATCCGTTTCTTCTAATGTGTCTTTAATTGGTGGTTGCTCAATAGGATGGATTTCGAAATCGTCCAAAGAATGGCCAGGAAGGTTAAAATGTTGTGCTATTGGGGCATCAGCATTATGTTTTATATCCTGTTTGTGTCTAGTAGCACGTTCTCGGAAAGGATTTTGACTTTGACCAACATACTGTTTCCGACAGCGCTTACATGTGCTAAGGTAAATAATGTTTGGTGAATCGCAACGGAGGGGGTTACGGATCTGATAATGATTTTTCGTTTGTTCGGAGGAAAATTCCTCTTTCTGATCAGGCATAAAAGTATGCAATCTACATCGAAGCTTTTTGCAATTAAATACCGCGCCACTACCATTCTGCAACGGTCTGTTGTGTTCAATCTTCCGTGGTTCGAAATCAGAGTGTGTGTGTCCATGTGTGTGTGTGTGTGGGGGGGGGGTGGTGTTGTGGGTGTGTGTGTGTGTGCGTGTGTGTGTGTGTGAGAGAGAGAGGGGGAGATGGAGGATAAGAGTAACAGACAGACAGACATACAGACAAACGGACAAGCAGAAGGACAGGTAGAACGACAGACAGGTGGACAGACAGAAAAACAGACCAACGGACAGAGAAACGGGTGGGCAACAACAAAATAATATATATAGCAGATGATGAAGGTTAACAGGCAGGCGAAAACAAGGGATGGAGAGAGTGTGTGTGTGAGAGAGAGAGAGAGAGAGAGAGAGAGAGAGAGAGAGAGAGAGAGAGAGAGAGAGAGAGAGTGTGATAGAGATGAGAAAGCAAGGTAAAATGGTGGAATCAGACAGGCCACAACACATTATGGTGTGCTGATGCACGTATATATACTATTAACGTAGAATGATCGTATGTTGTTGGCTAGCATTGTATGTAAAAAAATACATAAATTATGAATATTGAATATAGATCAAACCTGCTCCCCATAAAAAAAAAACAAAAAACAAAAAAAAACAAACAAAAAAAAACATCTCTTATAATAAACAACACATGTACCTATGTCACGGCATGGTGATAATTACCCATACCTATACCCATATACATACACACAGACATATACATATATATGTATCAGCCTTTCGATTTATACACACACATAGTCACATAAATGCGTGCACGGCGAGAAGTCGCAAGGGACAACTTCCAGGTACTCTCCCATATAATGGGCCACAGTTCCTCAATTTATCTGCTGGGTGACCCTTTATGTTTACACAGAGGGTGGATCCAGTAATGCTACCCTGCCGTGGAGCGTAGCATCACCAACACCACCCCACCTCATTCTGCAGATGACAGACTACTTACTTTCCGGCTTCCATTAGCCCTGTGGATGGACGTTATAGTATCTTAGCAGTGGTTTCTAGAGACGTCCTGGCTGCCTCTATAATCAATGCTAAATCTAATTATTACTTTTTTCAGGTGGCAGAAAACAAGCAGAATTCTCCAGACCTAAAAAGGACACATTAAAAATCTATGACAAGATCAGCTGAACATTTGCGAAAATCAAAGTTGATTCACACTTGGTTCCCTGAAAGAACCACTTATAACATGTGGGGAAAGAATCGCCACCAAATCACCCACAGAGTGGAGATTCCACCCAAGCAATAAATGCTAGTTTGTCGCACGGAAACACGTATCACCCTAACAACACGCGCAGCGCATGCGCACTAACACCACGTATCACTATGGGGTTGACGTCACAAGATGGCCGCCGAGTTACCATGACAACGCAACACGGCGCCACTGGATCACGTGACATGACGTCACATATGAGATCCGGCATGAGATCCGGCCAATAGGGGCCGTTTCATCGCTCTCCTACTACTCATGCCTTTGTGTGCGTGGTTAGCATTAAGTTTTAGAATTTTAATTACTGTTATTGTCCAATGAGCCGTCGATATTACTCGACAAGAGAGTATTTATTTATTTATTTTATTGTTTTATTTGTGTTTAAGCTCACACATTTCAGGATAATGGCTAATCGTGACCGCAACATAGAGATAAAGTCAAGTCCAGCCCATTCTTTTCATCCATGTTGACCATTTTAAAGGGCTTGCACCAAGGCATTGGTTATTGGGTCCTATTTTACCAGTAAACTACAGTTTGTTTACCACAGTAAACAAGCACTGCTTCACTTCCGGTGGTAACAGAGTGCGATTATTCAAATATTTTGCACCACTAGAAGCCACGGAATAACTCTGTTCTTGGCAATTTTCGAAAAACATATCACAGCGGAGCCAAAAAATGTGAGCACACATTGTGTGTGTTGTGGAATATCCTCTTTACCCCCCCCCCCCCCCCAGACGCCATTGCCTTTCAAGTTCGACTACTTTCCCTCGCCGCTGTGTGAGGCTGAGTTTTAGAAGTGGTCGGTTTTGAAATTTTGAGTTCGGTCCGTACTTTTAGGGGGTATACCGCGGTATGGGTTCGGTATTTGGAATCTAACTTGACTGATTTTTACTAATAGTATGAAAGGAGAATTCAAACAAGGAAAATACAGAATAAGTTTCTCTTGTATCCTTCTACCACAGCAGCACAAATGCCACTGCCAATGAGCTCAACAATGGCATTCTTTTGCCAACATAAATCATATCAACAATAATTTTGTGACTTGCTCTAAACCTTTAAAGGCCTATCTCTGTCTTTTGCGATCCCTGAGTATGTGTCTTTAACATGCCATCATTAGGATGCCCTGCTGACGTTACGTCCACTGAGTTCCAATGTGTTCTATGTGCCCACTGGCACACAGAACACATTGCAACTCAGGGGACGATTAGACAAATCACATGGGCAGTGAGTTCTCGTCTGGTAGCCAATACTTGACTAGAAATAGCCGATTAGCGACGGGACGTGTACAGTCTAGTGGGAATTCAGGATAATTTCCCAGGCCCGTAAGGATTAACAAAAACTGAAAAAAAAGTTATAGTCACTTCTTTCCTGAAAAGGAACAGTTCAAATTTCTATCAAGCCTCAACAAGGCCCAATAAATAGCGAATGTAGGAACATTTGAAAATGTTGATGGTTTCGTCATTCAATGACTGGTTAGGTTCGTTTTTTCGGTATCCTCGTGGTATCGGTATCGGTTGGGGTTTTCGGTATACTGGGCATCTCTACCAAGTTTCCATCTTGCGGCACGTCTTAGGAACCATGAGTAACTTTAACCCTTTAACCATCGTAACGTCCAAAACCGCCCAGCGCTATTCACAAAAAATAGTATCCAATTTTCATTTTTTTTTCATTTTTTTGTCACAAAAACATAGCTTATGGCCCCTCATTGGAACGAGCTCACGAGCTCGTTCCAATGAGGGTTCATAAGCTATGTTTTTGTGATAAAAATGAAAAAAAATAGTTATTCAAGAATTGTTTTTGCAAGTGTCGTCTGCTTTTCGTGTTACGTAGAGGGTTAAACAGAGTGATGTATTTGTTTGCAATACCAGCTTAGTTACAAAAACCAGATCATATTTTCACTACGATTAAAACAATGTTTTATTTGAACTAAAATGCATCGCAAGCGATGTCACGTGATTAAACACACATTGGGGAGACGCATTTATCACTGTCATGCATTGTGTGCGCATGAGATTGAAAGGCGCAGATATTAACACACTCGGGAGACATACAATTCTTAGAAAAGAGTACAATCGAGATAATTTGTTTGAAATGTCAATACAAAAAACAAACGGGAGACAACCACTCCATCAAAATAGCATTATAATGAAACATTGCTACGGCATACAATGACTCCACCTGGGATTCTTCCAACAGCGTATAACTCAAAGTAACTGGTTTGTGACTTTTGCGGTGGGTTCAATGGCGACGAAGATGTCTGATAACTTATTACTCTCTCGTAAACTCAACAGATGAACGAATTTCGTGACAATTTTGCCCAGCATCTATCGCCCACCGCTGGTTGCAAATGTCAGAACGAAATACGAAGTCTCATATGTTCTTCTCTAAAATTATAACAATAATGGAGAAATTCCTTGGAGGCACTCCAGGAGCACATTCAGTTTAGGATAAAGTTGCGGTGTGCGGAGAGTGAACAGAACAGTGGCACTCGATCCCACACATGAAATCTGAGTACATGCACTAACTTTCGAATTATTGGAAGAACACGTAAGGAGCAAGAGAACACCTCATCTCTTCAACATACGGGTTGAACATGGAGGAGCACTGGAGGAAACATCTCTTGTACTCCATGGGCTCTTTTGAGAAATGTGAGGGTTAGTGCTTCTTTTGAGAGATACTAGTGGAAACGTACCTCCCCTGGTGTTTCAGTGAATGCCCACAGTACATTAAGCATGCACGTTTCTCATAAGGGTAGAACTTCCCTGGCAGGAAGCGATCACACACAAACACATACATACACACAGATAGAGAGAGGGAGGAAGAGAGAGAGAGAGAGAGAGAGAGAGAGAGAGAAAGAAAGAGAAAGAGAGAGAGAGAGAGAGAGAGAGACAGAGAAAGAGAGAGAGAGAGAGAGAGAGAGAGAGAGACAGAGAGAGAGAGAGACAGAGAGGCAGGGATAGATAGATACAGAGACAGAGAGGGAGAGGCCGAGAGAGACAGGAGAGAGAAACAGAGAGATAGAGAGAGCGAAAGAGACAAAGAGGGGAGAGAGAGAGAGAGAGAGAGAGAGAGAGAGAGAGAGAGAGAGAGAGAGAGAGAGAGAAGAGAGAGAGAGAGAGAGAGAGGGAGAGAGAGAGAGAGAGACGGACGGACGGACGGACGGAAGGACGGAGACAGAGACATGGCGCGAGAGAGAGAGAGAGAGAGAGAGAGAGAGAGAGACCTGAATGGCAATTATTTATTCTGCACTTTTAATTTTTACTCAAAACCAAACAAGAGCGCCACCAAAATATTCCAAAGACAATCGATACACAATGTTTTAATCACTGATCACTACACAACTGGATTGCTAGAATCTCATCGAAAAACGTCGCAACTCACCCCCCCCCCCCGCACCACACCCACATACCCAATGGGGTCAGGTCAATCAACGCAGCCACTACTCCCACCGGTGACTTTAGATTATGTAAACGTTATTACGCTGTGATTGTGATCACACAGTAGCAGCTTTCCCTTCATCAAACGTCAGTGTTTACCTAGCATGAAAACTGTCAACTTTACAATGTCGGCACTTGCTTTCTGCCAGTGACAGCTAAAATATGCTGAAAATTCATTGTCGCGAAACGTATGTACATTATCAATATATTCGTTTTTCCAAGGCTTCCGCTATGCAGACATGGGATCCCTCCCATCAACGGCCCTATTCCCCTCGCTGACCCCCCCCCCACCCCTACCCAAACGGTACCCTTAAGGCTCTCATCAAAGACACTCGAAAAGTTCGTATCAAAGGTAGAGAATTATAGGGAACAAGGAACAGCAAAAAAACACTCAATGGAAGACCGCCATGAACCTTCGAAAATTTTTGTTACTGTTGACCACTTATTATTTAACGCAACACTTCCGCCCCAAGACGTCGGTGGTGGAAACCCTTTCTATACACAGTACGGCCACCGTAGACAGATCTATTTATTTAATAATATTTGTTTTACAAGGATTGGCGAACAAGTTATGCAACTTATATTAACGCCTCTCCTTCGCCCAATGGCGCAGATGTGTGGGATAACCTTGGTAGCGGCAGCTTCGTGGCCTCGCTCTTCTCGAATACCAAGAAGGTTCTTTAGCCTGCATGCAGCGTGTCTCTCTCCGCACAGAGGACAGCCGTTTTAGGTCCCCACCCGATATGACGGTACGCTGTGACAACATAAGCCCCACAACTGATGCTGACAGAGAGTGTTCGGACACCTCGAGAATGATCACTTTCCAAGGGTGAGCAATATTTCCACGGACGGAATAGTATTAGATTCCAAATATTATTTATAGGAATAATCATGAAAAAATTAAATAATGAAGCATCGTGTACAACCCGGTGCTTCAATAATTAAAATTTTGCTGATGATAATTTGTATTACCTGGTAAACGCATGCGTGGCCATCACTGCCCATGCGGGCATTACGACCAGTCCACGGCCACTATATTGTACGTAATCAATGAGCGCCCCAGCCAATCTTAATGGATCAGTGGTTTTAATCAAGAGATATTTTAAACGTTGGGTACAGACACAATTTACTTAACATATACTGAGTCAAAAAAAGAAAGTATAATAAACTTTGAAGAGCATTTTTTTTAGTATTATCGACTTTAATTCCAAACAAATTATTGTAAATTCTTATTTCGAGTCTAGCATATGAATTTGCATCAATTCATTTTCTTACTGTTGCCAGCGTCACGTCAGGACGTCTCAATTTAGACATGGGGTGAAGTGAAAAGTTCACACATGCAGTCAATAGCGTGTATGTCCACCGTTTGCCTTTTGGGTGGCAAGACATCGACGGCGCATGGACCTGATAAGTCTCTGGATGTCACCCTGTGGTACTGCGTTCCATTCCTGCCTTAGAACATTACGTAAATCGCCTAACGTCTGAAGATCATGAAGTCGTACCAACTGATCCCAAAGATGCTCGATTGACGACATATCTGGAGAAAGTGGGGGGCCAGGGAAGACGTTCGATGCTCTGCTCCTCAAGAAAGTCACGACAGAACGCGCCACGAGACATCGGGCATTGTTTTGCTGGAATAACTGCAGTCCGACGTTAGCCTTGAACAACGGGACAACAACAGCGTTAAGAATTTCGTCCCCATATCGCTGTCCATTCAGATTACCATCGCTGAAGATCAACTGCGTTCGATGGTGCAAGGAAATTCCTGCCCAAACCATTGCACTACCCCCGCCGAAACGGTCGCAAACCCGCACGCAAGCATCAGAAAACCGTTCTCGTCAACGGCGATACACTCTTGCCCTACCAACAGCGCGCCGTAGACAAAATCGTGATTCATCACTAAAAAGAGCTGTGCTCCAACGCTGCTGAGTCAAGCGAACACGCTGACGTACCCATTCAATTCTGACGGTACGGTGACGTTGGGCAAGGATTGGTTCCTGGTATGGACGCCTACTTCGGATGCCGTATTCAGCGCGTCTGTTGCGGACAGTTTGTGCACTGATTCTATTATTAGTTCTACCAGGAGTAATTGCTGCTATCCTCGTCGCCGGAAGGAAGCGATCCCGCAAGTGAGACGTCCTGATGTGTCGGTCTTGTGCAGGGGTCGTAACTCTTAGTCGACCTGAACGCGGCCGGTCGGCAGTTGATCCAGTGGTTCTATACCTTCCAATGAGACGGTAAATAGCGGCCACAGTGACTCCGAACTCAGAAGCGCGCTCATCTGGAGGTATCCCAGCCTCATGCATACCAATGGCACGCAACCTCTGATTTTCGTTTAACCTTGGCATTTTTTAAAATGTCAGAAGACAAAAACTAGCGTGTTTTTTCAATAACCCAGGCTCTATAGCACAACATAACACAAAAGAAAATTTCCGGTCACCATTCAATTTGACATTCTCGGGTATCACGTGCTATTTTGAAATCTGTATCAAAATTGTATACGGTGGGTGGACAACCGCAACATGTCATTAAACTCTTTGCACGGCTTCTTGTCCACAAGCATGCAACATTAGAACTATTATATCTCATCCTTTATGCTATTTTCTCACATTTGTTTCTATTATACTTTCTTTTTTTTGACTCAGTATATTTCTATTTTTTCTGTAAACCGAGAACTCGCTGGAGGTTCTCTGCATATTCTCGAATAATCGTCTTGTATTCACTTATGCTACGGGTACGGGTGAAGCACACTGTTTATAGTTTACAGTGTAGACTTCCAGAGTAGTATTCTTGTGCTCTAGTATCTCTTCGCACGTCTTTCACTGTGATTCTGTGGACATCTCATTACAATCCATTAATGGTGTGCTGAACGAGTTATAATTCCTGATATTTATTTATTTATTTATTTATTTATTTATTTATTTATTTATTTATTTATTTATTTATTTATTTATTGATGTTTAAGGTCACATATTTATGCACAATGGCTAACCATGACCGTGGCAATTTTACGGGTGGAGGAAGCCGGAGTACCCGGAGAGAACCACCGAGCAACGACGAGCAGCTGCCAGCTCACCAACATCGTAACTCCGCACTGCAGCACAGGTAGGGATAGATTGGTTGAAGACATGCATACCATCGACGTGCAGTACGCCTTAGTACACGGCGTCACCGTGCCCCCATGCGGGCAATGGAGATGAAGTGTCTTGCCCAAGGACACAACGCGGTTGCCGCAGGTGGGATTCGAACCGAGGACCTCTCGGCTTGCAGCCTGCACCTCTACCTACCGAGGCACCGCGCTCCCTATAATTCCTGATAAACCTGCACAGAAAGACATATTGGGATGTTGACGTCAAGATTGTCAACTGATGCAAATGTCAACAAAAAGTTTTCCAGAAAGACACCTAATAAACATAAATCAATTCCGTCATGTGGTTGTGATTACATCATATCGTCGCCCGAGTGTTAGAATGTTCTATGTCCCATAGAAAAAGACTCTCCCTTTGAGCGTATGTGCATACATTAACCCTTTATCTAACCTGAAAAGCAGACGACACTTGCAAAAATAATTCTTGAATAACTAATTTTTTTTCATTTTTTGTCTCTAAAACATAGGTTATGACCCCTCGTTGGAACGAGCTCGACGAGCTCGTTCCAACGAGGAGTCATAACCTATGTTTTTGAGACAAAAAATGAAAAAAATAATGAAAATTAATTGGAGATTTTTGAGAATAGCGCTGGCCGGTTTTGGTCGTTACGGTAGGTAAAGAGTTAACTGTTAGGATGCTACATTATTCTCAGTTGTCAAAATCTGTTCATTTGTTTTTGTCTTGTTTCAATATATCGTCGACTGAGTGCTAGAATGTTCTATGTCCCATAGGGGCCATAGAACATTCTAGCACTAAGGCGACGATATGTAAAAAATCAATTGTTGACCACATTAAAGACAAGGTCATATTGGGCAAGCAAGTAATTGTATTTGAAAACAGGTACTGAGTATACATAGGAGATATCACCTATGCGCTCCTGCCAACCGTGGCAACAACAATGGGAGCCGGAGTAAAATGGCGCGTAAGGCGCTTGAAACTATTTACGCTGGTTAGTAGAGTAGTATGTCTGTTGACTCTCTTTTTAACTCCTACACAACGTATGGGATATAAATATTTATTATTTAAATTGTTTTTTTTTATATTTTTTTCAAAACAATTCAACAAAACCATATCACGCAAACCCACATGATATGGTTTTGTCGAAAGTTTTTGAAAATTTTATATCACGCAAACCCACATGATATGGTTTTGTCGAAAGTTTTTGAAAATTTTATATCACGCAAACCCACATGATATGGTTTTGTCGAAAGTTTTTGAAAATTTTATATCACGCAAACCCACATGATATGGTTTTGTCGAAAGTTTTTGAAAATTTTATATCACGCAAACCCACATGATATGGTTTTGTCGAAAGTTTTTGAAAATTTTATATCACGCAAACCCACATGATATGGTTTTGTCGAAAGTTTTTGAAAATTTTATATCAGGCAAACCCACATGATATGGTTTTGTCGAAAGTTTTTGAAAATTTTATATCATGCAAACCCACATGATATGGTTTTGTCGAAAGTTTTTGAGAATTTTATATCACGCAAACCCACATGACATGGTTTTGTCGAAAGTTTTTGAAAATTTTATATCACGTAAACCCACATGATATGGTTTTGTCGAAAGTTTTTGAAAATTTTATATCAAGCAAACCCACATGATATGGTTTTGTCGAAAGTTTTTGAAAATATATTTTTTTTCAACTCCTTAATTTGTAAATTACGTATACGGCTGATTCGTTACGCAGGCGGAGGGACCGATTCGTTACGTAAACAGTTAACCAGATTAAAAATATTAACAAGCCAAGACCAATACCGGGTCTGGACCTGCGTCGCTGCATGCAATTCAGCCTCGACAGATCTGAAAATTAGATACACGATACAACTCATCATTATGAAGCAGCAGACCAAATATAAAATCATTCCCTTTCATAGAAGCCAAGAAAACTTTGACGGAAGAAGTGTTTCGGACGGACTGACGGGCTGGGACTGACGGACGGAGTCGAGCGGTTACTAGACCTGCTCTGCCGTTGGCGACGTAGGTGAAAATACAATTCTATCAATATTTCAATACAGTGCTATTGGTCTCTTTGCGCGAATAATGGGCGTTTCTCACACATTTTGACCCTTTACCTAACCTGAAAAGCAGACGACACTTGCAAAAATAATTCTTGAATAACTAATTTTTTTCATTTTTGTCTCAAAAACATAGGTTATGACCAACGAGGGGTCATAACCTATGTTTTTGAGACAACAAATTAAAAAATAATGAAAATTAATTGTCGATTTTTGAGCGTTTGCCGGTTTTGGCCGTTACGTTAGGTAAAGGGTTAACTCTTCTGTTACCGGTTCTCTTCCGGGGTGTGGCCAGGCTAAAAGTAGTGCGGGCGGGCAAAATATTTTTCTGCTGTCATTGTTCTCATGAAATAATAGCTTTTTGATCAGTTCTGGTACGAATACGGTAGCCATCTATCTGGGACCATTCATGCCTGCCATCAAAAATGTGAGTCAAAAGTATATTTTGTGTTTTATGCACCGTAATCTTCATTTTGATGTACAATTATTTTTGAGTTTTATGGAATTTCAGACTTGGGATTTTCATTGTAAATTCATTTGTTGTTACTTATTTTGCACCTTAAAATGAACGATGGATCAATAGATTTTTCTTATCGCGATCTTATTGCTGAAGTTTGTAATATTTCAACTGCTACAGAAAACCACTTAGTGTCATTCAATGATGAACAGGAGACTTAATGCAGTGTTTCTCGGCGCTGTCATGGGAAAGCTAATTCCTATTTTGAGACAATTTTTCCAACATAATCAACAAACGATTTGATTAATATTTTGAAAACCCTCCATTATCCCGAGAATTGTTTTGACAGTAACTCATTGTTTTGTTGGAACAATGTCCTATCTTTAGTGTATTATAGTAGACTAGCCTCGTATTTGCGATGAAAATTTTCTAGCTCGACGAGAACTTAACGGACAAGTCTGAACTCCCCACCTATATAATATGTCAAAAAAGAAAGTACAATAGAAACAAATGTGAAAAAATAGCATAAAGGATGAAATATAATAGTTCTAATGTTGCATGTTTGTGGACAAGAAGTCGTGCAAAGAATTTAATGACATGATGATGTTGTCCACCCAACCGTATACAATTTTGCTACGGATTTCAAAATCGCACGTGCTACCCGAGAATGTCAAATTGACTGGGTGACCGACGATTTTCTTTGTGCTATATTGTGATAGACAGCCTGGGTTATTGAGAAAACACGCTAGTTTTTGCCTTCCGACATTTTAAAAAATGCCAAGATTTACCGAAAATCAGAGGTTGCGTGCCATTGGTATGCACGAGGCTGGGATAACCCCAGATGAGCTCGCTGCTGAGTTCGGAGTCACTGTGGCCACTATTTACCGTCTCATTGGAAGGTATAGAACCGCTGGATCTACTGCCAACCGACTGCGTTCAGGTCGACCAAGAGTTACGATCCCTGCACTAGACCGACACATCAGGACGTCTCACTTGCGGGATCGCTTCTTTCCGGCGACGAGGATAGCAGCATTTACTCCTGGTAGAACTAACAATAAAATCAGTGCACAAACTATTCGCAACAGACTCGCTGGACACGACACTCGAAGTAGGCGCCACACCACAGACCAATCCTTACCCAACGCCATCGTACCGTCAGAATGGAATGGGAACGTCAGCGTGTTCGCTGGACTCAGCAGCGTTGGAGCACAGTTCTTTTCAGTGACGATTCACGATTTTGTATACGGCGCCTTGATTGTAGGGCAAGAGTATATCGCCGACGAGGGGAACGTTTTCTGATGCTTGCGTGCGGGAATGCGACCGTTTCGGCTTGGGTAGAGTAATGGTTTGGGCAGGAATTTCCTTGCACCATCGAACGCAGTTGATCTTCATCAATGGTAATCTGAATGGACAGCGATATGGGGACGAAATTCTTAACGATGTTGTTGTTCAACGCTAACGTCGGGTTGCAGTTATTCCAGAAAGACAATGCTCGATGTCACGTGACTCGTATCTGTAGTGACTTTCTTGAGGAGCGGAGCATCGAACTTCTTCCCTGGCCCCCACTTTCGCCAGATTTGTCGCCAATCGATCATCTTTGGGATCAATTGGACCGTCGGGTGCGACTTCACGATCTTCAGACGTTAGGCGATTTACGAAATGTTCTAAGGCAGGAGTGGAACGCAATACCACAAGGTATCAGGTCCATGCGCCGTCGATGTCTTGCCATCCAAGAGGCTAACGGTGGACATACACGCTATTGACTGCACGTGCGAACTTTTCATTTCATCCCATGTCTAAATTGCAACATCCTGACGTGACGCTGGCAACAGTAAGATAATGCAATTATGCAAATTCATACAGCTAGACTCGAAATATAAATTTACAATACATTGTTTGCGATTAAAGTCGATAATACTAAACAAATTGCTCCTCAAAGTTTATTATACTTTCTTTTTTGACTCAGTATAGATTATTAAGGCATAAAAATGTTAAACATCTGTTTCTCAGGACCCCCCGCATGGTCTTTTGGCTGCCGCTTACTTTCTTTTTATCACGAATGCAAACTTGATAAAATAATAATTAAATGGTTTATTTTTGATCGTTTACCCAAGTTAATAAAATTGATAAATTTGTCCCTTGAGCGCAACAAGGCTTTGCAATGCTTTAGTATTGCAAAGCCTTTTTGCATTCAAGGGACGAAATACTCAACCACCATGCTATTTTGTAGATTATGAGGCCTAAAACATGAAACAAGCCGAGAACACGAACGCTTGATGGCAAAGAAATAATTACAAAAATAAAAACCATCCGCCCACATGCAGTTTTACAGACAATGGACTGATAAACCAGAAGATCTACTTTGTGGGCCGAACCTCAGAAAAAACGTTACGCTCGAGTCTTTGCGAGAGACCTTCCCCAATTATCAAGAATAAAGCACACGAACGACCGAAATCGTTCAGTACGCACATTTCACAAACTCGCTGAAAATAGGCATTTTCAGCGAGTTTGTGAAATGTGCGTACAGGACTGCGAGTTTGTGAAATGTGCGGACAGGACTGCGACTTTCTAAGTCGTAAAAAACTCACTAGCTTCGTAAACGATTTTCTAAGTCATTATAACGAGTTACGTAAGTCGTTATAACAAGTTACGTAATTCGTTAGAACGACTTAACCCTTTGAACCCTGGTGGTATCTTCCATATCAGTCTAATGGCGGTAACTGGAAGAGTCCATATTCATTATTTGGGTCAGACCAATTCATATATTTGAACGTGCAGCCTTAGGGAAGCACGTTGAAAATATTGATTGGCCTACCCCACATATTGATTTAGCAGCCATCCTCTAAATCATTAAAATTTTAAACGAACCTCAATTTGATTCATTTCTACACTAAACATTATAATTTTGTCATGACATTATCAAATACTAACTAAAGTTGGATTTTGGGTTTAGAGTTTTCAGAGATATAGGGGAAAACAAGAGTACTCATTTCATGGAGAACGCCAAGACTAGTACCAAAATCAGTACTTCATGAGAAGATTCCAGCAGGTGATTTTCTCTAAATTATTCTCGTCTGTGTTGCTGTTATACACATAACAATAACTGCAGATGAGAAATAAGAGGCTTCAGATTTTTCATTTGTTAAATGTTTGACATAATGCATAAAAATGCGTAAATTCCTTCGACATGATCGTTGAAAAATCAGAAAAAAACCTGACAGTTACAATCTGATTACTCAACTGCCTCATAATATTACATTTTAAATCTGAGCTTCATGATCTCCCAATCGTGATAAACCTCCTGCCACTTCTCCATTCAAAAGGATTAAAACAATACACATATCTCGATCAAATCTTCTAAATTTTCTCACACGTATATTGGAAGATATGTACAGAAAGACTAAGTGTTTTCCAAAATATTTAAAAATAGTTAATACCCCAAATAGAGAGCTGTTCACTGGATTTGTGTGGTAGACCAATCTTGGTCTTCCCCAAAGTAAATAATGTTGACTCTACAAGTTCATGGCTCTGAACTGGCGGGAAGCACGGGGATTCAATGGCTACGACTTTGAACTCCAAACCCAGAGGTCCAGGGTTCGATCCCCGCCAGGGGTAACTGCCTTGTGTCCTTGGACAAAGCACTTAATCCCGATTGCCCAAGTGGGGACACGGTGGCGCTGAGTACTAATGCGTAATGCACGTCGATGATACGAATGTCTTCAACCAATGCTAACGCTGCTTGTGTGGAGTTAGTAAGTTAGACAGTTGCTCGCTGGTTCTCTCCGGGTACTCCGGCTTCCCCCTCCCGTAAAACTGGCTGTCGAAAGCGTCGTTAAACTGCAATAAATAAATAGGCAATGAACTGGGATGGAATGTACTATCAGGGCCCAAAGGGCTAAAAGCCATCAGCGTGTAGCCAACGATCCACCTTCAGCTATGAAAGTATCCGTCCGCGAAACAAAATATTTCCCTCTGCTTTTCACTGAAAGTTACACAGATAGATTAATGGTTATTAAGTTAATACCACAAATAACAATAACAACAACTTTACACCATGAAATAATAAGCATAACTCACTTTCATAACATTTTAGTGAGTTTATTTCGTGTCGATTTCCACTGTGCTTCGCCGGTTCTACTAACAGTGACCAATACGATGTTTATAAAACGTAATCGTATAACTTGTGTCAGTCAGGCGGCGGTCACACCATCGTACGACAAGCATCCGATTTTTGATACGACAGCCGTATACTACATCTGATCGAAATGAAAACTATAACTTTTCGTTGGTGGTAGCACCTACGTGTACGATGAAATTTTCATATACGTCGCCCCTGTGCGGCCGCATAAAATGGAAAGCTCTATGGAACATGCTCCATTTTTTGACGGATCAAATCCATTCGTATACGATTTTTTCAATATTTTGAAGGTCATGATAAAATGAGAGTATCAAAAACCACATAATTATGCATGTAATAAGTCATTGTTCTGATTCCTGGATGCACCGTGTAGAAGGTAGGTGTGCATCTTTGTTACCCCTGTTTTGTATTTACCCCAGTACGGTAGTGAACTAGTTCAGCGATCTGAACGTAGTGGCTACCCCTCTACGTTCAGATTCTTCCCATTTAAATCTATGGTAAAATTCCCCAACAAGTTTTAATGGGAACTCAAAACTCGGAAATAGGAATATATCAAGCTTTCGCCGTTATCACCGGCTGCATTCGATAGTACACGTATTTCCTTACATTTGTGCAGAGTCTATTGATCCAAATTATGTTTATCCTTTAATTGTCGAGATTTGAATACTTGTGAAGCGTCAACGACTGCTTCGATATCGTCGACGTAAATATAAAACAATAACCCGGTATAGGCGCCGAAACGAACAGAATTTTTCATAGATGGGAATCGGAAAATCCATCGCATTCGCGCAGAGGAGGTTTTCGAGTTTCCGAATCTGAACGCAGAGGGGCAGCCACTACATTCAGATCGCTGAACTAGGTAGTGATCTTATGAATATTGTGTAGATGATTAATCCTCAAGTGGGTTAACGTCTACGTCACTGCCGCCCCAATATTTTGATGTTTTTATTCAAATTTTTATTGAAAATTAAGATAATTTTATCAAATCATTGCAAAATACTCCCCCCACCATCCTTCCCAATATACAGGGACTCAACCATGACTTGGCCCCATTTTCATGATATTTCAATTTATACGTGCTCCTTACGGAGAGCTTTGACGCCATGGAAACGTACATACAGTGTGATCATGCAAGAATGCGAATCGCAGAGACATACGTGTACGGTAGATGGACTAGAAAATCGTATGCGATGGTGTGACCGCCGCCTGAATGCGAAAATTGCGACGTGTACGTTTTCGTTATGTCCTTATATTGTTAGTTGAAGCACATAATACAAGGTTTATTACATCGGGAGTGGAAATGCCGCAAGTGTGAGCTAATACAATTAGGAAATAGGAGTGTGTTCTTTTGGAATATCAAAACGAAAAGACTGCTTCGATATTGTCCATGTTTCTGTCTAAATATAAAACAGTAAAAACAATAACCCGGTAATGGCGCCGAGACGAATAGACCGTTTCATCGACGCGGAATCGGAAACTTGATCGCATTCGAGCAGGGGAGTGATAATCCGAGGAGGTTTTCGCGTTTCCGAATCTGGACGTATAGGGGTAGCCACTACGTTCAGATCGCTGAACTACAGTACGTGGAGAGTGGATTGTAACTAAATCACCCACGGAGTGGAGTTATCACCCAAGCTATAACTTTCAGTTTTTGCACATATCAACAAAAAACACAAGCAACGTTTCAGCCAATGGACCTCCGGGTTTAACCCGGAGGTCCATTGGCTGAAACTTTGCTTGTGCTGGTTATGCTTTGCAACAAATATGCAATTATTGCTTGGGTAGAATCTCCACTCTGCGGGTGATTTAGTGATAATACACTCTCCACGTTCTGTAGGTAGTCAGCTTATGATTATTACGTATAGATGATTAATTTTCAAGTGGTTTATCGTCTGCGTCACTGCCGCCCCAATATTTTGAGTTTTTTTTATCAAAATTTGTATTGAAAATTAAAATAATTTTAAAAAATCTTAGCATGCTCAGTACAGGGGTTCAATCATGACTTGGACCCATTTTCAAGATATTTAAATTTATACGTGCTCCTTACGGAGAGCTTTGACGTCATGGAAACGTGCATATAGTGTGACCATGCAACGATGCGAATCGCAGAGAAATACGTGTACGATAGACAGACTACAAAATCGTGTGGAATGGTGTGACCTCCGCCTCAATACGAAAACTGTGACGTGTATGTTTTCGTTGTGTCCTTAGATTGTTAGCGGAAGCACATAATGCAAGGTTAATTACATCGGGAGTGGTAATGCTGCAAATGTGTTCCAATATAATTAGGAAATAGGGGTCTGTTCTTTTGGAATATCAAAAGGGAGAGAGTCTTTGTGGTGCAGAATTCATCAGGACAGACTATCGCTGTTTATTCAGTAAAATGAAATGCAGTCTTTGCTACATTGATTTGAAAACAGTTATCTCTCATCCAACTCAATACCGAGAAATGATAAGCTAATTTTTTATAAAAAATGTTCCATATGAATTCAAGAGTATTGAACTATGAACTGATTTAGTGGAAAATGATGTTGCCACGTAATGAGGTTATCGGCTTCTTCTGGGAAGCTTAAAAAGAGAAATCAAAGATTTCGTTTGCATAATTGCACTGAGAATATGCGTTCTCCTCAAAGTAGTTTTTATTTTGCGGATTCGCAGAACACAAGCTCGATGAAAAAACACATAAATTCTGTTTGATACTTTTTATCCATGCCTTCCATCAAAGGGCACTTCCACGAAAAAAACACGCACTGTTAGATAAAATGTTAAGATTTAAGAAAAACCCAAAAATATCCTTCTGGCATTCAGATATAATCGTTTGTTATATATAGAACATCTCAAGTGACATTGAAGTGAAAAGATTGTTCTTGATAAAAAATTCATTTTGGTTGAACACCAGTTGTTTGATTTTTTTATAAAGTGACTTACAGAAAGCATCCATATTTAAGGAGTTTATTGAATTTGCTATCAGCGAGGCGGATGTTTCTGGTATCAAGTGGTATTTTTGTTCGCTGCCAAATAACTTTTTTTGTTGCCAAATGTATCTACCTCTGAGACCAACAGGGCCCATCTGCAATGCTAAAGTACTGCGGATGGCGCCTTGTACACAAAGCACGAAATTTTAAATTTGTATTACCTGGCTCTTTCAAGTATTTTAGTTGCAAAAAAGCCACAAGTGATAAAAATATAGATACCAAAAAGGTAAAAGACTGGTATTTACCCCTTGAACTCTTGTGGTATCGTCCATGCCAGTTCAATGACAGCAGATTAGAAGAGTACATATTCATTATTTCGGGTAGACAATCAATATTTTCAACGTGCAGCCTCGGAGCTGCACGTTGAAAATATTGATTGGTCCACCCCACACATTTACTGAACAGCTATCCCATTTAATGACGTTATGACGTATCATGTTCCTGGCCGGAAAAGCGGCCTCTTGGGTTCAAGGGGTTAACGTTTGCAAAATAATTTCATGGTTATTGTTTACTCACTGTTTATTCACTACAAATAAACTAGTAGCCATGAAACTTTCACTTATTATCTCCCAGAAGGGGCGCGTTGGCGTCGCGGTAACAGGTTCTCGTCAGATCGCCGAAGTTGAGCAATGTCGAGCGCGGTTAGTAGTTGGATGGGTGACCATTTCAGCGACTGATTCGCGCTCCCGCGTTGTGTCCTTGAGCAAGGCACTTCACCCCGATTGTCCACATGGAGGCACGATGACGCCGTGTACTAAGGCGTACTGCACGTCGATGGTGCGCATGTCCTCATCCAATCTAACCCTGGCTGTGCTGCAGTGCAGAGTTACGATGTTGGGGGGGGGGGGGGGGGGGCTGGCAGCTGCTCGTCGTTGCTGGGTGGTTCTCTCCGAGTACTCCGGCTTCCTCCACCCATAAAACTGTCACGGTCATGATTAGCCATTATGCATAAGTATGTGACCTTAAACACCAATAAATAAATATAAATAATATATCTTCCAGAAGGTTTATTTAAGAAATAACTGTTGTTTTCCTTCGGTTTATGCGATATTTATGATTAAGCTGGTGCTGAAAATTTTCGGTTTATATCGCATAAACCGAAGGAAAACAACAGTTATTTCTTATAATTTAATCCGGCTGTAATATTAAAATCTAAAAACTATGTGTACGTGAACGAAAAACTTTTAATTTTCGCAAAAGACAACAGTCAAACTCAGGAAAGTGTGTCACAAACAGGTCACGTCAATCATTGTCAAATTGTTTGTTGTTTTGATTTTCGATCGCAGACGACAGATATTTAGCAAGTCACGTAACAATAGCATTAAAAACATTTTTTTTGAGTTCCCCCAAAATCACGTTTGGATGTATGATCTTTTTATTCGTCTCCCACTTCGGTATATTTTATTAAATTCAATTGTTCCCGAGAAATTATCATTATATTCTCGCTGAATGGAGGCGATGAGAACTCGATCATTGATCTTTGTTTACAAGCTTGTTATCCATCTATCAGTCTGCAGTCACGCCCTCACGGTGACAATTTGAGTTGAGTGGGCGGGGCTTCCAGAGTCTTCAAAGTTGGATCGGATGTGTGCGAACGTGTATACATTCCAAATCATGACGTGATTTGGTTTATACGATTTTGACAACTTTCACGCTGTATGCTTTCAACCAATCAAACGCAGAGGCGGGGCAAATGATTAAATTATAACAAAAATTATAGAAGATAAAACGGATTAAGTAACAAAGAAATATTTTGATAAGAATCAGATTAACCCTTTACCTAACCTGAAAAGCAGACGACACTTGCAAAAATAATTCTTGAATAACTATTTTTTTTCATTTTTTGTCTCAAAAACATAGGTTATGACCCCTCGTTGGAACGAGCTCGACGAGCTCGTTCCAACGAGGGGTCATAACCTATGTTTTTGAAACAAAAAATGAAAAAAATAATGAAAATTAATTGGCGATTTTTGAGAATAGCGCTGGCCTATTTTGGCCGTTACGTTAGGTAAAGGGTTAAATGGATAAACTGTTTGTTCAGTTGACCCGTAATAAAAAGGCATGTTTACATCTGTTACCAATACATTACTTGACCGATGTAAATTCGGTTTTGCCTGTGTCGTTAGACAATGACTTTATCGAAAGCAGCTCTCTGTGATAATAAACCGCAAAGACCTACCAAAAATATATTTTGGGTGCCAGATGCTGTATTTTGGTGCCAACCGAATTTTTCAGCGTCATTGGCACCACCGGCTCCCGACACTGTGAAAACTATTCATCTATTTAATCTCCGTTGGTCCGTAACGTTCAGTTTTGTTTGCGTTTTATAGGCTTTTTTCACGGGTTCTGGGATTAATTTCCGTTTAGCAACACCATTCCACCGATCTTTCTGCACAGAAACGCGTCTATTCATTTACTTCATCGGGAGAGACGTAACATTTTCCTCCATTTTTATTTGTTTCGCGTGATTTTGTGCTCACGAGTTTGATAAAACAACGGTTTGTTCGCCATTTCTCTATATTATCATGTGACTAACACTGACTATGGTGGTAGGATTCTGTAAACAAAGGTGTGTTTTTTCTCTTTTCGTTGTTCTAACTTGATTATGGTGGACGCTGCTTAAGGTCTTATATCTTTCGATTCATTTGTTCATATATGATTATGGTACTGGTGTTTCTTTGAACTGTGGAATACTTCCTGTGTTCGGTTGGCCTCACCAGACTGGGACCCTCAGTAGCTCTACATATAAACATGCAAGTTTCCGTTTTTATTTGTTCCCAGTTGATCATGGTACTGAGGGGTTCTGAGAATTAAGGTACATTTCTCAGCTTTCATTTAGTTTAAACAACATTTATTTCCAAATGAGAGATTTATGGCAGGTAAAACGTCTTTCTATCGAACGTGCTGATCATGAATAATGAATATGAGTATAATTTGAGGAGACACGGAATCTTCAATAGGATCATGGTTGCCAAAACAATGTTAACCCTTTGAACCGTAGTGGTATCTTCCAAGTCAGTACAACGACAGCATTGGGAAGAGTCAATATTAATTATTTGGGAGGAAGACCAATTAATATTTTCAGCGTGCAGCCTTGTGACTGTAGGTTGAATATACTGTCTGGTCTACCCCTCACACCCAGTTAGTACACTCTTAGTAATGAAATTATGACGTATCATGTTCGTGGCCGGAAAAGTGGTCTCTCGGGTTCAAATGGTTTAGGGAGATTGGATTATACAATAATAACTTATAGTGAGCTAACAGTTCTACTTAACACGAGCCATAATGCAGCTGTTGCCACACCTAACAGGCACCACTGAAAGCAAATCAACACAATTCATTAGAAATGATCGGATGAAAATATAAAATTATGAACAGATATAAACACTTTCAAGATTTGATTCATTCGTGTAATATTCCGATCCATACAGTAAAGTACGGCAATGTTCCGCATTCATCATTATGAACGATCATAAAAAATGGGATATCTTTGTAAGAAATGGTCTGTTGTCTTACGTTCACTGCATGGACATAATGATAGGGCCATGCGAATCACACATTTTCGAATCGAATCGAATCTTGAATCGAATTGGGTCTACTATTCAAAATCGAATCGAATTCTGGGATTCATGAAGATGACCGATGGGGAGGGAGGGGGGACTGTAAACCTGATTGTTCCGGCTGCGATGGCTCAAGTCCCAACTGATAAAATATTCCAGCTACATCATCAAGACATGCCTTCCTGGAAGGCATGCCTTGATGATATAGTTGGAATATTACCCAAGGACGGGTGCGAGACTTACAAGCACTAAGCACTGCACGGGACTTGCCACTAGAAACAGCTTATTGTCAACATTGTTTGGAAACTTTAACTTTGTTTTCAACAGTGGAACTGACTAGTGAGACTGAAATTAGCATAGAAGGTGGCATGAGTCAGATACTATTTATGTTAATAAAGATTAAATTACACTCTGTCTTTATTTCCAGCATAATTTACATAGAAATTCCATCTTAACTATACGTTTTGTGAGACGACGACAATGACTAATAACAGGATATATTCCCGTGTAATGATTCGGAAGGAAACGAATCGGGCAACGGATTTCGAATCGAATCAAATATTAACTTAAGATTCGAAATCGAATCGAATCGAATCTCGAAGCTTCGAGGGGCCCTACATAATGGCGACTTGACACTTTTATTCACCTAGAGATTATCATCCCTTTACCCAACGTAACGGCCAAAACCGGCCTGCGCTATTCTCAAAAATCGCCAATTAATTTTCATTTTGTGCCTCAAAAAGATAGGTTATGACCCCTCATTGGAACGAGATCGTCGAGCTCGTTCCAATGAGGGGTCATAACCTATGTTTTTGAGACAAAAAATGAAAAAAAAAATAAAATAGTTATTCAAGAATTATTTTTGCAAGTGTCGTCTGCTTTTCATGTTAGTTAAAGGGGAGTTGGAGACTGTAGTGCTATATCTCTGTTTCTTGGGACACTGAAGTGCAGAAGTAAGGTAGTGGCCGACAAACATCAGAGCTAAGGTAACTATTAAAACTGGGGAGAAAAGTATTTTCTCTTCTCCCACGCGAAAATTATGTCTAATAGTTAAAGGAAGGGATGATGTTTGGTATACCCTTGTACCGTAAACTGCGGTGAATTGGGACAAAGAGTGAAGAGGGACAAACGTCGATAAATATTCAAGGTTTCAAAGTAGGTCTTAAAATCCTGGGATATTTCTGCATAGTTGTTTTCACTCAAATGGGTTCATATTAACTCAACCCAGTTGATTTGGGGCTATTTTTAACACAACTGAATTTAGAGTGTATTTAGGAATTCCTTCGTTGGGGTAAGGGTTGCACGGGTTACAGTACGGGCCACGGCTATTTGTGTTCTATCCAAATCATTTATGCAGCATTCAGAGCTATGGTCCTATTCTGTCCGTCCACGCACGGACGAGAACTGGTCCCATGAAAGTAAAATCCCCTTTCCCAATACCTTTTCATCAGGTTTGAACTTAAGCTTCCTAATTCGGTCAAGTCTTTGATACGATACGAGACACAGTTGATCCAAGTACACTGATTACTGAAAGCATCACCCAAACGTTTTTGATTAGTAACGTCACTAACTTGAAAATTTGACATGAAAAGCAGTAAATGCCAAGTTGGATCCTATTTTCGAGTTATTATCCTAAATTCTATTTTATGTGGAAAGAACTCAACTAACCATGGAAGTTCCCAACCAGCAACGACAGGAAGTGTGGCGACATTCGCAGAGAAACTCATACAGCCAGGCGACAGGAGACAAAATCAGATATGTGTGCAAGGAATAACATAGGACCGAAATTTGATCCCTTTAGAACACCTTCGTCGAGTGCATTAGAATCATGTGTCGTATATACCTTCAAGGCCAAGTTGCAAGATGGTGGAATCACGAGCTTGATTGTAATTAACACAAAATATTGTTTTCTTCTAAGAAATCCCATATCTTCTTGAAGACACTTTTTCAAAAAACATTAAACATTGTTAATGAAATCGGACGATAGTTAGAGATTAGGCGCGAATGGCGCGTTTTAAGTTTAGGAATTTTTCCACAGGAAACCCAATTGATTTGGATTAATTTGTAACCCAAATGATTTCAGAGTGTAGTTGGGGGCCTGTTAACCTCCTGAACCCTCGTTTCCTGGAATGGAATCGCTTTTGTGTACACTTACAGCGAGATGGGTCAGTCCAGTATCATACAGGGAGGATAAAATAATAACTGCAGTCTGAAGCCGTTTGGCTGCAGACTGCGGTCATTATTTTATCACCAATGCCCCGTGGATAGACCTCTTACATTAAGGCAAAAATGGGACGGAATTATGTTTTGGATAGAAACATCGGTCTTACGTGTTCAAAGGGTTAAGGCGCGTGTGCTCTCACCGAGAAATCGTGGACTTATTAAATCAAGTTCAGAAACATTCTGTCGAGTCATATAATATTTTGTGCTAAGTGTTAGCAGTTTTCGATTAGGGAATTGAATAACTGATAGCCTTACATGGGAGTCGTCAACAGTAGCTATTGGACAAAAAGATGCGCTAAAGACGTCCGCCTTTTTAGAATAGAGGGGAGGATTTGTTTTGGAATATTACGTTAAGAATTTCCGTTTTCCTCTAGCCTGTTATTTTATTGTCTCCAACCACGTTGATGCCTTATTAAGTGTATCATCAAATACGCCCTTAACTTTGTGATGACAGACATTTTTCGATTTATGGATGGCCACCAGTACTGTACGATATGTTTCCGTCGATATTTTCCCCATGTATCATTAGAAACCTCGCGTTTGGCATCACCGTAAAGCCGTTTTCTCTGGCAAATTAATAAGCTTGTGTTATTGCGCGTCTGTCGGAGTTCCGTTTTTTCATACAGTAATAACTTTATTGAGAATATATTTATCTGGTAGGGAGTTGATATTTTCTACCATGGAGTCTAAATTGACAGATAATAAAATCGCGTTCAAGTTGAGATGTCTAATTACGTTGTTCAGATCAGTATGCTTACCTTCATTATAAAACCTAGTGCGGTATTGAAACGTTTTATACGGTACAGTCGCCGTGGACTCTACGTAATCCACGCATCGGCAGTGATGTCCACGCAGGCGTTTACCAGGTAATAAAATCATCAGCAGCAAACTTTTAATTAATGAAGCCCCGGGTTGTACTCGGTGCTTCATTAATTCCATTTTTGATAATTATTTCTATAACTAGTGTTAATTAATTAAATTAATTAAAAATATTATTGCGTCCGTGAAAATATTGCCCACGCATAGAAAGTGACCATTTGTGGGAGAGGAGGGTAAACTCCTAAAAAAGTGTTTAGTACTTGTCCTCCAATCCAATTTGCACTAAGTGTATCAAAACAAATATGTTTAAACAGTGACCAGTCCATGGCCACCGTACTGTAATTTTTTTTTCAAATACTGTTTTAACACATGTTGTACAGTTACTACCCCTCATTAAATTGGGAAGAAATGAATCACGAGTTTCACATGTTATCACACTTATTACATTACGGAGGTCTGGTAGTGTGGCAGTAAAAGTTGTATAATAAGCTGGGTAATTAACAAGCTGTCGCGATTCAAAATAGTCCGTTATGCCTGTTCACTTACTAGTTGATGTATTTTCATAATTACCCTTAAAATATCCGGAAGTAATTATGTTGCAAATCCAGTATCTTTGGCTTTTTCAATAGAGGAAGTTATCAATCGCCAAGTTTCATTAGCAGAATTTGGAGGCCGAAAGATAGAGCACACCAACAAAAACCTTCATCTATTTCTCATCAATGACAAAGATCTCATGCCGCAAGTAATGTTCTTAAACGAATCTGACGCTGTAATCGCCCGGAACCAGCCTAGTCCTAAATATTGGGCAGTCCTGGGACTGTATTGTGCATTATTTTGAAGTAATAGCGCGTTGAGGAAGTGCACTGTTGTCCCTGTCAAACTTCATCATTAGCGTAACTCAATTCCTGTAGAAAAAAGCGTGCCCAACCTTTTGTAGATGTATGACAGTAAAGTAATGACGTAAAAAGATATTAAAATTCGACTGCATATACAGAATGAAGAGTGGATTATTACTTAATCGCAGAGCCATATATTCTCCACTCGAAAAGTAATTATAATTGTTTATAACAGCACAAGAAACACTTGCAAACTTTCAGCATATGAACCACCGGCTGCCTCCGGTGGTCCATGAACTGGAAGTTTGCAAGTGCTTCTTGTGTTGTCATCAGAAGTTGTAAATAATTTCCAAGTGAAAAAATCTATCCCACAGAGATTTAGTAGTAAACCACCCTCCACACACTGTAGTCTCAAACTTTTCTTTCTGTTCAATCGATTCAGTCCGTGATATCACTACCGCCCTCGCTTATAGCGCATTTTATCATATGACTCGTCCGTTTTGTTCACTTTAAAACATTTGATATTTTGTTTTCTTATTAATCAGTGATAAATAAAGCCTTCCGTCAATTTCATTGGTCACTTTCAAAACTAGACAATTTGATTAGCTGAACAAAATACAACTGGGCCACATTTTCATTATTTGCATAATTAGAGTTGGGAGCTTTCATTGGTCAATTTCAAAACTGGACAATTTGATTGGCTAAACAAAATACAACTGGGTCACATTTGCATAATTTCAGTAGGGAGAATTTACTTTATCTGTCCTATTTAGGGTGGGTTTTATTGTATTAATCTTTTACCTACAAGAAAAACGCCATTCATTTTTTTTTATATTTTCACTTTTTGCTACCAAAACATAGGTTATGACCCCCTCATTGGAACTAGCGTGTCGCGCTCGTTCCAATGAGGGGTCATAACCTATGTTTTGGAAGCGAAAAATGAAAAATTTTAGTTATACGAGGATGTTTTTTCCAAGTGTCGTCAGCAACTCAAGTTAGGTGATGGGTTAAAAAGTCATACTAAGTGGCTAATTTGTGTGTGTGCGTGTCTTGTGATAAATAGAATATGAAATGAGTGTTTTTCTCATATAATATTTATGAAACTCGTCCGAATTTTCCGTTTGGGCTCGCCAGAGGCTCGCCCAAACGGAAAATTCTTATACTCATTTCATTCTGTCCTATATATATGTTGCACTGCACAGAGCAAACGCTCTTGTGTGTTTCAGACTACTTAATTCTTCTGCAGTAAGGAGCGCATTAACTAACATTTTCTGTGCTAATTGTGACAGGACTTATAGTTTCAACTGTATATTTTCGCCCTTTGGGCCGTCCGAGTATTAGGCCTTCGGGTTATAGGATCTTTGAAGTTTTGTCCCTTCGGCATATTGGGCCTTCGGACTAAATGGACCTTAGATCTATCGGTACCTTGGAGTATTGAATCTTATGTATCTATATGTATGCAACCACTCCACTCGCATGTGAAATACTTCACAATATATTAAAATAAACTCATTAAAAAAAAACGGTTCACAATTCTCATCGATACTAATTTGGTAAAACAAGGTCAGAATTCCAACCCTCCAATGTAATTGTAAATAATGTCTTAGGAAACTCAAAAGTAATTAATTTACCATTAATATTGAAACATAACGAGTAAATATTGAAGCGACTACCCTTGATCAAAGAAAGTAGATTAATGTTATAAAGACCGAATGTGTTATCTTTTTAATTAAAATGTATTTCCCGTGCTTTGATGTCTGGTCTCTCGCCTTATAAGGACGTATTATCTACCGATAATACGTCTCGCACGTCACGTATCATGTAATCAATATGAAGTTTTTTTTCGTCGACTTGTCACGACACGGGCAGATTTCATCAAACATATCGGTCATATTTAGCTTCATAAATGTTTAAAATATAGCTCCCTGGGTCCTGTCGAACAAGTTGGCGGGCCACAACCCTAATTCGGGTCATGTTACGGGCTCGCAGATGGCGGGATTTGACGGTACGTTGGGTAAAGGGTTAAAACACACTAATTATCTGCTGTACGTCAAATCTAATATTGACTGGGTAAATATATACTTTTAGGTTCTTTTAAGGTCGAATTACGGTTATGAATAATTTAAATGCGAGACGAAACCAAGTGTGATTTGAATCAGCAAAATCACTACCTATTTACAAGACCGTTATTACACCTATCTTAATGATGGATTGTTCCTTATTTCTTTTTCCAGTTTTCCATAAAACTTTAATTAGATAAAGTAACACGGAAAAAAGCAATCTGTCTTGTTCAGTTCGCTTTTAGAACCGTGTTTCATATTGTATGAGAGTTATCTGTTGCCAATTCATCAGGTATTATTGGTTTTGACTAAAATTTAATTCACATATTCTCAGACTTTCACTGACCGAGCCTTTAAAACGGTCCTTTAGAGATCACTCCATGTATTTTGAAGACCTGCCCTTGTTAAAAAGTTTGTACTTTAGATGCCAAAATTATAATATAAAAGCGTTCGTCTGTGTATGAAGATAGGGAGCGCGGTGGCTGAATTGTTAGAGAATGGGACTTTGAACCGAAAGTTCATGGCAAGTCGTAACTGCGTTGTGTCCTTGGGCAAGATGCTTAATCCAGATTGCCCATGTGGTGACACGGATGAGCTGTGTACAAAGGCGTACTGCACGTCGATGGTGCACTTGTCTTCAACCACTGCTATCACTGCTTGTGCAGAGAATTATGGGAGATTCTACCAGTTGCTCGCCACTGCTCGGTAGGTCTCTCCGGATACTCCTGGCTTTTTCCATACATAAAACTATCGGAAACGAACAACCCTGGCTGCTGAAAACGTTATTAAACCCCAATAAACAAACAATGTATGGACATATACTCGTTTATTGATAATGCGAGTTTCACCCTTCGCGCATCACGAACAGCACACGGAAATAATTCGGTTAATAACTTGAATTTTTTAATTTTTGTCTAAAACAATGCTTATGACTCCTATTGGAACGAGCTCAGCGAGCTCGTTCCAATAAGGGTCATAAGCTATGTATTGGGACAAAAAGATGGAAAAGTAATAAAAAACTGAATGGCGATTTTTTTGTGAATAAAGTTAACGGTTGTTCCTTCGCGTCAGAGAAAGGGTTACCTGTGAGCATTATCTCCCTTGGATAGCTGTTGTTTTCAAACTAAAACCCAATGGTTGCAATTTTATAATGATGTGGAACATCCTTACCCGAATTCTGGCTTGGCCTGGGTAAGGGTGTTGAAAGACAAGAACTTGCCAATACGCCACCCTACTTGATCTTATCACTGGTATTTCCCGGTCAAATGTATCTGGCAACCTTGAACACACGTGACAGAAAGTTAAGTTATGCGCTGCCTTCACACCTGTAGGGTTCTAAACGATTCCAAATGAAACAAAAAAAACAATTCAAGTTTTGTTAATGAATTAACAAATGGTTGGTGTGTGGATAGGCATTGAGTCTTTGATTACACACAAGCTGTCTTCAGAAATAAGCTAACGGAGGAAAATAAAGAACCGTTGATATAGGGAGTGACGGGTGTCTTTTGTACACTAAATACTTAATGTTCGTACCATCTGTTTCGATTTATAAGAAATAAAATGTTCATACGGTTTATCGTTTATTTTCGTAAAATTTTTGTTCTGTAAAACGACAGTCCAAAAAGGTAGCAAACAGGAAATGAAAATACAGCCGTTAGTTTCTTGCAGTATAGTATCAAATGTATCCATCCATTCACCTCATACCTCTCGTAACTTAACCCTTTTCCCACCACATGCGATATCAAACTTTTGTTATTGTAACTTTTTTTTCAAATTATAAAAACAAAAAATACATATCGATGAGCTCGTTCCAATGAGGGGTTACATGATATGTTTTTGTTAAAAATTAAAAAAAAACCTAAATAATTTCAAACGTTCAGTTTATAAATTACGCGGGTATATGCGACGAATTCGTCAGGTACATAGTAACACAATAAGCCGACTTCAGTCTCTCTCTTTCTCCTCTCTCTGTCACTCTCTCTCTCTCTGTCACTCTCTCTCTCTCTCTCTCTCTCTCTCTCTCTCTGTGTCTCTGTCTCCTCTCTTCCCCCCTCTCCCCTCCTCTCTCACTCACTCTCTCCCCCCCTCTCTATCTCTTTCTCTCTCTCCCCGTCTCTCCTCCCCTCTCTCCTCACCTCTCTCTCTCCTCTCTTTTTTCTCCTCTCTCTCTCTCCCCTCTCTGTCTCCTCACTCTCCCCCTCTCTCTCTCCTCTCCTCTCTCTCCCCCTCTCTCTCCTCTCTTTCTCCCCATCCTCTCTCTCTCTCCCACTCTCTCCCCCTCTCTCTCCCCCTTACTCTCTTTCTCTCTCTCTCTCTTTCTCTCTCGCTCTCCTCTCTCTTTCTCTCCCCCATCTCTCTCCTCTGTCAAACAAGAAGGCTAATTATTGGTGTATCTCTTCGGAGTGGCGTTTGCTCAATTTTTATGGTGGAAGGGCATTTCGACCAGACAATTGGATGCCGTAGACTCGGAATCGACTCCCATCGGGGCCAACTTCTGAGTTTTCAGTTCAGTGACTCGGACCTAACACAATGCCTGGTAGAATTACTGCTTGACATAGGCAATGTAAAATTAAATTCAAGCAGTTGCATCTTCACAGATCTTCCGTTAATCGAAGTGCCTAAAATCTGGAACCATAGATCAATGCATAGCTTCATCTTTAATACTTCTGACCCAAAAATGACACTGTAGCGTTATAAGACAATGCTTTCAGAGTGGTCAGGGTGGGACATTACTTCAGTCCTTTCTCACAAGAGATTAAATCTGGAAACAAAACGAAGTGAACTAATTTTTCGTGATTCGATGAAGGAGTACTGAGAAGAACGGCTTAACCCTTTACCCAACGAATCGGCCGCAACCGCCCGCGTAATATGAAAATTCAGAAGTTGAAAAAATATTATTTTTCCAAAAATTCCAACAAAACCATATCATGTGACCCCTCGTTGGAACGAGCTCGACGAGCTCGTTCCAACGAGGGGTCACATGATATGGTTTTGTTAAAATTTTGGAAAAATTTCAAAAAAATGATATTTAAAATAATAAATTTTGATATCGTCTGCGTTGGGTAAAGGGTTAACTACTACTTGGTCATAGACAACAACATTCGAGAAAGATGAACCTCTCCAGATGCTACAGAAAATCCGTTGTACAGTACATGGGGAATGGACTGTAACTATATCACCCGGAGAGTGGACTTATCACCCAAAGTATCACTTTCAAATTTTGTAAATTTGAACAAAAAACAAACGCGACGTTTCAGCCAATGGACCTCCTGGTTTAACTTTGCTTGTGATTGTTATGCTTTGCAACAAATTTGAAATTATTGCTTGAGTGGAATCCCCACTCAGTGGGTGATTTAGTAATAATACACGCACTGTACGTTTCACCAAATCGTTTTTGAAAAGCTATGCTGCAAAACGTCGAAAGCAACACTCTAGTAAATCATATTTATGAAAGTATTTAACCTTTGAATCATGGTGGCATCGTCCATGTCAGTTCAATGACAGCAATTAGACGAGTCCATATTCATTATCTGAGGTAGACCAATCAATATTTTCAACGTGCCGTCACGGGGCTACTGGTTGAAAATATTGATTGGTCTAAACAAAGTTTCTGCAAGTGTGATGCCACAACGTCCCAATCATATAGAGCATCGTTAGTTTATTTATTTATTTATTTATTTATTTATTTATTTATTTATTTATTTATTTATTTATTTATTTATTTATTTATGTTATTTGGTGTTTAATGTGAAATATTTCTGCACACTAGCTAATCGTGACCGCAAAATGTATATACCCAAGTATATACCCACTTTGCCCATTTTAGAGAACTTCCACCACAGGCTTTGGTGACTGGGCCCTATTTTAATAGAGAAACAGATCCTATGCTTCCTATGTGGACAAAGCAGGACCAACAAGACAGTCTAACGACATCCCTATCCCCCGCCGACTTTTATGTTATGACAGGAATATTCTCATTATCAACCTGGACATGTATTGATACCCAATAATGTTATTCATCATATATCATTTAATTTCTTCAATCGCAACTGAAGATATCATCCCAAAATCTGTAATTTTTGTAAATTCAAAGTCGACAAGGGCTATAACTCCGGTAAAATTATTCAAATCAAAACTTCCTTTCCATATGAACATGTCTACATCATACTCATACTGCACACCACGTTTCGTAGAAATCCAAAATCCAAAAATACAGGAGGAGTTCAGTGGACAATCATTTGTGATGGAAAGTTTACTATATCCAAGGGCTGTAATCATGGAAAATCCGTCACATCCAAAATTCCTGACCACATGCACATCTACATTTGATACTGATACTTCAGACCAAGTTTCATAAAAATCCAATAAGAAATGTAGGAGGAGTAAACCCGACAAGACTTTGTGATGGAAATTTTGCTATTTCCATGGGCCGTAACCACGCAAAATTCGTCGCATCGACAATTCCTGATCACATCTACACTTAATACTGATACTTCAGACCAAGTTTCGTACAACTCCACGGAAAATTGTGTAAGTTAAGCGGACAAAGTTTGTGACGGACGGATGGACGGACCAGCAGACGGACTGTCGCACTGACAGACGAACACTATTTCAATATTCTCCCCCAGACTTCGTCGACGGGGGATAGATTATTTAATTTATTCATTCACAACTGAAGATATCTTCCAAAAACCTGCAATTTTGGTAAATTCAAAGTCGACAAGGGCTATAACTCTGGAAAAATTATTGAAATCGAAATTTCCTTTCCATATGGACATATACACATCATATTCATACCGCACAACAAGTTTCGTAAAAATGCAATAAAAAACACAGGAGGAGTTAAGCGGACAAGCCTTTATGATGGAAATTTTTCTATTTCCAAGGTCCGAAACCATACAAAATTCGTCGTAGCTAAAATTCCTGACCACATGCACATCTACACTTAATACTGATACTTCAGACCAAGTTTTGTAAAAATCCAATAAAAAATGTAGGAGTTAAACAGACAAGCCTTTGTGATGGAAATGTTGCTATTTTCAAGGACCGTAACCACACAAAATTCGTCGCATCGACAATTTCTGACCACATGCCACTTCATACTGATACTTCAGACCAAGCTTCGTAAAAAACCCACTAAAAAATGTAGGAGGAGTTAAGAGGACAAAGTTTGTGACGGAAGGACCGATTGACGGACTGACAGACTGACGGATTGACTGACGGACTGACTGACGGACGGACGGACGGACGGACGGAAAAACGGGAGTTGTGGGCTTAATTTTTTGCGGAACAATCGATCATTTTAAAACGTTCGGATAACCTCTAAAAGGTCGTATTTAGGAATTTTTTTTTGGGGGGGAGGCAAAGGGTGGGGGGGGGGGGGGGGGTATAGACATGGTTGGATCCCCCAAGATGAACCTGAAGAGCGGGGCAACGGTAACCCCAGGCTTTAATTGACTATAAACCATAACATAAACCCCGAAAAATCGCTACAAATCGATTCTTGCCTCAAAAGTCTCATATTTTAGACATTAACCTCATAATATTTGTACTTAAGCTCATAACCTGGAAGTAAGCACGGACACCATTTCAATATCCCCCTCCCGGGGAGCACAGTGGCTCAGTGATAGACTGTTGGACTTCTATGCTAGAGGTCCCAAGTTCGATCCCCGTCCGGGACGACCCGCATTGTGTCCTCGGGCAAGGCACTTTATCCCAGTTGCCTACATGGGAGCACGATGACGCCGCGTGCTAAGGCGTACTGCACATCAATGGTGCACATGTCTTCAGCCGCTGTAACCCTGCTTGAGCTTGAACAGAGTTAGAATGTTGAGGAGCTGACAGTTGCTCGTCGATGGTCGGTGTTTCTCTCCGGGTACTCCGGCTTCCTCCACCCATAAAACTGTCAAGGTCACGATTAGCCGTTGTGCATAAGTATGTGACCTTAAACTCATTATTTGGAGGTAGACCAATTAATATTTTTCAGGAGGCTGCACGTTGAAAATATTGATTGGACTACCACACACATGCATTTAGCATCCATCATATTTAATGAAATTATGAAGTATCATGTTCCTGGACGAAAAAGCGCATGCTCGGGTTCAATGTCCAAGTATGTAATATTACGTGGTCGCAACGCTCGGCAAGTTTCGTTCGTAATACTACGTACCGTATTCGCAAAAGTTTAATCAATGAAATAATTCCACCAAATACTGTCTGAAGCAAATGGGAGAGTCGATATTGCATTTGAATTTCTTACTGACACTTCTTGCCAGTTTGTCCTTCGATGTGCTGCCTTTCTGCCATCCGTCAGTTGTGCCTTCCTGCAACAGTATATGTCCGAAATGACAAATGGAACCTTCTCTACTACCCACCGGAACACCCCGACTATAACTGTAACCCGTTTTGAACCAGAGAAGCCCTTTTCCGGCCCTGGAACATGATACGTCATAATTTCATTAGATATGTTAGCTGCGAAGTGAATGTGTGGGGTGGTGGACCAATCATTATTTTCAACATGCAGCCCCAAGGCTGCACGTTGAAAATATTAATTGTTCTACCCCTTCACAATGAACATGGACTCCTTCAATTGCTGCTATTGGCCTGACATGGAAGAAACCACCAGATTTCAAGTCGTTAAGACATTACAGGGAATACCATTTTCTACTCTTCTATTCGTTTCTTCCTAGCTGTTGATACAAGTATATGACAAATCATCCTTTGCTGTCCCTTGATAGAGATCTCAAACAGTCAGTGCGAGAAGATGGCAGAGTATTAATTAATTTCAAATCCTTATTTGCTATCCTATAACAGATTTTTACTGATTCGTTGGCATTTTTTGATATATAAATGATCTGCAGGGAAGTTGTAGTTGAAAAGGAAGGATATAAATCGAAAACCCGTTTTTTTCGTGAAACTAAAAATCAATCAAGTTTTATAACCAAACAGCTCAAGTTGCTAATGTTTTCGATAGTTTCGTAGAGTTGAGAGTCATTTTGTTTCTAATCATAACGGAAATTATAAAACCAAAGGATTTGTTTCGTAATTACAAACAAATTGTGAAACATCAGTCGGATTTAGTTTGCTTCTTTAAGGTCAATCGATATACCAATATTCAAAGGTTTTCCACCAATTAAATACACACTAATTTTGAGTTTGTTTCTCGTTTCGAGCAAATACAACATAGAAAATAATTCTACTTAACACGTCCGTTGTTTGATCATCTCCAGTAACGAACGTAATTGTGGTGCAGACACCATTGGAATTCATGGTGATGTCACTCACGTGGAGTCCAATAAAGCACTGTTGATTTATTCCATTTTACAGATAGGCTTCGATTCTCCAAGACTTTCGTTTGCGATCGTATTTTGATGAATAGTCACGCACTGCACGTGTCGACCACCGAGATATCGACGTGTGGTTTCTCCACACTTATCTTTTAGGATTGCTACCTGATCCATTTCATATATTTTACAGCACAACTGAAATTTTCTTCAATGGGCACTGTATTTTCAGTGGATTTTCAGGTGATGTTATTTTCTCCATGAATACTAGTTGATCATGTGATCTGTCCCATAAATATCAGTTGATCATTTGGCATTTGAACACCGCGCACTGATATTACGCACTACATTGGATTTTCCAGTGTCTATATTTACATTCTGTAATCTCTGTTTACGTTCTATAAATAGATGGTTTCCCAACTCGAGTGGGTGTTGTATTTAAGGCACTGTATTGACAGTTTACGGGAACTGTATTTTATCTTACAATCAACATGTATTTTGTCAGTATTAACTGCGCAACTGCCATGTATCCGACCCTCTGATACAGATGTTTGGTTCAAGGGGTCGGATACAAGCACGTTCCTTTCGCATGAGTTCCATTTTTTTTTCTTTTCGGTCATCCGCACGAATAAATAGTTCGTTATATATTCGTCAACATTCTTGACTTATCCCCAATATATTGTAAGATAAAATGATTATTACCATAATGTGGATGTACAAAATATGTATCCGAGTCGAGCTCCGGGTTCTAAGGGCAGATCACGACGAGTCTTCGATTCGTCGTGATCTGCCCGAAGGAAACTCTCTCGTCCTGGGTTTGAACCCACGCTATGCCATTTATAACTGAATTATTTCCTTCATAATACCCGCGTGTTTGTACATCCACCTCGACTCACCACTTAATATCCGAGATACAAGAATTTTATGCCTCCTGGGGTGCAGATCCTTACAACATCTCACAACTCGTAGTATCATTTTTGAGTCGATGGGTCCGGCTTTACCAACCACGGTTCGGCCGTGATTGGGAACACTTTTTTGAATTATAATCCCCAATATTGTGGGACTATAAATCGAGGCCCACTTTGGTCGTGTTTTTCCGGAAGTTGAGTTCAGCTGCCGTGGACTGGTCGTAATTCACACGTGGACAGTGATGTCCACGCATGCGTTTACCAGAAACAAAAATCATCATCAACAAAATTTTAATTAATGAAGCACCGGGTTGTACCCGGTGCTTCATTAATTAAATTTTTGATGATTATTCCTCCAATAGTGTTTGGAATCTAATTTTATTGTGTCCGTGGAAATATTGCCCACACGTGGACACTAACCAGTCCACGGTGGTCGTACCGTATTGCCAGTGCATTCTGTACTTGTCAAACAACGTGTCCATTATCCAATGTTTTGTGTACTATTAAATTTGTTTTCAGAATCGAGTTGTGTATTGGCAGTAAAGTACATTTCGTGGTTACTTGTTATACTTCAATCGATTTTCCTATATTAAACACATAAAGTAGACCATTGGTAAAAGTTAAAAAGGTGTGTAGATTTGATGAAAAAAATAATACAGTGTAGAATTTCTAATTTACAGAAATTAGTATTGACAAAAAAATATCAATTACTTTAGCATAGTATTAAAATGCCAAGTATTATTTCTGTTTGCGAATCAATTAACCTGAATGGCAAACGGTAAAATCAATCAGATTTTTTTGAAAGACGACATCCCGGTCAACGACCTCAATATTATAAGTTATTGTGATGAGTTGACGGTAACATTGTCTGAGGTTTGCGGCTCGGAGCTTATGTTCAATTACGTGTATGTTCCAATAGACACTACCTGTAGCCCAAAACCTTCATTGTAAAACACGAGAGATTTATTTACCAAATCTGTGATCATTAAAAGTTACCTTCTGGAAGGCAACTTTTAACGATCACAGGTTTAGTAAATAAACCTCCCTTGTACCCACGACGGCACTGGATAAATAATCAATAAACCAAATAAACTCATTCCATCTTAGTTCAAATCGTAAATCAGTTTGCAAGTTCAACAAAACTTTATGCGGAACACCCTCTGTTGCACGTGTGAAAGATCCAGAAAAAATGAAGCTGCTTGCTTGTCACTCGGTTGATGAAGCAATTACGAAATGGGCGACGTCATTTCAAATATTTCGCGTTGTGACGTCATACGCTAACATTTGCCACTTGAGCCGTAAACATAGAATATACTAAGCGAGCTCGCGTCCAATCAGAGGAGGATATTTTAGTCTTATTGGAACATTATATGTTATTGTGATGAACTGACGGTAACATGGTCTGAGATTTACGGCTCGGAGCTTATGTTCAACCGAGACGCGCCATCACTATAACGTATATGTTCCAATGAGAGCCTACCTATACCAAAACAAAATCCACATCGTGAAAAGGACAAGGCCACTTTTAACGATCACAAATTCAGTAAATAAACTTCTCATGTACCCCACGCCTTCACTTGACAAATATTGAATAAATCAAATAAAGGTCTAGGTCATCTCATTTCAGATAGTAAATTGACTTGTAATTTAAACAACACCTCATTCGGAAAATCGACAAAAATGAAGCGGTTTTGTATGTCATTCAATTCATGGAATAACTGAGGAAGGGGCAACCTTATTTCGAACATTTCGCATGGTGACGTCAGACGGTAACATATGCTACCGATGTCGTAAACTCAGAAAAAACTAGGCGAGCTGTCGGTCGTCCAATCAGAAGGCGGGGATTTTAGTCTTATTGGAACATATATTCATGCACTTGCATCATACATACAAGGTTATGTTCGTATAGTGCAACAGTTCACATCACACAAAAGGGCTAGTGAAACCTATAATACACCGGTGGGTCCAGGAATTAGTTTAAACAATATTTTTATTTGAAAAATTATTATGTTAAATCTATACATCAAGTGGAACAAGAAAGAAGACGAATACTCAAACGAAATCACAATTAACACTGCAGGATAATCAAGACCCTTCGCGTAAAACAGGGGGCTGTTTAACGAGTTATTATTAATAGAACCAGTGCTCTCACTGGACTGAAACTCTCTGGTGCCACATTTTGAGCGGATCTGGATATTTCAGTGACAAATAAAATATTTTGGTGCAAAGACACTAATAGGATAGGAGGGATGTACTTTGCTGGGTGAGTCAAATAAACAGATCGAGTTTTGAAAAATGAACATGTCAGGACATATATAGAATACACCCATATTCACGAGTGGTGAACATTTGGTACACCAAGCTACTTTGGGTATATTTTATTTATACCAGGATCGCCAGATTATTAAGAGTTTCTATTATTTTTTCTCGATTTTACTGAGCAGCAGCCGTACATACATACATGCGAATCTGTTTTTGTTTACATGAGCTTCGGTGGGCGGTACTTCCGCTGTCAATTTTATCGCCGAAACGAAATGAAAAAAAGAAACTCAGCCTTTTTCGTTTTAATAACATAATAACATACTATTTCGAGTTATGCATGCTTTATGGACATGACACAATGCATGTTTGTTAATTTTTGGCATCTTATGAGGTAAACCCATTTAAAAAAGTAATATATAATAGCCACTTCCATTTCACTCTTCGCGAGGCGACGTGCGATAAATTTAGACAAGTTTGCATTCAGGTCGACGTCACTAAAGGTTAACGGGGATGTAGTTCTACTGTAGGTGTAAATTTTAACTATTGAAATCCCATTACTGGTGTGTTCATCACGGTTGGTGTATAAAGCAAAAATTTATGTCATAGGCTTTTCATATATAGTAGAATAGGTAATCATGGTATAAATACCGGTTTTTACACTTAGAAGATAACGATTAATCGACTAATTGCTGTTGATCCTTTAGGCTTAACAAGTCGCGAGTTTTTACAAAAGGCAGCACTTAATTAGATATTTGAATAAGAGTTACCCGCCTTGAAATGTTGCAATCTCTAAAAATAAGCAGCCGTGGGAAAATATATTATTTCAATAAACATTTGAAACATTCTAATGAAATCTTGCATTATTGTTGAACATTCCAGATGAATAAAGATGGTGATTAGATGAGTTTTGTACCTAAAAAATACCATTGACTTTTGATGTGGTTTTGTCAGAAATTCCCTGAAAAATATGTGCACGTGACCGGTACTTCCGTTCCGGTCAGGTTTTCTCTCTTATTTGTTGCATGACCCCATGTTTTCGGATCAGAAAAGGTTGTCTGAAGGGTAAAACTTGACAAAGATATTTGAATGCCAAAATTAAAGTGATGTGATATTTGTTTTGCTTGAACGTTATAATGGTCGCTCATGGGAAAATATTTACTGCTGTGATAACAAATACGCTATACCGTGGCGAGGCACTCACGACGGTATAAAAGTATTTATCTCATTAAATGTAGCCTTTTGTAAAGTTGATAAACGACATTATTTCCAAATGAAACAAAATACTGCATTTTGATTGACTGAGAGGTACGGTGTAACTTGCAATCCACAGTGGCTTTTTTTACACTGTGGTTAACCACTGTGTAAAAACAAGAATATACAATAGCAGGCTATATGCCTAAAATGCAATTCCCATTTTTAATTGTTAATTCATACCTTCTGCTCAGTTATCTTAGAACAAACATAAAAATACAGAAAATTTATTATTTATGTGCAATAAAATATTGCAGATATGGATGTCATTGGAACTGGCTCATTGAGCCAGTTCCAATGACATCCATATTTGTCTGGTTTTATTTATTAAGAAACTTACAGAGTACAAATTTTCTGTCAGTTTTTTCCCACAATGTAGGTTAAAGTATTAAGTACACCAAAATTCTAGAAAATAAATCCGTTATCCTTGTGTTTTCCAGGGTGTATGGGAATTTACACCGGTTTGGGAACTCGTAAACCCTTCGGCTTTGCCTCAGGGTGTACGAGTTCCCAAACCGGTGTAAATTCCCATACACCCTGGAAAACACAAGGATAACTAATAATATTACTGTTCAGGAAAAACAATGCCGCATTACCACTCACTTGACTTTTGATGTGGTTTTGTTGGGAATTCCCTGAAAATATGTGCACGTGAGTGGTACTTCCCTTCCGGATTTACTCACTAACAATTAACGCTCTTACTTTACTTGTACTTTGCGTGCGATAAGCTTGACTAGACAAATGGTAGAGTACAGATACCATTAGTTACACGGCGTTTCAGCAGGGCGTACGGGACTGTGTTGAGTATGTTGTGTAGTAGAACACAGTATTTTCCAGCACTCGTAAACATTCCCAATGACGCAGATGAAAAGCTGGGCAGAAAGGGAACAAAACATGTTTTAATCCAATTCCAGAGTAAAGACCTTTTTGCGCTAAATGATTTGTAAAAAAACCGGTGGTGCTGTTAATAAGTAATTGTTACGACGTGGGACTGTCCATCCTCTTTCGAGTTGTCGTTCAAATTTTAGCGTGTATGATGAAGATGTGATAGATACGCGTAACTGATTTACTTCCTTCTTGTATCCCTGAGGAATTAACAGTAATTTAAAAGAGAGCCTTTATTTATATTACACTCTGGCTGGTATGACAGTATTTTACATAATTTACCATAATGTCCAGAACAGAAAAAAAAATTACTTCAATATCTCTGTTCCTTTACGTCATGTACGGTTATAATTTTCTCGATTATTCTCATTGGGTCGTGTGGGAAGAAGGTCAGGGACGCCAGAAACACGGGGACAGAGGAGGCAGCTGCCCTCCCTGCCTTAGGACCACGGGTAGGGGTGCGGGAGAGAGAAGGCAGACAACGTCACTCAATTTTTATTCTCTGATTTATTCTCGAAATACAGTTAAAATACACCCCGAATCCGTTCTGGGAGGTTTCAAAATTCATTTGGGGAGTTGGAAGGAGAGGGAGGGGTGATGTGCCCCCCCCCCCCCCCTCCCATCTGGAGAGAGACACCTTCTCTCAAACTCCCACATCTCGGTACGTCGGCATTCGAGACAGGCATGCTTCGTGATGTCATGGCGGGGCAGCTGGTGCTAGTAAATCCCTTTTTTCCGGCGTCTGACACCACCCTGCCCACTTCCGCCATGAAGTGCTTCCGGCACCCCTGAAGGGCACAATCTATAATTGACTTGCTTTATTTAATTGTAATTACACAGGAATGCCGATATACAGCCAAGACAAATATAAACCATTTAACACTCTTCCTGACGTAACGGCCAAAAAATAATGTCGATCACTATACAATAAATAGCCATTTAATTTTGTTCCCAATTTTTTCCTCAATAATAGCTAATGGTCCCTCAATGAAATAAGCTCGAGGAGTCTTGAGCTATGTTTTTGAGACAAAAATATGAAAATTCTTAGTTATTAAGCAAACTTGTTTGAAAGTATCGTCGAATATTTGTGATATGTATAGAGTCTAATACTGGTAATGGGTCAAATATGGGTAATTATGTATTTACTCAAAACACTAAAAAACTGTCGTATTATGTAATCAGTCTGTCTGTAAGTCCGTCTGTCGACATAGAACTCGACCGTCCATTGACATTTTTGTTATTTTGCAGTAGTACAATTCAAAATGGCTAAAGGGTGCATTTAGCAACGCCTGGCGGTTCTCTTGTTAGAAATGGATAAGTATGATGGTGGTGTACTCTCCCTGAAAGCGTGTTTGTGTCTGGGAGGGGGGGGGGGGGCGAGCAAATATGGCCAACATGGTTTTAACAACATAACTTGAAAAATGTGTACCCTCGGAAACGTTTTCCCCCTCGTTTATCAGGTCTTGGAGTGTGTGACGAAAAAGTATGTGTGGTGCAGGGTGGGATGGATGGGGTCGCAGAACACCGATAGATATACTTTGCCTACCACATCTCTTTTCGAAGCAAGCTAGATACTGCAAACGTAAATCGGTGCGGAAGAAATAGACAGATATGGCCTTTTAACCGCAAAGCAAAGGATATCCCAATTTGTCCTTTTTTATTATTGTGGTTTTAAAGTTTTCAAAAAAAAATTCAATAAAATAATATCATGTGACCCCCTCAATGGGACATGATCGACGAGCGTGTTCCAATGGGAGGTAACATGTAATGGTGTTTCTGAAATCTTTTGTGAATTTCTTTTTTACTGCTCAATTTGTAAATTACGTAGAATGATTGAGACCGATTTATGGGGCAGAGGATTGAATTCAATGTATAGTAGACACGTATAACGCCAACGGAAAAAGGTGTAAACAAATATTCACAGAAACCAGAACCGGGACAGAGTTCTGGTTTCACCCCATCTGTAAAAAATGAAAGTAATTTATTTAAGGTGCTATACAAGTAATGGAAAGTTAGCTTGAAAATAGATCGATGAATCCAAAAATCTAAACGAAATAATAGTCTGTCTGTGTCACCTTTTTCTGTCCATCCGTATTTTTAACCCTTTACCCAACGTAACGGCCAAAACCCGCCAGCACTATTTTCAAAAATCGCCAATTAATTTTCATTATTTTTTTCATTTTTTGTCTCAAAAATATAGGTTATGACCCCTCATTGGAACGAGCTCGTAGAGCTCGTTCCAATGAGGGCTCATAACCTATGTTTCTGAGACAAAAAATGAAAAAAATTAGTTATTCAAGAATTTTGTTTGCAAGTGTCGTCTGCTTTTCATGTTAGGTAAAGGGTTAAACAATGCTTCAGAGTTTGGAACACGAAAAACAACAACATGTCACCTATTTTCAAGCTGATTTCCCATTATAAATATAGCACCTTAAAGAGGTCTCAGCCTTGGATTCCCATTCTATCTGAAAAAACTATCAATGAACTTTTAATTCTCAGGCTCTTAATGGGATTGTTCTCTTAATGTTTTATTAGCGGAATACCATCAATTCTTCTTTGTGAATACTTCATTTCTTATGACCTCCGTGCATGAATCGATACACAATTTAAAAGCAAAAAGACAAGCGGATAAACATCATATGTCACAAACTGGCCATTGACTTACAAATATTGATCAGATTATTTTGCAACATTTATGGTCAACCGTTTCAGAATAATGCTGACATCATACCCCAAAACCTTTGAGTCAAGGAATGGAAAAATAATAAAATTTGAATGCCGATATTTTTGCAAGTAACAGCGTCGTTTTTAACCCTTTGAACGCGAGAAGCAGTTATCTGTCCAAGTAACATGATCGTCATCAGTTCATAAAGTAGGACGGCTGCAACGTGAATATCTGGATAGACTAATCAATATTTTCAACGTGCAGCCCTAAGGCTGCACGTTGAAAATATTAATTGATCTACCCCAAATAATGAATATGGACTCTCCCAACGTCTGCCATTGAACTGACATGGAAGATACCACCAGGGTTCAAAGGGTTAAGGAACGACAATGATTGGTAGGAAACTGCAACTATTTCACCGAAGACCCTCGACAAAGTTTCTTCGGGGTTTTGGTAGATTTTTGGACACGGAGTCCAGACGCCGAATATACCACAGGTCAAGAGATAGAAACCTCACTCCACCGAACACTTGGGATACGACTGATTTTGGAATGGGACAGATCCATTCAGCTAGGAATATCTTGTAGTAGTTTTTCAGGTAAATGATTCGGAGAAAACACAAAGAACTGATATATAAAACGGGTTATTTGTAAATCAGCATGTGCACTTATTGTAAAAAGTAACTTACCTGAAGTGGAGAAATATTGTACAGCGCCCGAATGATATCTGAAAATAAAAATAAAAATAATGCATTTGTCGTTCTTTCATAGGTAGAAATTTCATAATTATGGCATTAATACTTATAGTCAATCAATCTGTGAATGAGTTTTATCAGTTACACTGTGACGTGTTGCATTAATTTTTTCCCATAAATGGACGTTTATTCGAACAATAAAATCTTGGATAAATATTTGCTTTATTCACCTAATAGCAGCTGCCAATAGGGTGATAAATTTCCCCAGCAGGTGTAACACTGAAAGAATTTATTCCTGTAGAAGAGACGGACATGTTGACCTCTGACCTCAACCACATTAGTATTGTCATGACCTGTTTTACGTTTGTGGACAGTGGGAGACATAATGAACAGACGTTTATCAAACGTTGACTGTCGCTGAAATGTTTAGTTTTAGAATATATGACACATTTCAACTTTGTCTAACAATAAAACGAACAACAATTAACAAAGAAAACATAAAGTAAATCAATCGAAACCAAGCGTTGAAAAGCATACAAGTTCCACTGTGAAAGGCGGGGCATGATGAGTGATGTTTCATTTTCCAAATTAGGAAAGTGTAAATAAACAAATGCACGTGTCGTCTGCTTTATTTATAAAACTCAAGTTGAATCTACGACGAAAAAAACAACAATAAACAACGAAAGTAAGAAAGATCAACATTGTTCATTTAATAAAGTATTTTTACAACTTAGTTTGTAGGGGAATTATTTTTAGCCAGAAATGTATCACTGCGCCTTGTTTATTTTTGGCAATTTTGCTTGTCGATCGAATTGGACGAATGTGCTCCTTACTTCTCGCAGTGTTCTATAGCGAGTAACAGCACGATTTCGCTGCGACTGCCCTGTAAATGATTTATTGGATAAACAAAATAAACATATAGTGTTTTCAAGTAAAACATTTATTCTGCCCGTAGGATTAAGAATGAAACCGACTCGTCGGTTTCATTCTTAATCCTACTCGTAGAATAATTGTTTTACTTACCCTTTACCTAACAAATCGCCCGCAACCACCCGCATAATATGCAAATTGAGGAGTTGAAACAATTAATTTTTTCAAAATATTTCAACAAAACCATATCATGTGACCCCTCATTGGAACGAGCTCATTGAGCTCGTTCCAATGAGGGGTCACATGATATGGTTTTGTTGAATTTTGTTGAAAAATGTAAACAAATGATATTTAAAATAATAAATTTTGATATCGTCTGCGTCGGGTGAAGGGTTAAAAACACTATAAGTTTATTCTATATATGTCGAAAACGTCTTTCGCTGATGAAAATAAGATAAGAATAAAAATGTGTGTTGTTCAAGCACCGCTTCAGTACTTCTTAATACTCTACAGGAATTTCTTTTATATGAAATTCCCAGACCCTTAGTGTTGAATTACTGACAGCCTTAAGAAATTAAGGAGAGCTGACTTTACTGTAAATCTCTTCCAATGACGAAAATCAACAAAATTATTCTCTGTTGAAACCCATTTAAAAATAAGAAAACGGCGTTTTCACCATCATTTGATGTTCTTTATTTGTTTCTCTGCTCATGATATCAACAGTGTGAGCATCCTGGTATTTATACCATGATTAGCTATTCTACTACACATGAAAAGCCCATGACATAAATTTTAGCTTTATACACCAACCGTGGTGAATACGCCAGCAATGGAATTTCAATAGTTAAAATTTACACCTACAGTGGAACTACATCCATGTTGACCTTTGGTGACCTCGACCTGAATTCGAACTGCTCTAAATTTATCGCACGTCGCCTCGCGAAGAGTGAAATGAATGTGGCAACTTATTTATTTTTAAATGAGTTTACCCCATAAAATACCAAAAAATTAACAAACATGCATTGTCTCATGTTAATAAAGCATCCATTCGAAACAGTATGTTATTATGTTATTAAAAAGAAAAAAGCCCTGTTTCTTTTTCTATTTCGTTTCGGCGATAAAATTGACAGCGGAAGTACCGACCACTGATGCTCATGTAAAAAAAACAAATTCGCACGTATGTACGGCTGCTGCTCAGTAAAATCGAGAAAAATAATAGCGACTCTTAATAATCTGACGATCATGGTATAAATAAAATCTACCCAAAGTAGCTTGGTGTACCAAATGTTCACCACTTCACCACTCGTGGTGAACACTTGGCACACCAAGCTACTATGGGTATATTCTGTATATAACACAGTCACTGTCCATTCCATAAAAAAAAATTCTGGGAATATTCAAAACCTGCAAATTAATACTGCAAACACACATCCGCTAAACAAAGAGACAAAGTGGACTGTTACTTTGTTTGGATACGTGTGATACTGATGGTTATTCTTAATGGCGGATTGTCTTTGAAGTGGTTGCTTCTAACAAGCTTACCATAAAAAGTCAAGTTTCCTTTTGTAACTTTTAATAAACGAAAACAACAGACAGCTCCCATGCCATAGGTTTTCTTCAGCAAGCAGTTGCATGCTTTTAACTTAGACCTTCCTCACGCGACTAATAAATTCAAGGGAGATAACTTTATCAAAAGTCGATTTTCATGACGATAAAAGTCAGGGATGATGAAAACGAAAAGTTAATGTTGCTGATTTCTTTAAATGCAGCACCGTGAATAAATGTTGAATCTCTGAACTTTTTTTCAGAAATGTCCGATAAAAGCACATAAAAGATATTTATGGTACGCAACTCATAACAGCTCCCCTTAATTTTCCTAAGCTGTCAGTAAATTTAACACTATAGTTATCGACATTTTATTTAAATATTGAAATTTCGACACATTAGCGATTGGCTATCATCGATGTGCCGCTCATTTCACAAACTTCTGGCATTTTCTTGTAGAATAATATAAAAATACATAAGCTAGCATTTTACAATTTTTCCCAGTCATTTGGAACTCTTAACTTTTATTCTCTGTTGAAGTCTATTTATATTCATAAAAAGAAAACGGCATTTTTAAAAACTGTTGATGTTCTGTAACTTTTTTTCTGTTCATTATATTAACGTATCGTGACATACAATATTAAGTGTTCAATGTACATTTTTTAATGATAATACTAACACTTTGGCGATAACTCCTCCCAATCAATGACGTTTGATGACGTGAAAGCTGTTATGCTGTGACTGCAGTCACAGCGTAACAGCTTTCACTTCATCAAACGTTATGGTAATAATAATATAATAATAACACTTTGACCGGCCGCTGATTCGTCGCGGTTCTCAGATGAGAAAGGCTTGGTGACCCCTGTGCCCCCAACTGCCTCCCTCTTCTCACGCCTCTTCTCTCCTCCCAACACTCGGAGACTGATTGATGACATCCCGTGCCCCATTCTTCCCAATCTCTCAAATAAGCATACTGACCTTCTCCTTTGTGTCACCCACGAACCACATGTCCTTCATTCTCCCATCCCACTATGTTCTATTTTGTCATTTCTAATCTATCTTTCCGCGCTGGCACTCGTGCCATATTGATTAACCCATTCACACACGGGTATCGTTCTATGCATGTACTTCTCCATAAGCATTATAATGGAGTTAGGAGTTGCAAAATGAAACACAGATACAAGCTTTGCATTATGCAGATACAAAATACAATACCGGATATAAATTCTGGAATACGAGACAGTGAGTAAATTGTTTCATCTACCGGCAATGCGCGAGGTGTTGCGCCCCCGGCCCCGGAAACACATCCAAAACAAGTCTGATTTGAGAATACACCTGCGTCTCAGTCCGGGAGCACAACACTACACACCTGTCCGGAACTATGGGAATATTTTGAACTTTAATGCCGCCCATAAACTTATATACAGTTCAAACAAGTATATCACTCCTCATGTCCGCATTTTGCAATTGTCCATTTGTAAAAGTTGTTTAGATTTAAAAGTCGACACAGAAAAATACCCCCCACCCCCCAGTCCTTTGACAGAGTATCGAAAAGAAGCCCCCACCCTACCACAGGTTAATCCATGACATTACAGATAGAACTATCCACACGAAACGTCGGCCTGTAACGTCATTTAACCCTTTACCTAACATGAAAAGCAGACGACACTTTCCAAAATATTTCTTGAATAACTATTTTTTTTCATTGTTTGTCTCAAAAACATAGGTTATGACCCTTCATTGGAACGAGCTCGACGAGCTCGTTCCAATGAGGGGTCATAACCTATGTTTTGGAGACAAAAAATGAAAAAATAATGAAAATTGGCGATTTTTGAGAATAGAATTGGCCGGTTTTGGCCGTTACGTTGGGTAAAGGGTTAAAACGGAATGCCAGTAATCCGTACCTGATTTCGGAGGCTGTTTCTAGAGATGTTTTTTTTCAACATTACAAAAGACCCCATCGGGGTATTAAACTATGATTTAAAAATATACTAATTAAAAAATCAGGCCCTTCAAGGACCATAAACATCCGTGGGAAAAAGAAAAATATCAAATCAAAAAGATGTTTGGTACTGGCTTGCAGTAAAAAACAAATCCTTAATGAATAAAATTATTATCTTACGGGATAATAAACTACGTGACTTCGAGACAACACCATTTTTATTTAGTTTTAAATATATCTTCGAGACAACACCATTTTTATTTAGTTTTAATATTATCTTGTGATTTAGGTTTACAATACAGACTCGAAGAGTCACGGAGAAGAGCTTCTATTGATTGAAATATATCATCTGGAGGGGAGAACTTTAATAGATTACGTTCTCACGGATTTAAAATACAAAAACACGACAAAAGGTAGACTCTTGTGAATATTACAAAAATTGTTGACGTCAAGAAACCATGCGATAAAATATTAACACATTCGATTTTTTCCTTGTTTATAGGAAAATGGTATTTTATCATTTTGCAATTTCTCATACATTACGTGGAGATGTTGTGATTCACGGGTTCGTTGAAATTATATACATTTTTGTAAATCTGTTAAGGTGGATTCATGGGGGAGATGTGTGTTGTGTGAAGATTTTATAAAGTTCCTCAGTTGTAAAGATAACTTTTTAATTCCATAAAGCAGAATTATGAAACTGTTTTGGACTTAATTCTGATAGCGCAGGTCTTTAAATTTCCCCAGATTAGCTTCCAAAAACGCTTTGCCCAAATGGTGAAAACTGTTTCCAAATCTTACGATGTTCGAAAAATATTTTGCCAAGGTTTGGCTCTGTTTCACCCACAGTTTGGTAACATTTCCCCACTTTCTCGAAACACGCAATACAGCTTACATGTTGATCTTTTGGGACTATCTGTCGAAACAATAGGATGCAACGGATAAGTAAGTTTGAAATATCGTGGACTTCGCCACCTGTAAGCAATCTACGTCGACAGTGGCGTATACGCCACTGTCGACACAGATTGCTTTTCACGGGCAAACGCTTGTGAGCATGTTGCCGAATCTTACGATCTCATCTCTTTATAATTGTGGCGTTTCTTCTTCAACACCATGCATGACAGACCAAGAACAACGCAGAAGACTTAGTGGAACCCCAGACCAACGTGGTTTGATCAATATCCTTAAATACAGGACTTATTTATTTATATTTAATTTTTTATTGGTGTTTAAGGTCACATACTTATGCACAATGGCTAATCGTGGCCGTGACAGTTTTACGGGTGCAGGAAGCCGGAGTACCCGAAGAGAACTACCGAGCATCGACGAGCAACTGTCAGCTCCTCAACATTCTAACTCTGTTCAAGCTCCGCTCAAGCAGGGTTACAGTGGTTGAAGACATGTGCACCAGCGACGTACAGTACGCGTTAGTACACGGCGTCATCATGCCCCCATGCAGGCAACCGGGATAAAGTGCCTTGCCCAAGGACATAAGGCGGGTCGTCCCGGACGGGGATCGAACTCAGGACCTCTAGCATAGACGTCCAACAGTCTACCAGTGAGCCGAAGCGCTCTTGTGTTTAAGTACCATCATCAAGTATCAATACAATAAAAACACAAGGTATGACACTTCCTGAAACGATTTTTTTTATAAATAAACAGCACTCATTTGTATGAATCATATACTTAACGACATCTATTTTGTCTAAATTTCCTTCTTCTCACATAATTTCGTAAACTTTATCACTTCAGTCGATATAAGCCACGACCGACAACTCGTTGTTTCTATTTTCCAATGCGGTGACGTCAACGATTAGTTACTATATTTGAAGTGTGTAAATTCCTGAAAAAAACCTTTAACATTTTGACCAATGAGAAAACGATGACCAATTCGCCGCATTGTAAGACGGACATAACAAGTCGTCAATTGTGACTTATATCGACTGAAGTAATAAAGTTCACGAAATGATGTGACAAAAAGCAAATTTAGATAAAATAGATGTTGTTAGAATATGTGTTACGCAAATGTTTACCATTTATTTGATCAAAATCGGTACAGTAATTGATATTTCGTAGCTTTCTAAATAACATCGTCTCGGCAAGTGTTGTACCTTGTTTTATTTCTTGCATTCGTATTTGGTGACGGTACTGTATTTAAGGATATTGATCAAACTACGAGGGACTGTGAATGGAACTACGTGGCGGAATCATAAAGCTACAGCTGTGGCGAGTCTCCATTCATAATATTTAGTAAACAACCATGTCTAGTAGCAATGGTAATGTCAACAAATATTCGATCAAATTAAGTCTCGACCGAGAATGATTTATTGCATTGATTCAAAGAAAATTAATGTTCATGATATTTTTAACTCTTTGACCTCGAGAGGCCGCGTTTTTGGTACAGTAACATGATACGTTATACATGTAATTTCATAGTAGGATGGCTGCTAAATCAATGCGTGGTGTAAACTATTTAATATTTTCAACGTGCAGCCCTAAGGCTGCACGTTGAAAATATTAAGTAGTCTACACCTAAATAATGAATATAGACTCTTCCAATTGCTACAATTGAATTACGATACCACCAATGTTGAAAGGGTTAAGTTCATCCGGATGGAATATTTCAGTTAATTGGTGATTCGAACCGTTCAGGTTCGCTTTTCCGTTCAATTGAAATATTCCATTCAAGTGAATCTAAAAATAGGCGATGAACTATTTAATGGCTAAACAAAGTTCAGGTGCTGTAGTCGTCAGAATCGTTTAAAAAATTGACTGGTGGCTTGTAAGCTTGTTTCTTGACATTCAACAGCGCCACCTTTTGTTTATGATTTCCTAGACTCGTTGCTAGATTGACTTTCCGCTTCACAATGTGAAATTAATGGTTATAAGATCTCCTATATCTTAGGCATTCCTGGGACAGTGTGATGTAAGCATGGAAGTGGTCGGGAATATCAGCGATATGATTTCAACTGATGCATTCCAGTGAAATAATTATTAGATTAATGACAACATATTTCTCCCAATATTAGAAACGTTTAATAATTCGTAAGATGACGTCCATAAAATGATCCTGCACTTTTTGAGACTAATTTATTAAATCTGGTTTTCAAACTTAGTTTTCTCGAACAATGGGGATAAATTATTTCTTCCCGTCGACTGATCTATATCGATCATTTAATAAGAAAATGATATGAAATACTGCAATTGACCCGTTTTTACCGAAGGTTATCGTGACACAGACACCACTAAATCACGACAAAATAAAGATCTACTTCAATATATTGTATTTTTTAAAGAGAAAAAAGTCACTTCCAATAATACTATTGTAGTGATTCCTCGGCGCTGTTGTTTCATCGACGTCAGCGCGTTAGCTTTGACAACAATGACTATGTAATAAACGCGTGGTTTATATCCCTATTGTCTAGTGAACAACTGAGTACACAGACAGAACGCATGTTTGTTTGAATCGGTGGGTGTTTTACAAAACAAGTTGGAATGGCGTTGTCATATTTCGCGAGAGCCGTAGGCTCTCGCGAAATATGACTACGCCATTCCAACGAGTTATGTAAAACATTCACCGATTCAAACACACATCGCGTTCTGCGTTTATTACATATCCCGTGAATTAAAATTCATTTAAATAAACAAATTTTAATTCCGATGTTTAAACCCAAAGGTGTAGAGGTGAAGCTGTTCTGATCAAATGGATTGATAAAAAATCAAAACAGCCTTTTGGGAACCAGTGTTTGTTGAAATTCGTATAGCTGTTTCTCTTCGGCTGGTGCCCATTCACGCCTAGTCATTTGCTGGCTATTACTGTTAGTAAAAATATTAGTACAAATTTGGGCAGATTTGAGAAGCGTTTTTAAAAGAAGTTCGAAGCATGTCAAAATGTCCTAAGATTTACCGAAATAAAGTTGACCAATTAGATGTAACGATATCCGCAAAACGAGACGGCCACGGGACTGGGTTAATGTTGAGATAGGAAAATGATTGTTTTTTTTTTAATATTATCTCAGGTTTGGTCAATTATTTTTTTGTGAACCGACTTTATTTTGCTTTGGGGATTTTCATTTTTACACAAACGCGACAGACGATCGATAATTGTATAACGACATTTGGAAACTTTTCGAAGCGTAACTAATGACTCGCTGGAAAAGGAACAAGAAAAGCGGCGCTGGGAAAAAAGTTCCGGCTTTTACATCACCTGTTGAAGACAGAAACATTTATGTCATAACGGCCTTTCCGTTAAATTTATTTATTTATTTATTTATTTATTTATTGGTGTTTAAGATCACATACTTATGCACAATGGCTAATCGTGACCGCGACAGTTTTACGGGTGGAGGAAGCCGGAGTACCCGGAGAGAACCACCGAGCAACGACGAGCAGCTGTCAGCTCTCCAACATCGTAACTCTGAACACTGCACGGTAGCATAGGCAGGGTTAGACTGGCTGAAGACATGCGCACCATCGACGTGCAGTACGCCTTAGTACACGGCGTCATCGTGCCCCCACGTGGACAGTCGGGGTTAAGTGCCTTGTCCGAAGGACACAACGCGGTTGCCGCAGGTGGGATTCGAACCGAGGACCTCTCGGCTTGCAGCCTGCACCTCTACCAACTCAGCCACCGCGCCCCCCGTTAAATACAAGGGTTTAAAGTTTAATGGGAGTGTATTAAATATATAATAGTTCACTGCTCGGATTCAAATACGATTTTTATTCTCGAGTGGGACGCGTGTACGATTATTTCCGCGTGGCCCACGATTTAACTGAACCGATTTGTAAACAATATGAAAAAAATAATCCGTCATCGCTGAGAGTGAAATACGATGCTGAGAGTGGAATACCATTTTCGACGATTGGGAATGCGATTTGTTTTATTTTGTGTGTGTGTGTGGGGGGGGGGGGGGGGGGGGGGGACGAATGAAAAAAAAAAGTTATTGATGTTAATATTTAATTCTTAAGAGCCATTTCTTCAAACATTCGTGCTTATGTCGAGTACAAACAGCAATTCCCCTGTTCAATCGGCTAAGGACTCAAAAAAGTCAAATGAATGTAGATAATCAAAGCGGATAAATATGGATGAATGGAATCTACTTATACCCGTTTTGACTCCATTCCACCCCTTCGTCTCTTGCGTATGAATTTCCCCCATACACACATCCAGTGCAACTTTAAGACTGAGCTGAAACACACACCAAGTTTGGTGGTAACTGGGGGAGTCATAGAAGTTGCGGAGCTAACAACTGATAGGCCATACCTTGAGTGGAGCTAGTCGCCATCTGCAATGCTCTCGCATTGCAGATGGCGCCTCCTTCCACTTGAGGAACGAAACACACGCAAACATATTTTCACAAAGTACAGTAGAGATTACGTAAAATTTCATATTGATAGAAACTCAATCAACGGTGTGTGCATCATTTATAAAAAAGAACAACCAACAATGATACTGTCCTCTCGCATGATATTTATTTATTTATTGACGTTTAAGGTCACATTTTCCGGCACAATGGCTAATCATGACAGCAACATGGAGATAAAGTCAACGTTAGTCAATCGTTTATACCCATATTGCCCATTTTAGAGGACTTCCATCCCAAGAATTGGTGACTGGGTCATATTTTACAAGTAAAACGCAGTTTATCAGCCATAGTCAAGAAGCACTGCATTACTTCCCGGGATTTCCACGGGGGCCTCTCGCATGATATAAAACTTTATTTGGGTTATCGCAACTCTATTTCCCGTGAGATTTAAAAACCTGACTGTAGTTGCCATATACAAACCCCTTTAACCCTTTACCCAACGTAACTACCAAACCGACCAGCGCTATTTTCAAAAATCGCCAATTAATATTCATTTCGTTTTCATTTTTTGTCTCAAAAACATAGGTTATGACCCCTCTTCGGAACGAGCTCATCGAGCTCGTTCCAATGAGGAATCATAACCTATGTTTTTGAGACAATAAATGAAAAAAAATAGTTATTCAAGAATTTTGTTCGCAAGTGTCGTCTGCTTTTCATGTTAGGTAAAGGGTTAAAGCATTGAAAGTAGTGTTTTCAAACTTGTTCGACGAAGTATATATGTATATCATTCTCTTAATTTTGTCACCGTTGTGCATATCCTATGATAATATATAAACACCCTCCTGCGTGGTATAAATGAACGCTGCTTTTCACTTCAATTGTTATCAAGAAGACGAAAATCAATTTTTACGTTACTAGGAGAAAATGGTGCGCGGTGGCTCAGTGGATGATTGTTGGGCTTCTGTGCTAGAGGTCCCGAGTTCGATCCCCGTTCGGGACGATCCGCGTTGGGTCCTTGGGCAACGCACTTTATCCCTGTTCTACATGGGTAGAACGATGACGCTGTGCACTAAGGTGTGCTGCACGTCGATGGTGCACATGTCTTCAACCGCTGTAACTCTGCTTGAGCGGAGCTTGAACAGAGAATGTTGAGAAGCTAACAGTTGCTCGTCGGTGCTCGGTGGTTCTCTCTGGGTACTCCGGCTTCCTCCACCCGTAAAACTGTCACGGTCACGATTAGCCATTGTGCATAAGTATGTGACCCACCAATAAATAAATAAATAAATAAATAAATAAATAAATAGGAGAAAATTACTTTATTTATACATACAAAGACATTATCTGGCATCCTTTTTAAATGCAGATTCGCGTTTCAGACTCTTTGAATTTAGCATGCTCCCCTAATCCAAGAATTCCCTCTATTCCTCCATCCATTGTCTCAATTCCCAAAATGTATGGACTGATCGCCTGTTATCAATCACTATGACCCACATTTTCATCATAATGCCCCATTTTAGGGAGATCTCTGATTTACCTCAACGCCTAAGCTGTCAGCATTGAGTAGATCAATTGACGTTCATTGAATGTAAAGATTGTAAAAGGTCACAAAACGAGAGATAAACAAGAAACCAATAAAACGAGTATATACCACAAGGAATTCGTTACGTCGATAGTTTTTTTTAAGCATTGATAAAGAAGACAAACAAATGTGAGGTTTCTCAATACGATGTGACATTTTAGGAGAAGCCCTCTAAGTTATGGGTTTTCTCAACGTAATAAAAAAAATTTCGATATACTACTTCGAGATGTCGCTAAGACACCGATTTAATGGCATCATTAACCCCTAGAACATGGGCGGCCCTTTTTTTCGACCAGGAACATGAAACGTCATAATTTAATTAAATAGGATAGATGCTAAGTCCATGTGTGTGGTTGACCAATCAATATTTTCAATGTGCAGCCTTGGGGCTGCACATTGAAAATATTAATTGGTCTACCCCTAAATAATAAATATGGACTCTTCCAGTTGCTGTTATTTGACTGATATGGAAGATACCACCAGGGTTCAAAGGGTTGAGATGATGGTTGTTTATTATTGATTAAATGGTGTTTAAGGTCACATACTTATGCACAATGGCTAATCGTGACCGTGACAGTTTTACAGGTGGAGGAAGCCGGAGTACCCGGAGAGAACCACCGAGCAACGACGAGCAGCTGTCAGCTCCCCAACATCGTAACTCTGAACTCTGCACCACAGCACAGGCAGGGTTAGATTGGTTGAAGACATGCGCACCATCGACGTGCAGTACGCCTCAGTACACAGCGTCATCGTGCCCCCATGTAGGCAATCGTCGGGGTGAAGTGTCTTGCCCAAGGACACAACGCGGTTGCCGCAGGTGGGATTCGAACCGAGGACCTCTCGGCTTGCAGCCTGCACCTCTACCAACTGAGCCACCGCGCCCCCAAGACGCTGGTTAACCCATCAAACGCTTGGAAAAGACAAGGAAGATTGCAGGAAGGCCGTGCTGTATTTCAAGACACAAGCCATGGCTGATATCAAAATCGGTACCGATCGAGATGCAGTTACTTTTTCAAACTTTTACCAAACACAAACAGTGGGCGACACGAGGAAAATAATTTCGTAATTCAAACAATTCATTTTTTCCCTCAAAAACATAGGTTATGACCCCTCGTTGGAACGACCTCGTTCCATGGAGCGGCATAAGCCATGTTGTGAATCAAAATTGAAAAAAAAATTCGAATGACGCCGACGGGCAATGGCTGTAAAGGGTTAAAAGCGACTCTTGCAATGATGGTTATAAGCCGTGTTTTTTAGGCAAGAATTGAAAAAATAATAAAATTGTGAATAACGCTGGCCGGTAATTTCCGTTGCGTTAGGCAAAAGGTTGAAGTCCGTTATATTTCCAGCGTCGAAAATGTTAACGCCAATCGACATCAGACACCTACAGATATTATAGAAGCGTAGTCTCTGTAAGAGTCCAACCGACTGGGCTTACATAGGTTCCTCCGAGCCCATGTAGGCCTATTTGGGGCAAAGCTTTACAGAGAGGAGTAATAACATTGTTATTTACTAATGTTTGGATATTCCAGTTACATTATGACGGACGTTTCACATCACTTTTATTCCAAAATTTGTTCTGCATAATGGCATGGCTATCAGCACTAAATAAACGACCACCTAGGTCTCGAATCACGTTATCAAACCCAATGCACTGTTGGCCAGAGCTCTTCCCAACACCACCCAAGCATCCTCTCCATCCTTACACTCACCCCAAAAAACGTCCATTTGGAGGTTCCCTTCACGTTGCTTTCATTCGTAGGAATCGCGGGGGTGCATAAGTCTTTCATGTCAACTTGTGCTAGAAATAATTGAGAGAGAGAGAGCTAGAGAGAGAGAGAGAGAGAGAGAGAGAGAGAGAGAGAGAGAGAGAGAGAGAGAGAGAGAGAGAGACACAGACAGACAGACAGACAGACAGACAGACAGACAGACAGACAGACAGACAGACAGACAGACAGACAGACAGACAGACAGACAGACAGACAGACAGACAGACAGACAGGGGAAGGGGGTGTACATTCTCTTCACTCTTAAGATGTGAACGAAATTTCACTCGTTCGATTAATCTCCATAATTCCTTTAAAGTCGAGAAAAATGCAGGAATAAAGTCGAGAAAAATGCACATTTTTGACTCCATGTGTAACAAAAATTTGTTAAAAACAGCTTTGTGTATTTGTATTCTGTCGGGCTATTAATGTGTATGGGCCATCACTGATATATATCAATGTATGGTGACCTTGCAAGATCGTGCATCTCCTCAAACTCCCCACAACTTCAAAATAATTCCCACGTCACTGAATAGAACATAGGGTTCAAGTTCCATGCACGAATTCAACTGGGCTACTTTCGAAATATTATTGAAAGATCATACTTTTAACGAATGAGTTTATTGGTCGGAAAGGCTAGGGTTAGAACCAAACTCTCATGCCACCAGTCTAATTCTGAACGGAAGTCGACGCTGTTATGGACTGTTTGTTCACCTACTTTTCGTGGACATTGCGCACAGTCTAACTTCGATGCAATGTGACGTTTCTTCACTCACATATATCCTGATATTCTTATGTGCTTCAGTTACATATATTCCAATGAATAAGTATTTAATTTTCCTTGAAAACATCAAGATATTAACAAAATTGGTGGAACTAAGTGCGCGGTGTAAACATAATACTACGACTGTGCAGAGTCTTCATTTCTGATTGTAATATTATCAAAAAAGTCGCTCAAATCAAGCCTCGTTTTGGCAACATTTCATGCCTTGATTCAAAGAAAACGAATGTGTATGGCATTTTTTAGACTCAATCGTCTAGAATACTTCAGTTGGTTGGAGAAGCGAACCGTTCGCTTCTCCAACCAACTGAAATATTCTAGATTAAGTGAATCTAAACAAAAAGGCGATGGACTTTTTATTCAGTAGTACAACATGTATACAGTTAATAACAAAAATATACATATAGTTAGCATACTTCAGAACTACAGTTAATAACAAAAATATTCATATAGGTAGCATACTTCAGAACTACATGACTGTACCACTGCGAGATGGCGTAGCCACTAGTGTCTGTCTTCCAGCCATTCCCGTTTAAAAAAATGAAGAAAAAGGAGAAAAAAGCAGAGAAATGAAGAGAAGAGAAAAATGAAAGAAGAGAAATTCATACGAGAAGCAGACGTGACAATCGAGACAATCCTGACAACAACGTGTTTACTAATAAGTGGAATTTTATAGCCATACTGAATATGACATATTAGCCTAGTTCTTTCCGTTATGTGATAGATCTATTCTATGTTTTCTAGCATGTCATCCCCCGAGTTCCAATGTGTTCCATGTGTCAGCAGGCATAAAGAACGCATTGGACCCCAAGGGGCAACGAGATGATGATTGAGTTGAAGAGAGGGGTGTCGATGAGATGAGATAAACAGAGCTACGACCAACAATCGGGGCATACTGGATTGTTACAGTTGACATGTAGTGAATATGAACTTAGAAATTGTTCAGTTATAGTCTTAGAATTAGACAGGTGGCCCGAGAACTTGGGTTAGAAAAAGTAATAAATTAAGATACACATTTTGCCTGTAGATTTACCAACTGAAATATTTTAGATAAGTGAATCAAAACAAAAAGGCGATGGACTATTTGAGGGCTAGACTGGTTCCAGTTCACAACAGCTTTAGAATTAGACTGGTGGCCTGAGAACTTGGGTTGGAAAAAGTAATAAATTAAGATACGCATTTTGCCTGTAGATTTATTAGCACAAAAAGTAAACTAAAAATCTTACTGCGTTTTCTTTAAAAAAATTTCAAAAATTAATCTCCCCTTTACTGTTTTTCATTTACATATACGATTTTGACAGGAATGTTTCACATATCATATTTAACTTGTTTTTTATTGGGAATGGCGGGAAGACAGCCCCGCTCCTAGTAGCTATGTCATCTCCCGGTAGTGCAATCATGTATTTGAGATAAATTATGTTGCTCTGTTTTGTTTGGATTTGTAAGCATGTTGGATTACGAAATTCATTCATTCGTTGATTCATTCATGCTTGTGCAAGGTAGGAACCCATTCCACCACTCAACCCCTTCCCGATAATCCCGTCTGTGTATACACACTAAAAACTAAAGTGTTAAAACTGACACTTTCAAGGTGTTAAACCCATTCTAACTTTTAGGGTTTGATTTTAACACTCAAAGTGCAATACTTTAAGCACTTGGACATTACAATCGTCAGACATCTGAAACTTGAATGGATGGCACTTCCCATGTGTCTAGCACTGGTGGTTCTTCCAGAATCGTCCATAATTTGATTTGCGCTTGGTGGGTACATAATTAAAAGGACACAACGCAGATGACGCGGATCAGGCTCGAGAGTTCGAGCCTGATCCGCGTCATCTGCGTTGTTTCCTTTTAAGTGTCGCGACATTACACTTGTCAAATGGTATTATTGTAACACCTGTCAAGTTCTGGGATATCTACACTTGAACAAAGTGCTAGTTCAGCACTTAGTAAGTGTTAAATACAGCACTTCAAGTGTAGTTTTTAACACTTTAGTTTTTAGCGTGTACATCACAAGATCAAAGAGTTAATATTGATAGAGTGATCAAATAAAATATCTGTTTGAAAGTATGACAATCCATGGACATGTGAACAAACATAAATTCTTCCATCGCTGCAACCCATTTGACATTGGTGTATAATTACATTGTTTATTAGTTTGGAATGCATGAAACAATCCGGCTTGATTCCACAAAAAAAACAAGTGATGTCGTCTGTATTACAATTTATTATGAAAAGCTTTGACGAGCACCCAAGTACGACCATACTGGTGTGTAATCAAACGACGGTGCTCTTGTACTGGTAACATACTGAAAACCATGGACATAAAAAGGTGAAGACATTTCCACGCCCCCTATATTTGTGTTGGTGACATTTTGTATACATTTATATCTCTTTCCGCAACTTGAAACAAGCCGGTGTTTTTCCAGCAAATGCATGTATTGCTTTCAGGTGCTATATAAGTAAGGAAAACAATTTACTATGGAACTCACAGGTCTGAAATCTTTTAAATATTAAATAAATACAAACGAATTATACACCAAAATGAAGGTTGTCGTGTTGAGAACGCGAAATATATATGCTTTAACTCGACCAGTTGATGGCATCCATAAATTGTTCCTGGAGGTCTGTTACCGTATTCGTACCGGACTGGTAACAAAATAATATTTAACGAAAACAACAGTTACTCATGGCCAAATATGCAGTGGCGTGGCCACGGGGGTGGGGGGGGGCGTCCCCCCACTCTCCTTCAAAGTTGGACTTCGAAATATGTCTCCAAAAATAACATAAAAATCGTAGGTGGTAAGGGCCATGGGGGTTAGGTTGTAGATTTGTAGATTGCTTGTCCTAATATCTGTGTCGGTGAAAAGGTAGACAGTCGTCAATACATGAAAAACCTAAAAATATCCGCTCAAATGCAAGGAGATGGGGTTTTTCAACCCTTCAATTCAAAATTATTCGGGTTCGGCCCGTGGTAGAAAAATATTGAATTCCAGAATTCAAAAACCCCCATCGACGACTCTTGGCCGCCCCATATCGGACACATTTATTTCCTTCTAGTGAAAATCCTGATTATTGTTACCTTGCTCAAACTTTAAGGACGCAAAAAAGGCTTGGAAAACATTTCCCGCACACACCACCCTCACCCCCCCCCCTATTAAAATGGAGCTAAGCCAGGCTCTGTGAGTTTGCCCCCCCCTCCCCCCCCCCCGCACCTCCCCTCACAACTTGCTTTGGGCTGGCTACGCCACTGAAAATATGTATCAGATATCCAAAACCGAAGCCATGAATTCAAAATTCTCCAAGATGCAGCAACGGGGCTACATTGGAAAATGCTAACGCTGCCGGATTTTTTTCAGGTAAGACTGGATAAGAACGCCATGCCATTTGTTTAAATTTCGATCAATGAAATGAAATGAAATCTTTATTTGCAGTATAAATTATTGACAAGATGGAACAAAGATAATTTGTATACTGCGGCAAATAGCATAGCCTTACTGGCTGTCTTCCTGTCATTCCCCAAAAGAGAAAAACAAATAATATTAAAATAATGATTCGACAGCAGAGTTTAGAATACTTCAGCAAGACCGTTCAATAATATTCTTTGAGCCTGAAATATACAGGAATAATTAAGTGAAGAATGATGAGATACCAGTGTCAGGGCAAAGCCAGCCTAAATGTAGGGGCAAGGGGCCTCATATATAAAGATAGTGTAAGTTCAAAAGATATTCCGCATCAAGGCGAAAACCCTACGTGAATTTCACTTCTCTGTGAAGCTGGACATGGAAAAAAACACACGTGGTGTATACCCAGCTTTAGCGCAGGGACCCAGGGGAGAAACGGTATGTTAGATAAGGTCTAATCTCATTTAATTATACAGTATTCGCGAGTCTTACGAGACGTAATCGGTTGGTGGCAGGATATCGTCACGGCCAATTGAGAAACGAAATTCTAAGAGATAGAAATGTTTGTCATGACAATGAATGGCAGAAACGAATCGGTTTTCTCGACAAGTGAAATCACCGTTAAGTCACGCGCGAGATGACTTGTATTGATTCTGCCTCGATATACGTCATCTCCCACCGTTTTGACAGATGGACAAATGAGCGTCCGTCCACCTGACAGCTTAGGGTAAAAAGTATATATAGCTTGAAGAGCAGAGCATTAGACACACACTTGGGGTCACACGCACGTTGGTGAAGTCCAGGACAGGCGGACTCTGTTTCCTGGCATAGGGGTACCTTCGATCACAGGACCCTGAAACGGCTGGAATCGCCAGAGAGGGCATTCCCACGATTGATTTAGCTTAAGGTTGATAGGCGGCTACGAGTGCCAAATTCGTTGCGAAAGAACACCCAAGGTGACACGTTAAAGTTTAGATTGTCGAGTAGCAGGTATCAGCCTGCAATAGTCAGAAGTGTAGGTTAATTGTATTGTGCGTATTAACCCCCTGAAGCGTCAGTCTGATTGCGTTCTGAGTAGTTTGTTTTGCTGTCGAAGCGTCTGGAGGTCGGTGTGAGTGACAATTTCGCCCTAGCACAAAAAGGGGCATATGTGAATCGTGAATTCAACCAGGAACGGTGAATATTTCAATAGGACTTTCACGGAGGACTTTCAAAAGCCACATAAGGTATGAGTAGACAATATCTGACCCATTCAAAAGGCACATAAGGTATGAGTAGACAATATCTGACCCAAATCAGAAGTACGGTGGCTTTATAGATGGCGAACATTGCTGGTCGGAACCCTCCGACAGCCAGAGGTACAGTTACGCGCAGACGTTGACATTTGAGCCTAAGCGGATGAAGCTCTCATGGCGAGCTCACAGTAATAACATTTCAGATTTGTGAAGCTCTTATGGCGAGCTCACGGTAGTAACATTTCCAGTGTGTAGACTATAGAGCCAGTACAGGGCTATATAATGACTATATGATTGTTTAGAATTATTTAACCGTAGCAACCAAATTTCTGTGAAAAGAATCGAATTGTTGATTGTTGAAATATTGAAACGGCTTTATTTTTATGTGTAAATAAAAGAATCGTTGTTACTTTAAATCATTCTTTCCATTACGCAGCCTGAAGTGATTAGGAATCACACCTAACGGAAATCGAACCTATTTCAGGCCAATTTGGAAGAGAAGGAATCACGGCGTCGGTCTAACTCAGCTCCCTGCGCCGAGTTCGCAACATTTGGATTCCGACCCTTCACGTTGGTCTAATTTTCCCGCAACTTCATCAGCGGGACTAAATAATCCCACGTCAGCCCAGGCCTTACGGGGCCTCAGGTGTCCCTGACAACCAGAGAGGAGACAACAATGCCATTCGTGATTTTTTGTAATCTTTTGTAACTTTTTATACTCTGGATAGGTAGGGTTTATTCTTGAGGGAGGCAGGTTTTAATCAACTGTATGTCCCGAGTGTCAGGGCTCAATGAGCCCTGGCAAACGGAGCGTGAAATTGGATCAGTTTTTGCGTTTGTAATCAAGGAGAAAGCAGAACTCATTCAACCTCATGTCCCATGTCCGGACTGCCCCGACCCAATAAGTTCTGTCAGGCGAAATATCAGGCTGAATTAAGTTGAATTAATTTCTGCGTCCAAAGTCCGCAATATATTCCTTTCGGTTGGTATGTCCGTTGTGCCCGATAATTGTTGCAATCAAAGCATCCAGGGCGCCCGCACTTGACATGCATGGAGTACAAGTTCAGAAAAGTATTTGCTATGGCCTTCTTAAACTTGGGTCTACTATAATTTTGAATAACTGGTGAAATGTCGTTCCAAAGGCGAGGAAAAGCGTGAATAGGGAGATCAGCCGAAAATTTGGTTCTGGGTTTGAATGTTCGTATATTTCCAGATTGTCTTGTATCCATCCCGAAAGGATTATTATATATTGTAAAAACGTTTTCGAAAGATGCTAGTTGACCAGTCATGCATAAATAAGAGTACTTGGAGTTTATAGAGATCGTTAAATTTTAGGATACCGTTCCTTCGAAAAAAAGGATCGGTATGAGAGTTGTAGGATTTCCTACTGATAATGCGGACTGTCTTTTTTTGCAAGAGGAAAATTCTGTTGGTAGTTGACGCATGGCCCCAAACGTGAATACCATATAGTAGATGCGGATGAACCAGTGAAAAGTACAAGGTTTTTAATGCTCTCTGTGGAAGTATATTTTTGGCTCTGTTAATTCCATAAATGGCTCTTGCGATTTTGGAACAAACTATCGGTATGTGTTGTCTGAAACCTAAGTTTTCATCCGTGGATACCTAAAAACTTCACCATAGAATTCTCTTGGTGCTTACCTATAGCTTCAATATTTGTATTATTTAGAGTTAGACGTCTATTACCGATGTCATACGAGTCATTGTTGGGATGTAACAAAATGTATTGTGTTTTCTTAGCATTTAGCACTAATTTATTTGCGTTGCACCATTCGTTGATATTGTGTAGTTCAGTGTTGGCATTATCAAAAAGGTCTCCTACATTGTGACATGATGTATGAGCTGTTGTATCATCGGCAAATGATAACACTTTCATATTTGTCGATTTTGAGATGTCAGCAGTAGCATCCCTCCCCCCCCCCCCCCCGACAGAAAAAAAACAAACACCGATATACAATGAGTTCTAAAAGAACATTAACTCTTTGCCCCCTAGTGGTATCTTCCATGTCAGTTCAATGGAAGCAATTGGAAGTGTTCATTATTTCGAGGTAGAAAATGTTGATTGGTCTAATCGCACATTCACTTAGCAAGCATCCTACTAAATGAAATTATGACGTATAAAGTTCCAGGATTGCTGCCTCTTGGATTCAAAGGGCGATATGTCCGATCGTGTTTACACTACTGGCGGAACAAGAAAACAACACAGTTGGCGTATTACTTACAAGGTATCAGGAAACGTGTTTGAATTTACTAGAATTCCGAAATCATATTTTAGTCAAGTTGCCGGTATCACCTGACACTGATAAAAAAAACCGCGTGTTACAGATATTCCGCCCTTCTTCGAGACAAACGCCGACTGTGTTGTATTTTCTCCTGCATGTAGCCCTGTCGCCGTAGCATGAAGTGTTGCGTTCCATGCATTGTCCTTGGATGTCTGAAGCATGTATGGCCAAAGGCTGTTCTCATTTCATTATCAGTTTTGGTACCAATACGGGTGCAGACCTCTCAGGAACCGTTCATGCCTGCTATCAACTATGTGCGCCGACGCATATATTTTTCATATTCTATGAACCACAATCTTCATTTCATGTATAATTCATATATAATTTGTGTATAATTATTTGAAATTTGTGAAATATTTTTCCAAACTTGCTCTATTTGAGGGCCAAAGGTGAATTTTGGGTATTCGTGTTTCTATAGAGTGTTATCGTCAGAAAGGTTTTGATCCAATGATGCCCAATTATTGCTAAAATAATTCACAGTTGCTGCTAGTAACGATCAATCATTCGAAAAGCAGCGAAGGTATTGTAATTATTTTCACGTGTACCTGAAATTATAACACGCTGTGGTATGCACTTTCTAGACTTTAATATTAATGGAAAGTACAGTATCAGTATCATATATCACGGTGCGCAAAACTGTTGATATAGTGAACAGACAAACAAAAATTACAGGACATCAAAGGATGGTAAAAACGCCGTTTTCTGATTTTTAAATCGGTTACAACAAAGAACAAGTGTTTGGCCACTGAGGTGGTATTTGTCCCCTACGGCGCTTTTGTGACATAAGGTGTTTTTGTCACAGAAGACACTAGAGTATATAAGCATCATGGATTTTGAAAAAAATATTGAGCGTGCATAATCCCCTCACAACCATTTATCCATGTACCATATATGAAAGGCGTAGCTTGAACCATGTTGGAGGGAGGGGTGGTAACATAAAATAGAGAAAAAAGCTTAAAAAACACAACAAAAATGGCCGCCATTTTGCCATCTTGAATTTTGAAAAATAAATATTGACTGTGCATCATCCCATCAGAACCATTTATCCATGTACCAAATATGAAAGGTGTAGCTTGAAGCATGTTGGAGGGAGAGGTGGTAACATAAAAACAGACAGACAGACGGACAGACAGACAGATGTTAGATTTTGAAAAAAAAATTGAGAGTGCATAATCCCCTCACAACCCCTTTACCCATGTACCATATATGAAAAATGTAGCTTGAACCATGTTGGAGGAAGCAGTGGTGACATAAAATAGAGAAAAAAGCTTAAAAAACACAACAGAAATGGTTGCCATGGCGCCATCTTGAATTTTGAAAAAAAATATTGAACGTGCAACATCCCATTACAACCCTCTATCCATGTGCCATATATAAAAAGTGTAGCTTGAACCATGTTGGAGTGAGGGGTGGTAACATAAAATAGGGAAAAAAGCTTAAAAAAACACAACAAAAATGGCCGCCATCTTGGATTTTGAAAAATAAATATTGACTGTGCATCATCCCCTCAGAACCATTTATCCATGTGACAAATATGCAAAGTGTAGCTTGAGCCATGTTGGTGGGAGGGGTGGTAAGATGAAAATAGAGAAAAAAGCCTAAAAAAACACAACAAAAATGGCCGCCATTCCGCCATTTTGGATTTTGAAAAAATAAGTTTGAGCGTGCATCATCCCCGCAGAACCATTTATCCATGTACCAAATATGAAAGGTGTAGCTTGAAGCATGTTGGAGGGACAGGTGGTAACATAAAAACAGACAGACAGACAGACAGACAGACAGACAGACAGACAGACAGACAGACAGACAGACAGACAGACAGACAGAGTGCAAAAGTCCCCTTACGGTTCCCGTAGGGGACTAATAATAGTAGAACAATTCAGTGATGGGGATGGGATTTATAAAAAGCCAGCTTCCGTAGTTTTATACTACTCTACGGACAAAATGCCAGAAGTTTGTGAAATAATGCGCACATCGATAATACAAATTCGCTAACATCTCGAAATTTAATTTTTAACACTTACGCTGCCGAAAGTGACTATTATCACCCATTTTATTATGATTACATGTGCGCACTGGTATGCGCAGATCAAACCTACCATCTGATTAATTGTTGGAAAAGGCTCAGAGAGCCCTTTCCAACAATTAATTAGATGATAGAGTTTCAAGTATGCCATAAATTTTATAAAACTTCCTCACATACAGGCTTACATAGAGGTCCTCCATATATGGATAAAGTGGGCGTGACAGCAAAGGGGTTAAATGATATTCCCACAACCTTAGGATTAAATTTACTGACACTTTTATGAAATTAAGGGAGCTAACGAAAATTGCCAGGCTAACAGATGTTTTCCGCTATTCTGCGAGACTATGAAAATCGATTATTCCGATTTTGAAGTCCCCTTCCAGGTCGCCTACATTTTATATTGTATACTGACATGAAGATGTTGTGGACATTACGTTTCAGTTTTATAGCAAATAAAAAAAATCCACAGATAATATTCTTGTTGGATATGATCATAAACAGCTCGTTTTCCTGATACATCAATTACTTTAGAAGTCGTGCTGAACTCATTGAGTGCATAAATTTAATGGGCATCTCGCATACAATGTCACAAAGTAAGTGCAATTCTGTGACTTTAAGTATTATCTGTGTCGATAGGTGGAGATTTACGAGTATATTTTACTGCCCTATTCGTCGCAGTTCGAAAGACTCGGGTAGCAATTTTGATCAAGTATTCCAAGAAATCGTAATCTTCTATATGATAAATTGAGTGATGCCACGCGCAGTGAGGTCAACAGTACCGGACCGCTGTTGGTGGTCCGCTCCACAAAATAGTCAAAGCGTTTGTTTAGCACACAATCAATTCACGGAATAATACCAAATAACAATAACCTGATAATTCTATCATAAATGTGTTGGCATTTCAGTTATTATAATCAATTTTATGCCCCCTTTCATGGCTTCATTTTCAAAATCTTTCTCGGTAGTGAATTTCCAACTAGGGGGAGGGACCGTGGGGGGTCCCCCTCCCGATCCCTCCCCCTATTTGAAAATTCACAACCCTGCACCCCTTCCCCCAATCGGAAACCTCTATCCACTTCCTTGAGTAATTCACGCACGGGTAGTGATGTCCATGCATGCGTTTACCAGGTAATAAAAATCATCATCAGTAAAATTTTAATTAAAAATACTCAAAATTTTTCAACGCAATGTTTGATAGGAGGCCCAAGCTTTCCGGCACCGCGGAATCTACACCACTGGGTAGTCACGTTCAGGTCTCGTTACAGTTATCCAGCCGCATGTGAATGTTTTCAGGAAATTCACGGCTGAGGATATTTTGCTTTCGAATTATCTCCCCAAATCACGAATTATTGTAATTTTGTAAATGTTCTCACTGTGGCTTTTCTTGTAGAAAACACCACACAATGAAAAGCCCACTACATTATCCAAATCCACTCAGCGGAATGACACAGTTGATTGCTCCAAAAAATGGGTCAAAATAGACAAAAAATATCTTATTTTAGGGTTATTATTTATTTAGTTATTTATTTATTATTTACTGGTGCTGAAGGTCACATAATTTGGCACAGCGGCTAATAGTGACCGCAACATGGATATGAAGTCAAGTCCAGCAAATCGTTTATAACCATGTTGCTCATTTTTAATTTTTAAAGGACTTGGACCACCAGGCATTGGTTACTGGGTCCCATTTTACCAGTAAAAGAAAACTTTGTTTACCACAGTAAATAAGCACTGCTTCACTTTCCAAGGTTCTCAAGGGGATATTTTTGGGGTAACATATCGAAGTTTGTGCATAGGTTGCGATGAAAAAAAACTATGCAATTGGAGTTCATTCCCCTACTGAGGTTTTACAACACAAGATCAACACCCCGACACAAGAAACACATATGGGTTTCTTATTCCTTTTTTTCCAAAATGACCTCTCAAAGGATATTTAAACAAAAATTGTCCCATGCAAAGTGTCGGCTCCCAAACAAGTCATTAAACATTCAAGTGTGACCTTGACCTCCAACTGAATTGTATCTGACTGCACACAGTCTGAGTCAAGACCAACAACAGATTAGTTTGGACATATCATCATTAATGATATTTATTAAATCATCACCATCACAAAATAAAATTACGGCCCAAAATTACTATTTGGTTGAGAATATCCAAAGACCCCCGATATGCCCTTTACAGGGAAATCTGTTGTTTGTCATGTCTCATCAGTCATATAACTCAGAAGAAGTCACCACACATGACACCTATTACATTGGCTATTTATTTATTTATTTATTTATTTTATTTATTTATTTATTTATTTATTATATTTATTTATTTATTTATTGGTGTTTAACGTCACATATTTCTGCACAATGGCTAATCATGACCGCGACAGTTTTACGTGTGGAGGAAGCCGGAGTGCCCGGAGAGAACCACTGAGCAACGACGAGCAGCTGCCAGCTCCCCAACATCGTAACTCCGCACTGCAGCACAGCCAACATTTTCCTTGCTCATGTTTCACATTTAGTGCAAATAAAATTTTGTTCATATAAACTTGTTTTATCACAAATTATTGAAGAGTGCCTATTGGCACTCTTCAATAACTTGTAATAAAACAAATTTTGATGAACAAATTCAGACCACCAAAAATAATGTAGAATTCATCCAGTTAAGACTGTAGAACGAACAACAAAAATCGTCCGGAGAATCGGGAATAATGTTGTCCAACATCTACCCATCCATCAAAAAGATTTTTGTTTTACACATGATTATTCATTTATTTATTGGTGTTTAGGGTCACATACTTATGCACAATGGCGAATCATGACCGTGACAGTTTTAATGGTGGAGGAAGCCGGAGTACCCGGAGAGAACCACCGAGCAACGCCGAGTAGCTGCCAGCTCCCCAACATCGTAACCCCACACTGCAGCACACACAGGATAAGATTGGTTGAAGAAATGCGCACCATCGACGTGCAGTACGCATTAGTACACGGCGTCATCGTGCTCCCTTGTAGGCAATCAGGGTTAAGTGCCTTGCCCAAGGACACAACGCGAGAGTCTGTATCGATCGCTCAGACGGTCACCCATCCAAGGACTAACCGGGCTCGATGTTGCTTAACTTCGGTGATCTCACAAGAACCGGTTACCGAAACGCCACGGCGCCCCCTGATTACATTGGCTACTCATCCAACAAAGACCTGAATACAAGATTCTCCTTCTTGTGTGCTACTCTCTTAACCCTTTAACCAACGAATCGGCCACATCCGCCCGCGTAATGTGCAAATTCAGCAGCTGAAAAAATACTATTTTTCCAAAAATATCAACAAAGCCATATCTGTGGCCCATCTTTGGAACGAGCTCGTCGAGCTCGTTCCAACGAGCGGTCACACGATATGGTTTTGTTGAAATTTTGGAAAAATTTAAAAAGATGATAAAATAATAAATTTTGATATCGTCTGTGTTCGTTAAAGGGTTAACAACATTTCAACACCTAATATCTAAGAGTTGTTAAAGGGAGATGCTCCATCTCGAAATTATGGATCAAATGCGCTCTTAGCTTCTGTCAAAATTAAAAACAGCGGGTGACAGCGCATTTACTGTAGCAAAACTTACTCCATGGAAGTCACTTCTGAAAAAAAACTCTCCATTTGTAACTTTCTTTAAAAGTCTTAAAACATTTATTTTCCCAAAGGCTTTCTATTCGAGAACAGCCATTCACTACAGTGGTGGCGCCAGGGGGGGGGGGGGGGGCTAGGGGGCTACATCCCGTCGGAGAGGTCCAACCCCCCACCCCCACCCCCACCCCCGTCGGAGATTTTAGTCAGTCCGTCGGAGAGTCTCGTAAACCCGACTTCACGAGAAATTTCCGACAATCGAATGTAGATATCTCGTCTTGTCAGTCTCGAACCCGTGCAGCACTGGAACTTTGATAGAGAATAGTGATTCTGACGAAATTCCTTAATGTCGTTCGTCAAACTGGTTTTAAAGACGAAATATCTCCCGACCTTATTATAATATGTTTACTTTAACCCTTTACCTAAGGTAACGGTGAAAACCGGCCAGCGCTATTCTCAAAAATCGCCAATTAATTTTCATTATTTTTTTCATTTTTTGTCTCAAAAACATAGGTTATGACCAGTCGTTGGAACGAGCTCGTCGAGTTCGTTTCAACGAGGAGTCATAACCTATGTTTTTGAGACAAAAAATAAAAAAAATTAGTTATTCAAGAATTATTTTTGCAAGTGTCGTCTGCTTTTCAGGTTAGATAAAGGGTTAAATAATCAACAAACATACTCAATTTGCTTCTATTTTGGTTCTCCAATTTATCAGTTTTCACTCATTTTCCTTCGTTTGGGAGGTCAAATGTTATAGCTCCCCTGTCGGAGAGGTCAGCCCCCCTGTCGAGAAATCCCTGGCGCCACCCCTGATTCACTACCGGATCTTATCAGAATCTTTAGGCTTTAGAGAAACTTTAGACTTAGAAATTATTTATTTCTATTTTAGGAAACGAGACCTCAATTTGTTTCGAGAACAAAAACATGTCAGCAATGTTATCTTAAAAAAGGTAAAATGATTTTTATTTAAATTAATAATATATTGAGTATGAGGAGCGCCATCGGTTCCACACTGTGAGCACTTTGTGAGAATTTGTAAAACAAAATAAAACATTTATCTGAATGTAATTTGTCATGTTTATCTTGAATTTTCTGAAAGTGGCGGGCAAAGTAACCGATCATAATTGACAGGTGTGTACTATCATAAAGGCAGATGCATGCGTACTCCAATGATCAAACAAGAGCTGTATCCGCTATGTAATTCCACTCAACACTTTTATTTGGCCTTTTTTTTTGTCAGATGGTGTCTTACCCGATTACATTTGATACTGGACTTACGTGGAACGCGCAGTCGATCATACAAACTGAGCTCTGTGGTAGTCGATTAGGGCTGTTGGGTGCACAGCATGACGAATTCGAACGACAGTATTTGCTGAATAGACAATAGGTTGAGGGGCCCATGCGTCTCGACTGCATTCATTCATCAACAAGTACATTTCCTCAGATAGACAGCCGCTGTAACACTTAGCTCACTGTTTGAGGCATAGTGGCAATGTCACCTCCTCGCATTATACTTAAATTGTATTTGTTCTATTGATTTTGTTTATACTGTAATTCAAACAATTTAGTATTCTCAATGTTACGTATAGTGCGAAATAAAGTTCATTCATTCATTCATTCTTTCATTCATTCGTTCATTCATTCATTCATTCATTCATTCATTCATTCATTCATTCATTCATTCATTCATTCATTCATTCATTCATTCATTCATTCATTCATTCATTCATGCATGCATGCATTCATTCATTCATTCATTCATTCATTCATTCATTCATTTCATTCATTCATTTCATTCATTCATTCATTCATTCATTCCGAGTGGCTAATATTCCAACCACATCAACATGCCTCGATGATGCAGTTGGAATCGCTCATCAGTCGGAACTTGAAACACCATCGTCGAGACAAAATTAGATTTATAGCATCCCAACCGGCCATCTTCGCGACGCCCCTGGGTGTGCATTGAATATCGAAATGTCCCTTTATCTCCTTATGTGCTGATTGCCAAGCTTTGGGCCTTATTTCGAGTGTTGGTACAACAGTTAAAAGGCTTTGTATTCCGTGAATATGCTTCATATTTAATCTCTGTGTATATGTATTTGTCTTGTCACAATTTATTGAAGACTCTTCAACAAACTCTAACAAAACAATCCAATAAACAAAGTCTTACTACAAAATGTAAACTAGCACTCGATCAGTTTACAGCTCTCCGTCAACAGGATATAACAAACCTGCACCTCTCCATGGAGTGGAGAATGATACACACGGCTCCACTTACTGGGGAGAAGTGGTGTTTTTGATAAACTTGTCGTTGGAATGCGATGACTCATTGGTTAGATCATCGGACTCTGCACCACAGGATCAACGGTTCCTCCCTGACAAGTTGTGGAGGCGGAGACGTCGCTTTAGATGTAACGGATTCCTCTGTCAGCAATGTTATATTGAAAATGCCAGTGTAATTATTCAACGTACAGTAACCAGAAACAATTTCTAAAACTACCTGATCATTATACATACGTTTACGTGACGTGACTTTGTAGATATATTTTTTTAAATTATCCACTATAAAGTGAATGATGTTGTGTCGTACACGTCAGCGTTAATTGATGGGAATGCGTGGGTCCCTTCAGGGTATTACCACCATAATACATCATTTTCAGTCTGTGTGAAACATACAGACTAGTGTTTTTGTATGGTTACTTTTTCTTTTTTTTTTTCTTCCTCTTTTCTGTCTTCTGTCTACAATGCGCTTCCTTTTCCGCACGATAACTCGAAAACGAATTGCACTATGTCGCTGATGTTTGTCGTACTGACAGACAGACAGTCACAGGTTCTAGGCCACCCACGTTTTTCAGATTCCTGGGGCATTAGGAGTGTCCACAGGGGTGTTTTGAAAGTGGGTCACGCCTATATGGCAGGCGTGGTATGACCTATGAATCTGGGACCAACACCAAACGATTCGACACTTGATGAGGTTCAAATATGGAACACAGGCTCCCTGAGGTCACCTAGGGGTCATTGAGTGCATTTTTCAGAATTGCTGGAAATCACATTTTGTGGCTCCAAATGCATTCCCGAAGTTCATACATGCATTTTAACACTCAAAAAAGTGGGCGTGGCCAAAATTTTGAAAGTGGGTCACACTCATATTTCAAGCATGGTATGACGTATGGCCCTGGGACCAACACCAAATGTGCCGAAACTCAATGGAAGGTCACTGAAGTCAGCTGGTGGTCATTGAGTGTATTTTCAGAATTGTGGGAAATCACATTTTTGACCCTTTAATGCATTCCCGAAGTTCATAAATCCATTTTTATATGAAAAGAAATTGGGCGTGGCCAAAAATTTTGAAAGTGGGTCATTCTCATATCTCAAGCATGGAATGACATATGGACCTGGGACCAACAGCAAATGAGTCGAAGCCCAATGGAGGTTCAAAATATGGGTCAATGTCACTGAGGTCATCCAGGGGTCAGTGAGTACATTTTTTTCAGAATTGCTGGAAATCACATTATTTTTGTTACCCCTTAATGCGTTCCAGAAGATCATACATCCATTTTACAGAAAAATGTTGGCAAGGCAAAAAAAATTGAAGTGGGTCACGCTCATATCTCAAGGATAGTATGACGTATGGACCTTCGAAACTCAACTGAGGTTCAAAGTATGGGTCATGGACACTGCGATAACCCAGGGGTCATTGAGTACATTTTTCCGAATTGCTGGAGATCACATTTTTTTAATCCGCTAATGCATTCCCGGACTTCATACTTTACACGAAAAATAGTAAAACAATATCCATTGCTGATTCCTTTATAGAACACATTTAATGCTACGCACAGAATTTATTTCTGGATTCTTGAAAAATTTAATCTGAATCCTGAATGAAAATCTTTAAATGCTATTTACAAAGATCTATTCCTGATTTCCTGAAAGATATTGTACTCCCGAAAATAAGTAACCATAAATTCTTTTTCTATATAATTTAGGTCTGATACTTTCACAATTTTCACACAGACTCGAATTTACTGGTCGCATTAAATTCTATTTCTCTAGTTTCAATAGTGTTTTTTAAATGTTCATCAAATCAAAAGCTAAATCTCATAAGTAGACATCAAGGACTATTTTTCATGCCTAAAGGCACATCCACGGGGGCTCTCTGGTTCAAACACATCATGTGCCAGTTGCTATAAAGATGCGTCCAGCTTGTACGGAACAAGAAATTACGGATATCTATCAGATATTGACTCGTCTGACAGGAACACTGAAATTTTATACAAGTGAATGGCTGGGACACTTATAGATCCCATATAAAAAGTGCCTCATCTGCCACCATCCCAGAGGGGCACTGTGGTTGAAGGCAAGTATAGCATCGACGTCCAATGCGCCTTGGCATTCGGCGTCATCGTGCTCCCTGGTGGGTAATCGGAACTACTTGCCTTGCACAAGACACAGCGCAGTTACGACTGTTTACCCTTTACCCAACGTAACGACCAAAACCGACCAGCGTTATTCTCAAAAATCGCCAATTAATTGCCATTATATTTTTATTTTTTGTCTCAAAAACATAGGTTATGACCCTTTATTGGAACGAGTTCGTCGAAATAGTTATTCAAGAATTCTGTTTGCAAGTGTCGTCTGCTTTTCACGTTAGGTAAAGGGTTAAGTGTTTTGTCCAAGGACACAGCACAGTTACGACTGTTCAGGATCGAGCCGTGGACCTTTCGGTTTGAAGACCAATGCTCTAACCACTGGGCCACCGCGTTTCCATCAAGGCCACTGCAAGTTGCGATACTGTTGAATGTTTGAAAACGGAATATCAACAATGTGACATTAACGTCATCAAACATTGTGAAAACCTGTCACTGGGTCGTCTCATACCAATGACGGGAGCCGTAAGCTAGGTTTTTTAGGCAAATAATATATTGTTATTCAAGATTTCACGTTTTTAGGAAAGTCTTTAATCGTGTTTGATAAATTTAAGAAATAACCGTTGTTTTCCTTCGGTTTATGCGATGTAAACCGAAAACTTTCAGCACAAGCTTCATAACTCGCGTAGCGAGTTATGATTAAGCTTGTGCTGAAAATTTTCGGTTTATATCGCATAAACCGAAGGAAAATAACAGTTATGTCTTATAATTTAATCCGGCTGTAATATTAAAATATAAAAACTATGTATACGTGAACGAAAAACTTTTAATTTTCGCATAAGACAACAGTCAAACTCAGGAAAGTGTGCCACAAACAGGTCACGTCAATCATTGTCAAATTTTTGTTGTTTTGATTTTCGATCGCAGACGACAGATATTTAGCAAGTCACGTAACAATATCATTAAAAACATTTTTTTTAAGTTCCCCCAAAATCATGTTTGGGTATATGACCTTTTATTAGTGTCCCACTTCGGTATATTTTATTAAATTCAATTGTTCCTGAGAAATTATCATTATATTCTCGCTGACTGGAGGCGATGAAAAATCGATCATTGATCTTTGTTTACAAGCTTGTTATCCATCTATCAGTCTGCCGTCACGCCCTCACGGTGACAATTGGATTGAGTGGGCGGGGCTTCCATAGTCTTCAAAGTTGGGTCGGATGTGCGAACGTGTAGCGACATTCCAAATCATGACGTGGTTTGGTTTATACGATTTGGACAACTTTCACGCTGTATGCTTTCAACCAATCAAACAAATGATTAAATTATAATTAAATAACCAAGTACTGAAAAAGCAGCAGCAAATTTATGAAAATAATCTCCACCCCAGACAATAGTGACATGAGAGAAATATTTGCAAAGTTATGGCATTGGGGTATTTGATAATTATTCGTTGCCTCCCAATGGTTTTTCCTGGTTACTCTGGCTTCGTCCACTCGAACAACTGTCCGAGATAAGTGACCCTCACTGTCAAAAGTGTCGCTAAATCCCAATAAAAGAAATAAGTGACCTCCGTAGTGGCCTCAGTCCCTATCTTATTATTTGGCACAGGACTGCAGATTAAATCGCTGTCAAATGAATAAAAAGTATTTTGATTAATCCAAAATTACACAAAATTCTCCAAATATCCCAGATTCAAAGACTTATAGAATATACCCACAGTAGCTTGGTGTGCCAAATGTTCACCACGAGTGGTGAAGTGGTGTTAACCGCGAGCCTTTGGCGCGCGGTTAACACAACTTCACCACGAGTGGTGAACATTTGGTACACCAAGCTAGGTTGGGTATATTTTATTTATACCATGGTCGTCAGATTAAGAAGATTTTAAATGTTGAATAAATCAATATTCACACGTACGATTCTGTTTTTGTTTACATGAGCACCGGTGGACGGCACTTCCGCTGGCAATTTTATCGCTGAAATGAAATAGAAAACGCAACGCGCAAATTACGGGACACTTTTTCATTTTAATATCATAATAACATACTGTTTTGAGTTATGGATGCTTCATTAACATTAGACAATGTATGTTTGTTAATTTGGGGTATCTTATGAGGTAAACGTATTTAAAAACGTAATAAATAATTACCGGTTTCATTTCACTCCTCACGAGGCGACGAGTGATAAATTTAGACAAGTTTGCATTCAAGGCGAGGTCACCAAAGGTCATCATAGATGTACAACGTAGTTCCACTGTAGGTGTAAATTTCAACTATTGAAATCCCATTGTTGGTGTGTTTAGTACGGTTGGTGTTTAAAGCTAAAATTTATGCCATAGGCTTTTTATATATAATACAATAGGTAATCATGGTATACTATGTTGTTCACAGCTCTTCCAAAATGAGCATTTAATCCAATTATATCTGGCATGACAGAACTTACGGATTGAGACCAACAGAACTTACGGATTGAGACCAAACAATAAATTATAATAGTCAATACACAATGTATCACTGGAACGCAAATCAGTCCCCCCAAACGGGCAAGGTTGAACCTATCTTCAGATACTAGGATGTCTGGGGGACTTGGGGATCCATGGTTGTCCAACCATAGCGTTATTTTCTCCTCGACGTTTTTTCTATACATATTGGTTATTACCTCGACGGGCTCATCGATACATGCTTAGAGACGAGGTCGAGACTTCAATACACCATCTCGGAAACTCACGTGATGGTAATAATGGATTTATCCTACAACATTCCTCCATTCCCTGACTTGTTCGCATATGTTTTGACAGTAATTCATCGTCAAAGAATTTAATTTCTTTATTCATGATATTGCGTCCTTCCGCTGGGCATGACGTAATCCCCATTCATTGTTCTACTTGTACTATTACAGCTGAAGTTTATAGTAGTGTTTCAGCTGTGTTTTATTTTTCCGCTTTACAAATGTCAGACGTGTATAAAAATATCATCATGGCAAAGATTATCTAGTCCAATTTATTTCGCTGAGCTGGTGATTTATTTATCATTTAACCACTGTTAACAAAAACGGTGATCAAAAACGGTAAAAAAGGTGGCTTCCACATGTATAATCAGCTTTCGATGTGTGCAAGTAAAAAACCTTCTTTCTAAATCGAATAATCGCACGTGCGGTTGCGACCCTCAAAACAGATTTGTATTTTGTGAAGACGTTTTCGCTTGTATTTTCAGAAATGCGTTCTTGTTCTTTCTCAGATCGCACGAATCTGAAAGGACAAACGAGACTGCTGTGGTAATAGACGTGACAAACTGCCCCCTGGTGTTTATAACGACATTGCAGATTGATGCGACAATTTTCTAGTGCCAGTTATACGCGCATATGGCCGAACCAGCAATCACATTTGACAGTTGGTTGTATACCAATGCCGAGGTGTTTGAACATGTCATCTATCGTGTAATCGTTTATTACACGCCTAGCTTATGAAATCGCCATCTACAGCAACATTAAACCATGCGGAAAATGAAAATATGTTCCGCATATATGTGTGGAACGGAAATCGTTGACGGACTATTTTGAAATAAGAGCGAAATTTCACGGGAATTTTCTACAAATCGTGTCCCGCAATTACAATTTGAATCGCTAGCGATAGGTAAAAATCGACCCCTGATTTCCAATGTGTTCTATGTGCCAGTAGGCACATAGAACACATTGGGACCCAGGGGACCAAATATTAACACGGGTTCCCCTCGCAAATCTGGTTGGCCATAAAATGTGTTCTTTTTGTTGATAGTTGTCAAATGAATTGCTGACTGTCCTTCTAATAGTTGTTTTTATAGACGTGAAGGCGTGTCATAAACACAGAACGACACAATCGAGTGAATGGGTTAATCGATATGGCACTCGTGCCATATCCGTTAACCCATTCACACGCGTGTGTCGTTTTGTGTATTTGTTTCACTGACACTGTATTGAAAGGATTACTATTGCATCATGATGACACCGTTTCTTGAAATGTGACAAAAGAGGAGTTTTGAACGAATGACGATACAGAGTTTGGTAAGGCAAGATAATAAAATTCATTTGGTTCTCGAGCAATCAATTTTCTGATCCACGAGGAATGAAATTCCAAAACACGATGAATATATACAAATATATTGAAACGATAAATCAAATTGAATATTGTTTTTTTTTTTAATTTCAACTCGTATATTGATTTCTGGAATTCCCCTGTGTGGTAAACCAATTCTTCGCTGTCCTGAAATCAAGTATATGTACAAGTGTTTGCATACACTAAATTCCTCGACAAACAAATTATCTCCCTTCGCAAAGAGTTCGTTTAATTGTTTTTGAAAGGCCCAGTTTCTGAGATTACGTATAAGATTCGGTCACAGAAAATATGGAGCATAATTTTTTACTGTTTGTTTGTTTCACTGGGCCTTAACAACACTTTCGACAACCAGGGTCACCTCATGTTGGACAGTTTCCGGGTGGAGGAAGCCGGAGTACCCGGAGAGAACCACCGAGCAGCGGCGAACATATGTCAGATTCCCCAACGTACTAACTCCGCACAAGCAGGATTAGCACTGGTTGGTGACAAGTGCACTATCAACTTGCAGTACGCCATAGTTCAAACAGTGCTCCCACACAACGGGAAACGGGGATTAAGTGCCTTGACCAAGGTCAATAATTATTTACACGTTGGAAGGTACAGTTCAGACTGACTTTTTGGTGAGGTTTCCAATGATGTGCTTATATTATTAAGTCGAAAAATACATTCAAGTGTCACAGATATAGAGAATTGGTCCAAAATGTTTTAATTTAGGTTTTAACTCTATTTATTATATACTTTATAAATAACCACATATCTATTGGCTGGATCTTATACACGTGACTGGTACTCAAAAATCAATGTACACCGCTTTTCCAGTGAATATCAACTTTCTAAATATAGCTTTGGAAAATCCCCTGTCTAGTTCTATTTCAATCGACGTAATCCCTATAACATTGTTTATTTTTATGTTATTCTGCAGATGATAACTATTTTACTCTTAAATAAAAATATTTCTTGTTGACATAATAGTACTTTTAATTGACAAATAGGGGGCGCGGTGGCTCAGTTGGTAGAGGTGCAGACTACAAGCCGAGAGGTCGTCGGTTCGAATCCCACCTGCGGCAATCGCGTTGTGTTCTTGGGCAAGACACTTCACCCCAATTGCCCACGTGGGAGCGCGGTGACGCTGTGTACTAAGGCGCACTGCACGTCGATGGTGCACTTGTCTTCAACCAATGCTAACCCTGCTTGTGTGGAGTTGGTATGTTGGGGAGCTGACAGTTGCTCGCCGTTGCTCGGTGGTTCTCTCCGGGTACTCCGGCTTCCTCCACCCGTAAAACTGTCACGGTCATGGTTAGCCATTGTGCAGAAATATGTGACCTTAAACACCAATAAATAAATAAATAAATTGACAAATAGAAGATTGTTTTGTTTTTGTTTTTGTTTTTTTTTTGGGGGGGGGGGGGGGGTTGAGGATGGTGTATATAATAAAACAGTTATGGACTTTTCTAGTGGTAAATATGATGTGATATGAATCTAAAAAACTTATATTGACCGAGGCTAACGCCTCGGTCAAAATAAGTTTTTTTGATTCATATCACATCATATTCACCACCACAAAATTCCATAATTGTATAATATAATAAGAATACGACACTAGCAAATATACTAACAAAAATATAATGAATAACTAAATTTTTTTTTCTCCCTCTAAACAACTCATCTTACAACGAGCTTGTTCCAATGAGAGGTCGAAATCAATGTTTTTGAGGCAAATAAAAAATTGAGTAAATAATAAAATTTGAAAGGCGATTTTTGTAAATACTGCTTGTCGAGTTTCCGTGATTACGTTGGGAAGGGTTTATTAAAATACAGGGATATATTTAATTAATGGGGTTTAACGACACTTTCGACAGCAAGGGTCACCTCATGTCGGACAGTTTACGGCTGGGGGAAGCCGGAATATCCGGAAAGAACCACCGAGCAACAGCGAGCAACTGTCAGATTCCCCAAGTTAATAACTAAATGCAAGCAGGGTTAGCACTGATTGAAGACAAGTGCACCGTCGACGTGCAGTACGCCTTTGTACACAATGCCACCGTGCCCCTCCCCCCATATGAGCAATCGGGATGAGGTGCCTTGCCCATGGACACAACGAAGTTACCTTTGTTTGGTGGGGATCGAACCGTGGACCTTTCGGTCTGAAGTCCAATTCCGTGACCACTGAGCCCCGGCGTTCCCAAAATACATGGATAACGTCTATGCTAGAAACACCGTTTTAGAGGACTTCCACCCCAGGCATTGGTGGCCGGTTCCTATTTTAGAAGTAAAACAAAAGCTTATTTACCACAGTAGAGAAGCACTGCTCCACTTCCCGGGGTTCCCACAGGGAAACGTCGCTGATGTTTTGTAACTAAAATAGTGCGATGTGAAGAAAAATAAACGAAAGTAGCATATGAAGACCGCATTTTTTCGACAGGTACGTTCTGTGACGCTGTGGAGAGTAAAGTTGCAGAGAATTTCGTCCGGATCGCGATAAAGTCGCGATCCGGTCGAAAATATCTGTTCGCTTTTGTGATTATTGTACTGCATACCCTACTCTCTTTACAAAGAGTGCTCTCCCCTTGAAAATTTCTGCAAAATAGTAATTCATCGATTGCAAAATGGAGGGCGGGGGTGATCTTTTCACAAGCACTGACTAAAATTGTATGACTAAACATAAAAAAAGCAGGTTTAGCGAACAAACATCCTGTTGACCTTGGACATGCGTAAGCGGATGTATGTTTATATGAGTGTACATTATTGCAAAGAAATTCACATGAGCATCCGTGCATATACGTGTGCTGTTTTGTTTGCAGCTATGTGGAGTCACTTTTGAGAACGTTGTCACGTACATTTATTCCCATCCATCTGCCACTTATATGTTCAAACGTATTTGCTTTTTATTTTATTTTTCTTACTGCCATACCTTTTCTTGTATTATGGTTGAGCAAATAAAGTTATATATGCAGCACGTGGAGGGTGGATTGTAACTAAATCACCCGCGGAGTGGGGTTATCACCCAAGATATACCTTTCAAATTGTGTACACATCGACAACAAACACAAGCAATGCTTCAGCCAATGGACCTCCGGGTTTAACCCGGAGGTCCATTGGCTGAAACTTTGCATGTACTGGTTTTGCATTGCAGCAAATTTGCAATTATTGCTTGGGTACGTACTGTACCTCAGACGAAACCTTACACAATTTTCCCGCGAATGTTTAATACCTAAGAGTTCTTATCTGTGTGGTGATTATATGGTGTTTCACGGAATTTTCAACAAATTCCAGTAAATTATATAACTGAAGAGTTTGAATCAATTGGTATTGGTATTGGTGTTTAGGGTCACATACTTATGCACAATGGCTAATCGTGACCGTGACAGTTTTACGGGTGGAGGAAGCCGGAGTACCCGGAGAGAACCACCGAGCAACGACGAGCAGCTGTCAGCTCTCCAACATCGTAACTCTGAACTCTGCACCGCAGCCTGGCAGGGTTAGATTGGTTGAAGACATGCGCACCATCGACGTGCAGTACGCCTCAGTACACAGCGTCATCGTGCCCCCATGTAGGCAATCGGGGCGAAGTGTCTTGCCCAAGGACACAACGCGGTTGCCGCAGGTGGGATTCGAACCGAGGACCTCTCGGCTTACAGCCTGCACCTCTACCAACTGAGCCACCGCGCCCCCATTTGAATCAATTTATTTGGTATTAGAATTTATTGAAGGTTGGAGAATATTTAGTCTAAACTCAGACCAGTAGATACATTGATTCTGAAAGAGGCGTAGCGAAAATGATTGTGTTGGTGGGGGATCTGATTTGTCCCGACTGAGATAGCTCAGGTCCCGACTTATAAAATATTAACACCATAGCATGCCTTCGTTGAAGGCTTGCCTTGATGACGTCGTTGGAATATTTTTGCTGCAGCACTCCCACCACTTACTGGAGGAAAGGGGTGGCGCCAGGGATTGCTCGACATGGGGCTGACCTCTCCGACAGGGGGGCTATAACATTTGACCTCCCAAACGAAGGAAAATGAGTGAAAATTGGTAAATTGGAGAACCAAATAGAAGCAAATTGAGTATGTTTGTTGATTATTTTACCCTTTACCTAACCTGAAAAGCAGACGACACTTGCAAAAATAAGTCTTGAATAACTCATTTTTTTCATTTTTTGTCTCAAAAACATAGGTTATGACCCCTCGTTGGAACGAGCTCGACGAGCTCGTTCCAACGAGGGGTCATAACCTAATGTTTTTGAGACAGAAAAACGAAAAAAATTATGAAAATTAATTGGCGATTTTTGAGAATAGCGCTGGCCGATTTTGACCGTTACCTTAGGTAAAGGGTTAAAGTAAACATATTATAATAAGGTCGGGAAATATTTCATCTATAAAGCCAGTTTGACGAACGACATTAAGGAATTTCGTGAGAATCACTATTCTCTATCAAAGTTCCAGTGCTGCACGGGTTCGAGACTGACGAGATATCTACCTTCGATTGTCGGAAATTTCTCGTGAAGTCGGGTTTACGAGACTCTCCGACGGACTGACTAAAAATCTCCGACGGGGGCGGGGGGGGGGGGTGCCCCCCCCCCCCTGGTGCCACCACTACTGAAGGGTTAGTCCCCCGTTCCCCGTCTTGGAAGTCGGCCAAATTCGTCGTAGTTAGATATAACTATAAAGTTAGATATAATATTCCCGAAGACCCAATATTTTATTATTAATTGATGTTTAAGGTCACATATTTATGCACAATGGCTAATCATGACCGTGACAGTTTTACGGGTGGAGGAAGCCGGAGTACCCGGAGAGAACCACCGAGCAACGATGAGCAGCTGCCAGCTCCCCAACATCGTAACTCCGCATTGCAGCACAGGCAGGGTTAGATTGGTTGAAGACATACGTACCATCGACGTGCAGTACGCCTTAGTACACGGCGTCATCGTGCCCCCACGCGGGCAATGGAGATGAAGTGTCTTGCCCAAGGACACAACGCGGTTGCCGCGGGTGGGATTCGAACCGAGGACCTCTCGGCATCCAGCCTGCACCTCTACCTACCTAGCCACCACGCTCCACCAAAGACCCAATACAAGTTCACAAAAGGAAAAAAACCCGATGAGCATATAATCGGTGTGGCCGTGCCTTGATGACGTAGTTGGCATATTAGTCAGTGGGACATTTAGTTAAAAACGTCAACACACTTTGGAAATTTACATGTGAATAGTTAAAACGGGGTGGCTGTGCAGTGGTTGCGTCATGTAGTATTCGTAACGCAACTTTTTGTTTAAATTTGCAAATAGCAATAACCGATATTCCAAACTGGGGCCAGGAATATTAAACTTTTACAATTATTTTTTATAGACTTGTATTTTCTAATTATGATATTAAATGGGTTAATATGAACCATTAGCATTTTAAAAGGTCTGGCAATTTTAAAATGCTAATGATTCATTTTATTTTTGTTTGTTATATTCATAGGTAGAAAATGCAATTCTAGAAAATACAACTGTAAAAGTTTTATAGTCCAATACTATAAAAATATTTTACAATTGTATTTTCTAGAATTCTATTTTCTACCTTTGAAATATGACTGTTAAAAATGAAACATTAGCATTTTAAAAGATATGGCAATTTGCCAACTGGCAAATTGCCACATCTTTGAAAATGCTAATGGTTCATATCAACCCATTTAAATTCATAACTAAAAATACAATTCTACAAAATACAATTGTAAAAGTTTTATAGTTTTGGCTCCTGGTCCAACATCCCATATCGTGTGCTGCAGACCTCCGTTTTTATGACCGATGATGACGTAAGACCAAGTATCAAATCTTGACTTCCCAGAAAGTATGTGATTACCAGAAAAAGTGAATCGATAAATATTGTTAGATTTTATTTCATGAAATGGGAGAATAACTGTCAGATTCCCCAGCGTAATAACTAAATACAAGCAGGGATTGCATCGGTTCAAGACAATTGCATCGTCAACGTGCGGTACGCGGTTATTGGTGACCGGTATGCACGTGACATTCCGCCGGTATGCACGTGACATTCTGAATATAATGTCCCGATTGAAAAGACACGGAGGAGGTAGCACCCCATAAACCCTCTTTATCGACACATGTCCGTGTGGGAGCAATTGAAGTGAAGGTTCAACTGTGTTTTATTTTTCTCCCTTTTCATTCAATTTATATCACATTTTTTGTTTTATCGGGGTATGCAAGTACCTTGAATTACCCCCACCTCTGACAATTTTTTCGATATATTCCCGACGAATTTTATTGGCTAAGAATGTCACGTGCATACCGGCGGTAAATCCCGTACACGGTGGGTGTCACTTCAATTCACGGTGACCTGGAGTTATCTTTCTCGTGTGAGTAGCCGCCATTACTGTTTTGATGCATTCCCACCCGCTCAGAATTTTCAAAATTTGAATTAAAACAAAATAAGAGAATTTAAGTGCTAAAAAATATTTTCAAGATACCGTATTTATTGATAATATTAAGATATATATCCAACGGGCATGAAAAACAAGGCAAGTAGGCCTGTTGCAGTGTGGTAAACCAAGGACCAATTTTTCAGCTCAGTTACCAAAGTACGCTTTTCCGAAAGTATGGAATGAGCTCGATAGAACTTTAAGAGAAACTTCCACTAGAGGATCATTCAAGAAGAAACTTTTCATGACAATTTTAAATTCATACTCTTCAAGCGTAACATGCAATAATCCCTACTGTAACGATTGTAGACGCCAATGAAGGTTGGATCAATGATAAGGTCATGTGTCTTCCCTGACTTATTTATTGATCTATTTGTATCTCATCTACCCATTTATTCTTCTATCCCATTAATCCCAATCACATTATTCTTATCCCATCATACCGTTGCATATAAGGAACTGTTTAGAGTTCAACATTGTTATATTGTTCATAATTATTTTCTATAGAACCAGAGAGCTTCTTCTGACACATTTTCAACACATTTATGTTCACGTCACTGGAGACAGCAGATAGACGGCCAATCTGGCCATGCTTTCTCCCAACAGAATATAATTAATTACCTACATTTACAGATTTTCACAACTATTGTACTATAATATTCTGTTGAATAAACTTTACTTACTTACTTGATTTAATATATTTAATATTTGAAAAATGGACAGAAACTATTATTTGTAGTCCCAAAAGTCCATTATTGCTTTTACGATTATATCAACGTTTTTGTGCTGAAGCAAACATTTTCTTAACAGTTTACTCAACAGATTAAAAGTGATTTTTTGAACGTTTAAAAGTGCTTTGTTAACCCTTTTCAGGTGGTAATAACAGAATATGCATGTAAATGTATGTAAAATTGTTGGTTTTTACTCAACTTTCTATCAACCTTATTCCTGAAGGTCATCGGTGGGGAAATTCGCAATATAGTCAGCAAGTCGTCCCCTGAGTTCCAATGTGTAACAGACTACAGACCAGGTACCATCCCGTACCCGGTCACTTCGACCATGAGTTCCAATGTGTTCTATGTGCCAGTAGGCACATAGAACACATTGGAACTCAGGGTCGAAGTGACCGGGTACGGGATGGTACCTGGTCAGTAGTCTGTGATAACACCTACAGACCAGGTACCACCCTGTACCCGGTCACTTGCTGACTATGTAACAAATAATACCTGGCAGAACAATGGACTAGGTGTTCAAGTGACGTCACTTGAACAACTTTGATACACTGAGTATAACCGAGTCCGTGCATTCTGTTGATGGAACAATGTGGTAAGTTAGTTACCAACCTTTCTGTCGGTATTTCATGAATTTGAGCTACATCTCTCGTGTTGTAACGCCTTGCCGCTACGCGGATCGCTGCTATTCGATAGGTTGTTCAAATTCATGAAATACCCTCCCCCACCCCCACCCTCGCTAGATTGGAAACTATTACATCTTTTCTCAAACAATCCACAAAGCTGTCTTCTGTCTTCTGTGAAAACGACATATCGGAGGCACACAGCCAGTTTGTTATCAATAGTGCGAGCGTCCCCTGAACGGGTTTGCCGGTTAAAGTTCGTCTTCCGACCCCATTCCACTACTCAGACTAATTACCGGATATGTTGGAACTCCCGACATGGAACAATCATAATGCAGGAAATCAATAACAAAATGCACAGGATGTAAGTACCTCTGTCTTTCTTTCAAATTTAACGCATGTTTGAACATGGAGTTCGAGAGCAGAATGTTATTTTATAGGTCAAGACATACAAAAAGTGCACTTGGCGCGTATGTGAAAGGGTGTCATTCCGCAACAAAATAGATTAAAAGTACATAAGGACAGCAACAACAGGAAGCAGACTGCCGATTGCTAGACGTATAGAAAATAGTGTGTGAGTTTAAGGTGAAAAAGACGCTCAAATACAGAGAGTTCGTACTGAAACGTTTGTTTCTTATTATACGCCGCACTAAATGTTATATATATATATACTACTCAAAGTTTGCTAAGCACCAAGTATATCCCACTACCTGTTTTACGTTTTAGTTGAAATATTGTTATGAAAAGTGTGTATATTTTATATTTAATTATATCTTTAATGATTTAAGCGCAGAAATTGAGATTTTGTTTGCGTTTGACATTATTTTTTAGCATTTGAATACGATAACCATGGAAAATGGATATTGTTGGTGAAAGAGAAAATTTTTCAAATTTGCCAAAAAGTTGACGGAGCGAACTGATATGGGTCAGTATCGAGTATGAGACCCAATATTGTTAATTACAGCTTGACAACGCCTTCTCATGCTTCCAATCAGATTCCAGATGGTCCTTTGTGGGATGTTGTTCCATTCTTGGACCATCATGGCACCAAGATCCTGGACACTTCTTGGCTGGAGTGGACGGGCTGAAATTGCTAGCTGCAACTCATTCCAGACATGTTCGATTGGATTGAGGTCAGGGGAACTTGGTGGCCAGTCCATACGCTCAATCCCCTCCCTCTGTCGGTACTCCCCGACAGAATGAGCAACATGAGGACGGGCACTATCGTCCATCAGAATGAATCTATCACCCACTGCACCTGTATACAATCTGACGTGGACATCCAGGTTCTCATCAATATACTGCTGTGCAGTCAATGTACCACGGTCAAGGACAAAGAGCTCTGTACGTCCATCCCTGCTGATGTCGCCCCAGACCACGATTGACCCTCCACCATAGCGGTCATGCTCAGCAATGTTGTCTGCATGGAATCGCTCTCCTGGTCTTCTCCATACTCTAGAACGCCTATCTGTGTGGTTTGGGCAGTACCTTGACTCATCTGTAAAAAGGACAGGTCGCCAATCTTCTCTGGTCCATCCAACGTGGTCCATGGCCCATTCATATCGTGCCTGGTGGTGGTTCTGGGACAGCGGAATGCGAATACATGGTCTTCTCGATCGGAGACCATCTTCGTGCAACCTTGGGCGGATAGTCTGCGTCGAAACATTTACCCCGGATGCATTCTGAAAGTCACTGCGAAGCTGGGTTGCTGTGGCAAAGCGGTCCCTACGGACCTGAATGATCAAAAGTCGGTCTTCAGCTGCAGATGTTACCCTGTCTCTGCCACCACCATGACGTCTTACTGGTGTGCCATGCTGCTGAAATCTTACCCAGACTCTGGTGATCAACGTGTGGTGCATACCAAGGGCTTCATCAGCCCCTTGCTTCATCATCCATACAGCCCCCACTTTTCTGCTTCAGACAAATATCTTCTTACATTTGCATTTGCCATATTCAGTCATTAAATCACAAGGGTTGGTGTTTTGAAATGAAGATTGAATACCCTACACATGTCACGTACATGTAAACAGTACACGAAAACACCATGACAATCAAGGGGTACATGCTTTCCATGACTGCCAGGAAAAGTCTGCTTATCAAGTGAGCTAATATAAACATTGGGGACCATCTGTGATTTAATGATTGAATATGGCGAATGCAAATGTAAGACGACATTTGTCTGAAGCAGAAATGTGTCGGGCTGTTGGGATGGTGGAGGAAGCGGATACCCATCGTTAGGTTGGTGAAGCCCTTGGTGTGCACCATACGGTGATCACCAGAGCCTGGACAAGATTTCAGCAGTATGGCACACCAGTAAGACGGCATGGTGGTGGCAGAGACAGGGCAACTTCTGCAACTGAAGACTAGTTTTTGATCATTCAGGCTCGCAGGAACCGCTTTGCCACAGCAACCCAGCTTCGCAGTGACCTTCAGAATGCATCCGGTGTAAATGTTTCGATGCAGACTATCCGGGCAAGGTTGCACGGAGGTGGTCTCCGATCGAGAAGACCATGCATTCTCATTTTGCTGTCCCAGAACCACCGCCAGACAAGATATGAATGGGCCAAAGACCATGTTGATGTACCGGAGAAGATTGGCGACCTATTATTTTTACAGACGAGTCAAGGTACTGCCTAGACTCCACAGATGGCAGTTCTAGGGTATGGAGAAGTCCAGGGGAGCGATTCCATGCAGCCAACATTGCTGGACATTACCGCTATGGCGGGGGATCAATAATGGTCCGGGGCGGCATCAGCTGGAATGGACGTACAGAGCTCTGTGTCCTTGATCGTGGTACATTGACTGCACAGCGGTATATTGGTGAGATACTGGATGCCCTCGTCAGATTGTATGCAGGTGCAGTGGGTGATCGATTCATTCTGATAGACGATAATGCCCGTCCGCATGTTGCCTATGCTGCCCGGAAGTACGGACAGGGGAGGGGATTGAGCGTATGGACTGGCCAGCAAGATCCCCTATTCTCAATCCAATCGCACATGTCTGGAATGAGTTTCAGCTTGCAATTTCCCGTCCAGTCCAGCCAAGAAGTGTCCTGGAGCTTGGTACCATGATGGTCCAAGAATGGAACAACATCTCACAAAGGGCCATCAGGAACCTGCTTGAGAGCATGAGAAGGCGTTGTCAAGCTGTAATTAACAGTAATGGGTCTCATACTCGATATTGAACCCATACCAGTTCACTCCGCCAACTTTTTGGCAAATTTGAAACATTTCCTGTTTTACCAATAATATCCATTTTCTATGGTTATCGTATTCAAAAGCTAACAAAATAATGTCAAACACAAACAAAATCTTAATTTCTGTACTTAAATCATTAAAGATATAATTAAATATAAAATATATACACTTTTTATAACAATATTTCAATTAAAACGTAAAACAGGTAGTTGGATATACTTGATGCTTAGCAAACTTTGAGAAGTACATGTATATTAGATTCCAAACACTAATTATAGGAATAGTCATCAAAAAATTAATTAATGAAGCACCGGGTACAACCCGGTGCTTCATGAATTAAAATTTTGCTGATGATCATTTTTATTACCTCGTAAACGCATGCGTGAACATTACTGCACACGTGGATTACGACCAGTCTACAGCGACTGTACGTACTGTACTACTACCACTGCTACTGCTTCTAGTAGTAACATTGTAACAGTACCTAGTGGTTTATCAGTTTATTTATTGTTTGATGGGGTTTAACGATACTCAACAGCCTTGTTCACATTGTATAGGACAGCTTTACGGGTGGAGGAAGCTGGATATCCCGAGAGAACCACAACAGCAGCGAGCCACTGTCAGACTCTCCAACTTACTAACTCTGTACAAGCAAGGTTAACAGCGGTTGGGGGCAAATGTACTACCGGGGTGCTGTACGCTTTAGCACACACAGCCACAGTGTATTGTGTCCCTCGTGGGCCATCGAGATTAAGTTGATCGCGTAAGCACATTTGGCCAGGATTTGTTCTCCCAAAATATTATTTTATTATCGGTTCTGGTACGAATATGGTAGCAGACTTCCTGGAACTATTGGAGCCTGCTGTCAAGTCCGTGAGTTGATTGATTATATTTTTCGTGTTCTATATACACCATAACCTTCGTTTGATGCAACATTTGTGTGTAATTAATTTATTTTTATGGAATATCAACCTTGGGAATTTCAAAGTGAACTAAATTTCTCAGTACAAAAACACATTAAAAAACGAAGGCGACTACCATCGGAGATTCAAACTTTTCAATAAACTTATTTATCAGAAAGTCTCTTAGAAATAGAAAGACATTTTTAACTGGAGAAACAAAATTTACTGCATCCAGTAAATTCAAGTCTGTCTGAAAATGGTTAATTTTATTTATTTATTTATTGATGTTTAAGGTCACATATTTATGCACAATGGCTAATCATGACCGTGACAGTTTTACGGGTGGAGGAAGCCGGAGTACCCGGAAAGAACCACCGAGCAACGACGAGCAGCTGCCAGCTCCCCAACATCGTAACTCCGCACTGCAGCACAGGCAGGGTTAGATTGGTTGAAGACATGCGTACCATCAACGTGCAGTACGCCTTAGTACACGGCGTCATCGTGCCCCCACATGGGCAATGGGGGTGAAGTGTCTTGCCCAAGGACACAACGCGGTTGCCGCAGGTGGGATTCGAAGAAAATGGTTAAAGCATCAGAAATAAAAAAAATAGAAAGAGAATTTATGCAGGCTTATTTTTGGAGTAAAATATTTTTAAAGAAATCAGAAATAGGTTTTCGTTAAAAGTATTTAACCCTTTACCCAACGTAACGGCCAAAACCGGCCAGCGCTATTCTCAAAAATCGCCAATTAATTTTAAAATATTTTCATTTTTTGTCTCAAAAACATAGGTTATGACCCCTCGTTGGAACGAGCTCGACGAGCTCGTTCCAACGAGGGGTCATAACCTATGTTTTTGAGACAAAAAATGAAAAAAATTAGTTATTCAAGAATTTTTTTTGCAAGTGTCGTCTGCTTTTCATGTTAGGTAAGGGGTTAAAGATATTCCAAGAAACCAAAAAAAAACCATATACGTGCACAACATTCAAAGAGTTCGATCAAGTAATCAGATGGCTGGCCATTTGTGTCTCTGCCACTTATTTGAATGATGTTTAGTGCAGTAATGTGAGTATGAAAAGGGGTTATCATTATTCTCACATTTCATGAAATAAAATCCTTGGGAGCCCACACTGAAATCCTGAGAGGGTTAAAAACATTGAATTGAATAATTTGTACATTTCCTTACAAAGCAAAGGGTTTCTCTCAACTAGGTTTGCAGATGGAACTGACACCTGAATAAAATAACAGATTACATTTAATGTTTGACAGCTAACTCCACTTCTGTCACATGATTGTTTACATTGTTCTCCAGTCTGAATAAATATAACAGCTATTGTTTCAGGATAATTTACTGTTACAAGAAATCAGAGGTTGTGAAAACCCTGTGACCGCCTGGGCCATACTCAAGGGCTCCAGCGACCTGAAAAACACAGGATGTCGAGAACTTTTGGCTGTCTATCAGTATGCCAAAATTAGCGAGATGGGACAATTTGGTTTCGAGTTCTCGTGCGGACAAGGAAGTGCTTAGAAGACAGATGACAGGAGAATAAGAAGATTAAAGAAAGAAAAACAAACCGTACGAAAACAATATTCTGTGTGTTTCACACAGACTAAGGACATATCTTGGAAGCGACACTATCAAACAATAAAAATACATCATGAATCTTACTAAAGTAACTCAACGTGTTTTCTTGAATGTATAATTGAAGGCAGTGTTTATATGAGACTAATTTAATCAATGTTTGCGTTGTATAAATCTTAAAAAGTTCAGCTGTCGCCCCAGGAAGAGTTTTAATATATCGCCTTTCCGATATATAATTTTCTGAGTTTCATTGCAAATTAAACTAGTTACTTGAATAATTCCATTTTAGAAGCAAATAGGATTGTTCACCTAATGGGAATATTAGAATTTTTTTTAAAATCCCAAATAAACAGTACTCGGAGCAGGATACTAAACTTATTATTTTGAAATTTAAATGCCGTCATTACCGGCCCACGGCCAAAAACTTTTAACATTTCGGAGTACCAATGTATGTTGAAAAACATTCAAGAGATAGGACAAGTTAAGAAGACACGAGAAGATACACACACCAATGGAACTGCAATAACGATGCAAAGGAGAAGAACCTGAGTGTTGCTCAGTGAAACCCATTGAACCTTCACAATAGTACCAAATGCTGAATCAATGAAAACCCTTGGACTCGAATTCTCAAGGAGAAATCTACGATCCGAATATAAATTTATTGGTACCAAGGAAACTAACGCAACTTCATCAAACTGTTCCACTAATCGAACGTCTTTGGACAAGGATGGCTGAATCAGAAGATGCCTCTTCGTACCAGTATAATGCAGTAACGACAGTTCAAGAGACAAAATACTCGGTGGTAGAACTCATACTCTTGGAATGCTCGCAATAATGGTACATTACAATAAACACAGATCCACACGAGTGCGCTGCTTTAGAACTAATTTCATCCCTTGCTTAGAAATTATTAGGGCCGCGACAAATCACCGGTCTGCCGATGTTTTAATATATTTACACACCCTATTTCAAACACGATTGTGAGAAATTAGATCTACGCGATCGATAAGAACCTATAGTTTGAAACCATGAAACATGGACTCGCCTACGGAATCTTCCCATGTGAGATTATTTGGGCCAATGAGAGAATACAAATCGCCCCTTGAGTGGAGCAAGACGTCATCTGCAATGCTTTAGCATTGTAGTTGACGTCTTGTTCCACTCAAGGGACGAAATGTAATTTGTTGGGTGAATCATTTCGTCATTTCATTCCGCAATATTTCTGTCTACAGAATGTACAGAACAACGGAGACGAATTATTACAAATCACTCACGCAAAGTGGAGTATTCACACAGGCAGTGACGCATGAAATCAACGGAAAAGTAAAAAATCGCGCAAAGTTTCAGCTGATGCTCCTCTGGGTACAACTATTGAGTTCACTGATTGAAACCTTGGCATTTGTATTTTTTTCACCCAGAATATGCAGGTGTTATGTAGTAGGAAACTCCGTGAATTTGTACGCGAACCCTTTGTAGTCCTGGCTAAGGAAGTTTGGCTCTCGGATGTCCAGTGATACCCCAATCTCGTCACATGTTCACCCTTTACTTAACCAAACGGTCAGCGCTGCAATAAAAGTTGTCCTTCATATTTTATTATGTTTTTCATTGTTTGCATCCAAACAGGGCCGTATTATTCATAAGGCTGACTAGGCTGAAGCCCAGGGCCCCGCATTATTTTAAAACTTATTTAAATATGTCAAGTTGTGAGTAGAATTCTTCAGGAGATCCGCAAAATGGATTTTGGGCTATGCACTGCGGCATAGTGCCTACCGTACCAGGCTCAGGCTGTCAGCTGAAGTGGGGAGAAAGATTGAAGTCCTGAAGCACCTAGAAGACTAGGGGCCCCCCATGGGTTAATTCGACACTGCATCCAAAATAAAACGTTGTGCTCTCTACTGGAATGTTATCGTTCCAACAGATAGATGGGGGTCACACAGTGTTTTCTGAACCAAATAATGGAAATATGCAGCCATTCCGGAGACAAATTTGCAAGTGTCGATTGTTGAATGAATGGTTTCGCGCGCCGAAGGCACGCAGGGACGGTTTGGCACAAGCCCCTTCCGACCCTCTGCAACTGCATGGTGGTAAATCTTCTGCGACATGTCTGAGCGCGTTAAAGTAGGAAAGCGGACGGGTCCAGGTTAGCGGCGTTTGTTCTTTTTTCTGTTTTCCTTTTCTGTGGAGGAGCAAGAGTTTGTTATCGCGGATCTTATATGCTTCAAATTGCTGGACGGTGTATTCTTCTAGTAGTGCTCTTAGTTCTTATTTCATTGTAGTGATCTTTGGCGTACTTTATGCATCGGTGTTTGGAGCCGATGAAGTCGAATTTTAAGCTGCCGTAGAGTGCGATTTTGGTCGATGGATTCTATGAACTCAGCGGTTGGAATGCTCGAGCGGTCTTCTTCTGCCTCTACCTCCAAGCCGTGGCTAGATTGGTCCAGGTAGGAAGGAGATCCAGGTTGGGATTGGGGACTTTCATCTCCTCCTCCTCCGCCTCCCTGCCTTCCGACCTCTCCGGTGAAGAGGGGTTGGCGAGGGAGGGGATGGTGGAGGTGATTCGACGGTTGTCTTCCTCTCCGTTTCCTGTTTCTTCGTCTCTGTCTTTCTCCTATCAAGCCAGGCGCCCAAGCGCCGGGCATCCCTTAGCTTGGTTGCTGGACTCTTCTTCTTTCTCTTCTTCTCCTCTGAACCATCCACCAGTCTCTGAGGACCAGTGTGAGAGGAAGTCCTCTCACCAAAGATGCTACCTCTCCCGATGGTGGTATCCTCCTCTGAGTCAAACTCCAGCGTCATTTGGACGCTCTTTCCTTTCATCTGGAGAGTCCAGCTGAGACGTCAAGAGACGCCCAGAGCTGACAAAGCTTTCTTCAGTTCAATTGGGATTTCAAAATTATCCATGCTGAGCAGTCAATAGGTCTTCAGACTTTGAATTCAAAGACGGGAATGTCGATTGCTAATAGTATGACAGGGGTATGTTCAGAACATGATAGACTCTCGATACAAAAGTCTGATTTATTACACGTCTGTTCTATGTAATCCCCATTTACAACAACACTAAACCATGCTGAAAATGAAAATGTGTTCCGCACATATGTGCGGAACGGAAATCGTTGACATTCTATTTTTAAATAGAAGCGAAATTTCACTGGTATGTTTTACAAATCGTACCCCGCAATTACAATTGGAATCGCTATCGACAGCTAAAAATCGTCCCCTGTGTTCTAATGTGTTCTATGTGCCATTAGGCACATAGAACACATTGGAACTCAGGTGACGGAATGGTAACACTGGTTGCCCTCGCAAATTTGGTTCACGATAAAATGTTTTCTTTTTGTTGATTGTTGTCAAATGAATTGCTGAGTGCCCTTTTAATAATTGTTTTTTTTACGTGAAGGCGTGTAATAAACACAGAACGACACTTGTGCCATCGCGGAGGGATAACACTCGAGGCCTGCGGAATCTTGTGTTAACCTTCCGCGCTGGCATCGTGCCATATCGATTAACCCATTCACACACGCGTGTCGTTCTGTGCATTTATTGTTGTTACATTGTATTGACAATCTTTTCTATTTGCAGTGTATCACATTTAATTTCAATTAGTCCAAACTAAGCATGTTTCTTTATCCGTATGTAACAGCAAGCCTCTCTCACAGCAGTTGTTATCAAGTTGCCTCCATTAATTGTTTCTCTCCATTATTTATTTAAGCTATATTCAGTAAGTCAATCAGGCATCTGATCAAGACGTGGTGAGAGATTATTTTAATCTTTATATCAAGTACACTTGATGTGACATGACTCATTTATTGTATTGTATATATAACACTGATCACAATTAAAGGTTCAGTTATAGTTTGGATTTTAAGGGTTACTCTGCTTCATATTATTGGGAGATTCCACGAACTATTGCAGTAATATTGTTCGGATATCCAACAAGTCCAGTTGTTAAATGTTTATTGCTGTTAGACATTTGGAATACCACATTCGCTATTAAATTGTTATCTTTAATGTATCTTCGGGTCATCAGTTGTATACCAGAATTACACAGTAGATAGCGACGGTTATTCCCCACGGTTGTATTTTGATTGAGAATCCGCGCTGGGCATATTTTTAGCTTGTCTAAATGATCCAGGTACCACGTTCCAATTCTGTACTATAAAGATGTCCCACAAATTACCAGAGAATATACAGCTAATCCTTGATAACCTTCATCTGGATAAAATGAAGACACAATGGACACTTCAGACGGGTGAGAATTCCACCACCTTAATATTTTCATGGACGAAACAACCAACGCCAAAAGTCCTCTGCAAATAAATTGCGAGATGAGCGATGTATGGCGGAATACAACAAGTGGAAAAACACTGAACAGCTACACCAACATGGTTACCAACATCAGAACATTAAGTTTTAACAGAACTCTCATAAATCGTCAGAAGTTAGGGCTTCAAGTGTTCTATCAGGACCAGTCAGACATATTCACAAGCAAACCGTGAGTACCAAGATATTCGCCATTACAACTAAGGATGCTGTGACGTTGGTCAGGCCAATATTAACGACTACTAGTGCCCAAACATCAATATCTTCACGAGACTCCGCCATACAATGGTGCATTTTGAAACAAAATGTACAAAACAAATACATCAACAACTGTTCAATCGACTATGGACATAGACAAAACGGCATTAGCGTTCGAACTATCATTTTTTATCGCACTGGATCGATTTAGGCGGAGGGATAATATTAAACGAAAAGCCGAAGGCTTCTACTTCAATATTATCCCTCAGCCAAAACCGTTCAAGTGCGGTAAAAAATGACAGTTCGAATGCTTAAGTTGTTCTGTATTTACTGCGCGCCTACAGTTTACTAAAAAATATCGTGTGTTGTTTTCTTTTTTTGTAACCAAGTTGACTGTAAATCGCCGTCACATTTGCCAATAATGTGAAATGTATTAATAGTGTGGAAACAACTTAACTAGGGCTGTCACGATTTTTTAATTTAGGAATCGATTAATCGTCGCAAATAATCGACGATTAATCGTACCTAAATGACGCCCCCTCCTCTCCCTCTCTTTGAAGTCGATAAAAATGAAGTTCAAGTCAGTTGACCTACCTCAAGGAAACAACGAAGACGATCCTTTTTAGGTGCATTCAAGGCATTGATGTTCTGAACTTTTGAACCGTCAGTATAATAATCAAGACCGGTCGGCAGTTGCGAACTTCGCAACTGCCGACCGGTCTTGATTATTACACTGACGGTTCAAAAGTTCAGAACATCAAAGCTTTGATGAATGTACCTGGAAGACTATTGCTTCCAACAGCGTCTTGGGGTTTAACATCGATGTTCTTAATTTTTTACCTTTAGAAACAATAGTTTTTTCATCAAATTTTCTTTTAATTATTAAACGTCCAGAACGGGATACAATTTAACGATTATTCGACAACGAAAAATACTAATCGATTTCGCCGTGACCGATCAACAGTCGATTAATAGATTAATCGTGACAGCCCTAAACTTAACATAAGCTTTTAGCTTTCTGTTGAATCCACAAATATGTATTCTATGTTCTACTGTATTATAATGCAACTTGGAAATAAATAATGTCTAAACTAAGTAGTATATCAGTCGAGTGACTATACTAGGATTGAACTCTTTCAGTTTCGAAATGGAGATAGAAATACATGTAATTGATTTATCATATGGCTCGTTCGTTTTGTTCACTTTAAAACATTTGATATTTTGTTTTCATATTAATCAGTGATAAATAAAGCCTTCCGTCAATTTCATTGGTCAGTTTCAAAACTAGACAATTTGGTTGGCTGAACAAAATACAACTGGGCCACATTTTCATAATTTGCATAATTAGAGTTGGGAGCTTTCATTGGTCAATTTCAAAACTGGACAATTTGATTGGTTAAACAAAATACAACTGGGTCATATTTGCATAATTTCAGTAGGGAGAATTTAAGTTATCTGTCCTATTTAGGGTGGGTTATATTGTATTAATCTTTTACCTACAAGAAAAACGCCATTCATTTTTTTTATATTTTCACTTTTTGCTTCCAAAACATAGGTTATGACCCCTCATTGGAACGAGCTCGACGAGCTACTTGGATACTTGGACTTGCGTCACCCACACAGTCGCTCATACAAATAGAGGTATGTAGTACCTATTACGGACTGAACATTGGGACATGGCCTGATCACTCTGGAGTTCTCGTAGGGTACGTGTTAATTGATTAACAGTTTGCTTCATGGCTCCTTCATGTTTATTGTGTTTATCGGCAAATAAATTTCCAATAATTCTTGAGTTTTTGTAACTATAATCCGGACTGAATAATATTGCAACTACATCATCAAAGCATGCCTTCGACGAAGGCATGCAGGGACGAGGCGACGGGGAGTGGGGGGGGGGGGGGGGTGGGGGGGCGCCCCCAATCCTGGCAAAAATTTCCTGTAGTTGGAAATTCGGAGGGCGAGTCATGAGTAGTTGGAAATTCCATCTATCTGGATTTTAGAGCTTCTTTGGTGATGCTGATGTCTCCCTTACTTCCCAAAATTCCAACTCGGTTTCAAATCTGCAAAACTTCCAGCTGCTACTATTTTCTACTACAGTGTACGCAATATTGAGCTTCATAAGTATGCATGAAGTCAATCGGTACGAGATTTGTATAATACGTTACTTATCGTAAGAGAAAAAATTCTCGAAATGCACTTCAAGAAAATCACATCAAGTAAAATAGTTATCCTGAGTTAATTCCATGATTCACAAATGATAAAACATCGAAAACTTATCATTCCTGCATAAGCTCTGATTTAATGTTTGGACAGTGTGAATTGCTCAAAGTTCTCAACTTGAGCATTTTTAGCACATATTCAATTCCCAGAATAATACCAAATAAAAATAACCTGATAATTTTATCATAAATGTGTTAGCATTTCAGTTACTAGAATCAATTTTATGCCCCCTTTCAAAATGTTTCTCGGTAGTGAATTTCCAACTATCCCTCCCCTAGTTGGAAATTCACTACCCTACCTACACCCCCGCCCCTACCCCCCCCCCCCCCCCCCATTCGGAAACCTCTAGCATGCCTTGATAATGTAGTTGCAATATTGTATCAGACGCGACTTGAGCTAACATGCACAGTCGGGACCATTATGACTATTATGATCCCCGATGAGTCTGGAGGTGGGATGGGGAAATCTCACCCGAGGAGCAAGCCCCGGGTCTGGTTCAAATATCTTGCCCCGAGGGTGAGATTTCCCCATTCCCACCTTCAGACTCATCGGTGATGGTTTTTCTCCCCACCATGCAGCGATTCCGTTAGCCAGAGGTAATCGAGAGTCACGTGCTGATTCTATCAACTCATTATGTATTCGTTGTTTTGAGAAACTGATGACACTATCGGATAGAGCATGCACAAGTTATGTATATACTTAAGGTATATACCACGGAATCGATTAGGAAGGGTGGCAGCTTGAGGGTTGAAGAGTTTGAGAGCATCGAACTTTGATCACACTGCATTCCGATGACGTCAATATGAATTAGTTGGCAGCAAGAAACTGATACAATATGGATTTAAGAATTGAATGCAATTTTTATAATCTTTATTGGAGTATGAAAGTGTGGGAATGGGTACAAATTATGTATGAATCCCGAAGGGATTCATACAATTTGTACCCATTCCCACACGTTCATACTCCAATAAAGATTATAAAAACTGCATTCAATTCTTATAATTACATTCCGTGACTGTTCAAACTACTTTTTACCGAACAACAAAGCAGAAAGACGAAATAAAACATGTACGAACGAACGAGGCGAAAATCACCCTCACACCAAAGACAAAGCGCACAACTCTGAGCTGAGCGCCGGTTTTCGGCATTGATCCAAATTTGTCAAATTGCCGTCTTTCGCAACGAAACTTGGAATGTTCAAAATAATTTATTTAACATATCAGTAAACTATAATCACCTATGAAACGACAAGTTCAAGATTAAAATCACAGAAATAATTTCACACTGTCGATTAACATTTCTTGTAAGTTGTTTGAGATATCACAAATTATTAACTTGAACGTAAATGCGGGTGAAAGTTCGACCAAATGTATTCATTGGAAAATGAATTACATTTGGTCATGACGTTTTCATCCAGCTGACCAATGGGAACTGAGTATTTGGACCCAAAACGTGTCACTACATTAACAATGTAATTATATCGTCATAATAACGTTATAAATGTATAACGTCACGTGGGTGGGGTGGGATACATCTGTTTCTCCCTGATATCTCACCTGGGACACACGTATGTTACACATGCAGTGGTGGGAGAACAATCACGCTCTTATGCAAGATTCTGACACGTGCAGTGATGCTTTCCGAAATTATGAAGTGAAGAGAACGTTGTGGGGTCTGTATCAATAGCTATTGTAATACAATCGCTATTGTAATAAATTTATTACAATAACGGTCGGTGAAAAAGTTTACATCAGCCGCTACTGTAATAAATTTATTACAATAGCAGTTGTATTACAACAGCAGTTGGTACAGTGCTCATAATTTCAGGAATCATAGACGATTTGCCGGTGCCTTCCCGGGAAATTGTTTAAATTTACTATTGAAGAATCGCATTCTCGTTGATCTGTCGCAGTGAATTTCATTACTTTGATAGTCAGACAATCAGGACGAATCCTCCTCCCACCCTCCGTTTTACGAGAAGAACGTGAAAATATGCTCTCGTGAGTCATGATTGAAATACTAAAACAAACGCGCGCGTGCAACTCACCAAGGATGTCACTGTCGTGAAGTCATTTTGTGTATTTATATTAGGGCTGTCACGATTTTTTAATTTAGGAATCGATTAATCGTCGCAAATAATCGACGATTAATCGTACCTAAATGACGCCCCCTCCTCTCCCTCTCTTTGAAGTCGATTAAAATGAAGTTCAAGTCAGTTGACCTACCTCAAGGAAACAACGAAGACGATCCTTTTTAGGTGCATTCAAAGCATTGATGTTCTGAACTTTTGAACCGTCAGTGTAATAATCAAGACCGGTCGGCAGTTGCGAACTTCGCAACGAAAAATACTAATCGATTTCGCCGTGACCGATCAACAGTCGATTAATAGATTAATCGTGACAGCCCTAATTTATATCCGACCAATATATATATTATATTTTAGTTTGGAAAGCGAGTATCTTACTGATTACTATATAAAATTGGTTTAACCCTTTGAACTCTAGTGGTATCTTCCACGCCAGTTCAATGGCAGCAATTAGAAGAGTCCTTATTCATTATTAGGGGTAGAGCAATCTATATTTTCAACGTGCAGCCCCGAGGCTGCACGTTGAAAATATAGATTACTCTACCCCACACATTTACTGAATAGCCATCCTATTTAATGATGTTATGACGTATCATGTTCCTGACCGAAAAAAAAAACGACCGCTAGTGTTCAAAGGGTTAATGTAGCTAGCAAGACGAAGGGGCGATCACTGTGTTAAACACAGCGATCACTCCTTCGTATTGCTAGCTTCACTGTGTGTTGCACATTTGTTAAGATCAAGCAATGCAGGTCTTGCAAATGTAAGGGAACTGCGTTCCCACTCAGAAAAAAGTAGGGGAATAACATTCCCCGCGTTCCTCCGCGTTCCGCAGGGAAAGCATTACTGTACACGTGTTAGTGAAGCCTGAGCACGGAATCGGTTAACCTACTCAAAACCTCACCTTGTTCTAAAGGTACCCTGTTACAACCAGTAGTGTATAAATTTACCAGTAATGTCGAAATCGACGAGTAATGTCGAAAAAATTAACCAGTAATGTCGAAATCAACCAGTAATGTCGAAAAAATCGACCAGTAATGTAAAAATCCGTAATGTCGAAAAATTAACCAGTAGTGTCAAAAAGTGACGACCAAAATGACGATTTTTCGCAAAAATTTCAATATTTTTTCGGGCTGCTCAAATTGTACTTTTGCCTATATTTATCGACTTTTAACCATTTTCGCGCAAGTTTAAACACATTTACTCTAGTAAATATGGAATTTTATGTTTAACAATTATTTCCCTCTTCCGTATGCACAACATATCCCATCCTATTTGCTCGCTCTCTCTCTCTCTCTCTCTCTCTCTCTATCTATGCCCCTCTCTCTCTATCCCCCGTCCCTCTACCTTTGCCCCTACCTCTATCTCTCCCTCCCCTTCTTTCTCTCTCTATCGCTCTCTCCCTATCCCCTTTTCCCTCTGTCTTTGTCCAACTCTCTCTCTCTCGGAAAGGCAGACCTACATACAAAGATTGATTGGTTGGTTGATTGAGTGATTGATTTCGTTTACGACACTTAGTTTAAAGCACGCGCACCATACACGTGTCATTCCGGCATGTGGCTTGGCACACGAAGTCAACGTGCACCTGGGATAAAGTGTCATTCCCAAGGACACAACTTAACTGACCTCGTCAGGTATAGAACCCGGATATTCATCAAATTGAATTGTGAGGCAATTTCTCGATTGAGCTAATAGTGCTACCCACGTACATGCGGGTACATGCGGGTGACGCAGACTGACTGATTGATGGATGTAGGTAAAATGACAGGTAGCAAATTGGTAGAACTAGATGATAGACATGTAGCAAATATCGGGTAGTGACTGACATTATAATAGTCAGTCATTAAAGCACACGACCAGGGGTGTCATCATCGGGGGGGGGGGGGGGGGGGGGGCTATACCCCCCCTCCCCCATCGGCAAGTGTTAGTGCTCCTCATTTTGGTCGTCACTTTTTGACACTACTGGTCAATTTTTCGACATAACGGATTTTTACATTACTGGTCGATTTTTTCGACATTACTGGTTGATTTCGACATTACTGGTTAATTTTTTCGACATTACTGGTCGATTTCGACATTACTGGTAAATTTATACACTACTGGTTGTAACAGGGACTTCAAGACGCCTGTATTTAATTCGAGGTTCGCTTTCGAATAATATCAGTTACAGTACGTTTACTTGCCAGGTATGACGTCATGTGAGGCGAAGTGTGATTAATATTAGGCTCGGCCTACGGTCTCGCCTAATATTGATCGCGCTAAGCCTCACATGCTGCCATGTCGTACTGTATACCAGCAAGCTTTAACCCTTTACCTAACATGAAAAGCAGACGACACTTGCCAAAAAATTCTTGAATAACTATTTTTTTTCATTTTTTGTCTCAAAAACATAGGTTATGACCCCTCATTGGAACGAGCTCGACGAGCTCGTTCCAATGAGGGGTCATAACCTATGTTTTTGAGACAAAAAATGAAAAAAATAATTAAAATTAATAGGCGATTTTTGAGAATAGCGCTGGCCGGTTTTGGCCGTTACGTTGGGTAAAGGGTTAAATTTGGAAAAGTTCAAATTTCCGGGACCGTCGGGGGGAAAACAGATTGTTTTGGTGATTTTTGGTGGATCTCGTATCGTTTGTAGAAATTTGGGTATACCCCAGTTCTTAATTAAACCTTTTTACTGCTCACCTTGTTCTAAAGGTACCCCGACATGAGTTTCGAGTCATCAAGTTTGAAATAAAACTAATTAAGTCGTGGGTGAAACAGCAAAACACTCAGCCCCCACTACTAGAGATTGAAAGGAAACACTGAGCTATTGTTTCCAAGTGGTATTGGACTCTCTGCACAATTTTGGTTGGCTTTCTGTGTTCCCTTCTTATTTCAAGTTTCTTTTCTCTTTTCGCGTAATTAGCAAGTTGCCATGTAATTAGTTTCTCGCTTTCATAAAGGATGCGATTGTACACCCGAACAAAGCGCGCTTTCGTGATAAAAGTTAAGTTTGCCAAGCCCTTTGTTTTCTCTTAGCGCCTGCTTACTGAGACACGCGTGTCCCGGTTGAGGCAGATATATCTTACGCACCCCACGTGACCATCATCATTTGAATACTTAATGATCCCCGGACTAGGTCATTATCGTCTCCATTGTGAACATGCCGTCCCGGTTAGCCTCAATTGGCACAGCTGCCCATCACAACTTCACTCCATGCACACGGGGATGATTATTCCGCCTCCACATTACATCATCAAAATCAAAATTCTAAAAGTGACGTCAGTAGAATGTCAGCTGTTTCAACTCTCTTCAATATGTTAACCATCGCTGCCATAAGATAACTATGGTTTTCGTTATTTTTTATCCAATGGCAGCGGAAGCGTAATAAAAGTGGAGGGGCATAAATGCTACATTGGTTCGACCCAGTATGGGAAAGGTTACAATTAATCGTATATCGGTAAATGTACCATGACTCGCTATGGTCTCTCGTTTAGATGAATATACCATTGTGTGGTCACAGACCTGTCTGTTTCTGCTACTTCAACAAACTTCCATCCCAAAGGCCAGCCTTCGGGTTGGAAGATAGTTGAAGTAGAAGAAACGGACTGAAGCGGCCGAAAGTGAGATTCTTTGGCTAAATATTGTCTGGATTTTCAAATAATGATACAGGAATGCCTGTATATGGGAAGGGAAGCCAATTCAGACGAGATACCAGACCAAGGACAAAAGTGACACACAACTTAAGGTTCAGGTACGGCAAAAGATGTCCCCTCAGAAATCCTCGTGTCTCCGTCAAATGTCTTCCACACAAACCCGTCTTTCCATTTCAAGCGACTGATTCAAGTGGACGGTTATGTCCCCTTATCGACTATCAGAACGCATCAGCTCATTGCTTCACAGATAATCGCCCAAGGTGTGAGAAAAGTAATCAGATTATTCAGAATTTTGGACATCAAAGGAACAAAATTCAAGGCTTGGGTTTGATAGATATTTCCACCAGACAGTCGTCACAAGATCATATTTTTCGAATTAATGCACGTCCCAGTTATCTGTCAAGCCAAAAAAAACCATACATAGATGGCCAAACGTCAATGGAAACGCTGTTTTTAAACAATTTAGCATGATTGCACTGGAGAAAACAGTACATTTTATAAGTGACGGGGAAAAAAAACCTCAGATGGTAAACTGGCAACATTCAACAATCATTATAAAGAAAATATATTGAACTGTCCATGCCATACGCTTCAATAATTTAACTTTTGAACATTTTATTTAATCTCAGGAATTGTAAAACTTTCCCATCTCCGTAATGCTAATTTTCAATCCCCAAAAAGACATTTTCAGAGGAGATAACCAGACCGTTTTCCCATTGATTCGAAGGTAAATGCTGGCCATGTCAGATGTGATTTCCCCATCCCACCCCAACAACATTCAAAGATAATTATATTCTCCCACCTCTTACCTTCCGAGAAACGTATGTGCCTGGCGCGATACATGAGTGGGAGCACATCCAGGCAACCGGTTCGCCCATCGGCACTCAAATTGCCGAACCCCCTTCTCAAGATAACGTCAAGTCAATCAGGCTCCTGCCTGGGTCAAATACTCCCCCCCCCCCCACCTTTCGGGTGAGATTTTCCCAACCTACCTCAATATAACTCGAAGAAAATACTGCCCTTGTTTTATTTATTTCACTTTTTCCATTTTCTTTTCATTTATATTAACCCTTTACCCAACGTAACGGAAAAAACATCCAGCGCTTTTCACAAAAATCGCCAATTAATTTTCATTATTTTTTCATTTTTTGTCTCAAAAACATAGGTTATGATCCCTCTTTGGAACGAGCACGTCGAGCTCGTTCCAATGAGGGGTCATAACCTATGTCTTTGAGACAAAGAATAAAAAAAATAGTTATTCAATAATTTTGTCTGCAAGTGTCGTCTGCTTTTCGTGTTAGGTAAAGGGTTAACCACAACTGTCTGCCCAGGCCTAGACAAATGATCAATAATTGCAAAGACGTCATGGTATCAGATTTCTTGTTTATGGGAGGTAAGTGGGGGAAGGGTTCACCATCGGAAGGGGAATAGATTTATAACTGATTTAAACTCAATACGAACAACAAAATTGTTTTGCCACAAACCAAGATCAGTGGCAAGATCTCAACAAAGCAGCCCTCTCCATATACACCCCTGCAACACCGTGACTGGAAGAGGTCCAAAAGTTACATTCATTTGCCAGATGTAACTAAATTTGTTAATATTCGCAAACATTTTGCAGGACTATCTGAGGATCGACACATTTGTGAACTGGTCAATTGTAATCATGTAGTGTGTTAGGGAAAATGTATAGGGGAGCACGTGTTCCTCATACTTCTTCCGGTTTCGTGCCTCTGGTTGCATCATTAAGTTATTCCTCATTCTCTTTTCCATTTCTTAACCCTTCACCTAACGTAACGGCTAAAACCGGCCATTACTAGTCACAAAAATTGCCATTCAATTTCCATTAATTTTACATTTTTTGCCTCAAAAACATAGCTTATTACCTCCTCATTGGAACGAGGTTTCGGCACACAAAAAAAGAAAAAAAATAGTTATTCAATAATTTTGTTTGCAAGTGTCGTCTGCTTTTCGTGTTAGGCAAAAAGGCTAAATAGTGCCTCCTTTTATTATTGAACATTTGCAGCATTTACATTTACCCTAACATATTGTGTACAGGATATATTTATTTATTTATTGGTGTTTAAGGTAACAAACTGATGCACAACGGCTATTACTGACCGTGACAGTTTTACAGGTGGAGGAAGCCGGAATACCCGAAGAGAACCAACGAGCATCGACGAGCAGCTGGCAGCTCCTCAACATTCTAACTCCGTTCAAGCAGGGTTACAGCGGTTGAAGACATGCGCAACATCGACGTGCAGTACGCCTTAGTACACAGCGTCATCGTGCCCACATGTAGGCAACCAGAATAAAGTGCCTTGCACAAGGACACAACACGCGCCGTCCCGGACGGGGATCGAACTCGGGACCTCTAGCACAGAAATTCAACAGTCTACCAATGAACAACGGCGCTCCCGTGTACAAGATTGAAAGGGTGTATTGTTTGCAACTCTTCTGAGTCTCTGAAATATTCAGCCGTGAAATAAACAGTATTGCATATCATTGTTACTGACAGTAATGTGTCAGATTTTGAGCTCTCAAGAAAATATTGCTACCCACGCGTGGTAAAAAATAATTTACTGACGTCAGTTATCAGATTGCATTGCTAGCTTTACTTGTTAACACTTTCAAGAGAACGAATTTTTTATTAAAAGTACCATCGACAAATCTATAATTTCATTGAAAGTTGGGTTTTGTCCAGTCAGAGTTGCCTTGATGAAAAAAACTCGCAGTATGCCTTCGACCTGGTATACATTTCCAAAATACGCCAGGTTCTTACGCAAGAATTTGAACTGGATAAAACGAGCAAAGGTGGTTTGGGGGTAAAACCTTTTTCGCTATTAATTTTGTTTAAAGAAGAGACATATGCTTTTAATTGTTGCAGCAACGGAAGGAGAAAGTAAGGCGTGTCTTTAATACTCGCCTCAGTTATTATAATAATGTTGGCACATTCCTTTGGGGTGTTTTAACGTAGATAAAGCCAAAAAACATTGCTCTCATTAGCCGTAATTAAAAATGGCTCACCATTTTCTTATAGCTTCGAACTAAATGTTAACACCTCAGCAACAAATAGATATGGTCTCTGTTTGCCTTCAGTCAATAGCGGATCCAGGATTCTGATTATCGGTTATGTTTGGAAACATTCCAGGCGTGCGTAGCGGAGTGTAGACTGAGAACAACATTGGGGTGTCCTCCTCTCGTAAGCGAGAGATTCGCTGTGGAAACTTTTTGAAAAGGGAAGGTCAGTGTGGCCCTCTGGTGGTTTCCTTGGGTGTAGTGGATGTCAATGTGTTATCGCGGAAAATATCGTGTCCTTTTCTCCCGGATCGTCTTCAAAAATTGAGTTACAAAAATTGAGTTACAAAAATAGCCGGAGGGCGCCGAGTTATAATAATAAGCGTCAAGAAAGTAGCTAATTCGACTGTTATGAAATTCTGAGCAACGTAACAAATGCTACGTCTGTCTGTCTGTCCGTCTGTCTGTCTGTCGGCTCGATTCCCCGTGAACACATGACGTATGTCTAGCTTCCCGACCGTTCGTCTAGACCTTCGTCTTTCCCGACGTCCTTCCACCCGTCCGTGAGTCAAGATGTACATTTCTTCGTCCGCCCGTATGTATATTCCTCGGGCTGCCGCTCCATCTATCTTCCTATTTGTCCGTTTGTCTTCGTAAGGTAAGAGTGGCTCAGTAGGTAGAGATGTGCAAACCGAGAGGTACTCGATTCGAATCCCACCTGCGGCAACCGCGTTATGTCCTTGGGCAAGACACTTTACCCCCATTGCCCAATTGTGGGCACGGTGGCGTTGCGTATTAAGGCGTACTACACGTCGGTGGTGCATCTGTCTTCAACCAATGCTAACCCTGCTTGTGTGAAGTTAGTGTGTTGGGAAGCTGACAGTTGCTCGCCACTGCAAGATGGTTTTCTACGGATACTCCGGCTTCCTCCACCCGTAAAACTGTCCGACGTGAGGTGACCCTGGCTGTCGAAAGTGTCGTTAAACCCCATTAAATAAATAAATAAATCATGACGGCAACAGGGACATGAAGTCAAGTCCAGTCAATCGTTAACACCTGTGTTGCCCATTTTAGAGGACTTCCACCACATGCACTGATACCGGGTCCTACTTTACAAGTAAAGCAGAGCTGGTTTACCACAGTAAATAAGCACTGCTTCACTTCCGGGGTTCCCGCAGGAAAGAGGATAACAATCCCATAACTTATACCCATTCCGAATCTGGTCCGCAGTTAAATATGGTTTGTTCAGAATTTACTTCACAAAGCAAAATACTAATCGGAACTAAAGATTATTATTCATTTATTAGGGTTTAACGACACATTAACGACAAGGGTCATATAATGTCGGTGACAGTTTTACGGGTGGAGGAGGCCGGAGTACCCGGAGAGAACCACCGAGCAACGACGAGCAGCTGTCAGCTCTCAAAGATCGTAACTACGAACTCTGCACCGCGGCAAAGGCAGGGTTAGATTGGATGAAGACATGCGTACCATCGACGTGCAGTACGCCGTAGTACACAGCATCATCGTGCCCCCATGTATGGGGAGGGAACTAATGATAAAATGGCAGCACGTTCATATCACCCAAGATAGATTAGGACATAGGATCAATTCACATTGTATAGAGAGTAATCGCTTGACTGGACTGGTTACGTGAAATAATTTATGAGAGGTGAGGGACGTTGTACAAACATGAGTGCGCGAATGCGCACGAGTGTTTTACAATATAGTCCCTCGACTCTGTTTATTACTCTTCATTATTAACGATAATTATATTATTTAACCCTTTACCTAACTTTACGACCAAAACTGGCCAGTCCTATTCTCAAAAATCGCCAATTAATTTTCATTATTTTTTTCATTTTTTGTCTCTAAAACATAGGTTATGACCCCGCATTGGAACGAGCTCGTCGAGCTCGTTCCAATGAGGGGTCGTAACCTATGTTTTAGAGATAAAAAATGAAAATAATAGTTATTCAAGAATTTTTTTTTGCAAATGTCGTCTGCTTTCCATGTTAGGTAAAGGATAAGTAAAAAAAAACAAAAGAAAAAAAACAATGAAGTCCCCATTACACCCACGGCAAAGCGTCTTCGTTTGCGCGCACGGATACATAACCCAATTGTTGCTCGCATAATTCACTTGTGAAGTTATCGTTTATAATCAACCTGGAAATCCCAGTAAACCACACTTTGGAAAGTAATAAAAAACCTTTGTCTCCGAATGCCGGTTCTTTGGGTGGTAAAATAAGTATTGCTCGACAAAACCACTGGCCTTCCTCTAGTGCTGCACGGTATTCAAAACTGAATACCGGTATCGGTGTTCAAAAAATACCGCGGTATATTGAAAATCGAAAGACTGTTCAGATATCTGAACATACGTACCATAATCGGGACTTGAGCCATCACAGTCGGAACAAATCAGTATGCCTTGATGATACAATTCGAATAACCCTTACCCAACGCTGACGATATCAAAATTCATTTTTTTAAATATTAGTTTATCGAATATTTCAAATATTTCTTCAAAACCATATCAAGTGACCCCTCATTTGCAGTTGGGCAAATATTATTTTTCAACAAAACCATACTATGTGACCCCGCATTGGAAGAGCTCGACGAGTTCGTTCCAATGCGGGGTCACATGATATGGTTTTGCTGAAATGTTTTTAAAAATAATATTTGCTCAACTGCACAATTTGTGTATTACCCGGGAGGATGTGGCCAATTCGTTAGGTAGAGGGATAAATATTATTCAATCGGGACAACAGTTAAAAAAAAAACTCCGGACATCTTGAAAATTGAATTGTGGGTGAATAAATAATGACGATAAATCGATATTTTTGCAATTACACCGGTATTCAATCGATATTGGTTTGAACATCGGTATGTATCGGTTTATCGATATACCGTACAGCCCTACCTTCCTCACGCCTCCTTACGCCCGCTCGCCTGAAGAGCGATCCACCAGACACGTTCAGAGGGGCCCAAAGATGCCCCCCCCCCCCTCCCATAAAATGAAGTGTCAGTAGAAAGAAGAGCGTGTTCCCGAGAGACTCGTTGGTATACTTAGGAACGTTGGAGCTCCGAAGTGGGAATCAGTGGCGCCCGGTAAGGGTTGGCATTCCGAGAGTTTGTTTGTTTACTGGTGTTTAGGGTCACATACTTATGCACAATGGCTAATCGTGACCGTGACAATTTTACGGGTGGAGGAAGCCGGAGTACCCGGAGAGAACCACCGAGCATCGACGAACAACTACCAGCTCCTCAACATTCTAACTCTGTTCAAGCTTCCGCTCAAGCAGGGTTACAGCGGTTGGAGACATGTGCACCATCGACTTGCAGTCCGCCATAGTACACGGCGTCATCGTGCCCCCATGTAGGCAACCGAGATAAAGCGCCTTGCCCAAGGACACAACGAGGGTCGTCTCGGATGGGGATCGAACTCGGGACCTCTAGCATAGAAGTCCAACAGTCTACCACTGAGATTCCGGGAGTGAAAACCAGACACGCATATATGCGTGCGAGCGAAGCTTGTATAGGTTTACAATTCAACTCAGACTAAAGCAAATCTACAGTAATTCCATGTCATGGCAATATGGTTGATCAATGCAACACAAGTAGAACCCTGTCATCAAACTTTTTGCGATAACTTAAATCTGATAAATTAGAGAGAGATAATACCAAAGGTCTTTCAATTTGAACAACACGAGCAGTAATATTAAGCCCAAGTAATAACAACATCCTATCAATTTGATCGATCAGATTGAATTAAATTGCAAAAAAACTGCAATACGTTCTCGTCCAAAGTATTACATGGCATAATTATCAGGGTGAAAAACTAATCAAATGTTTTCCATTTAACGGCTGGTAACATTTTGCTGTGTTTGCACAAAACCTTTGAGCTCAACTTCGACTGTTAGTGGCATGGTATATGTCGACTCGGCAGAATGATGCTGTGAAGTCCAAGTGTGGATATTAATTTATTTCTTAACTCCGCCAGTACCATGCCATTTGTGACCGATGTTTTCTATATATTTTAATCAAGAGATTATTTCATTAACCCACTCCCACTACACAGTGATGTCAAAATATGAAAATTTCAACCTGGAAATTTTCCCCATAATGCAAGTCGGAATTTAACTAATCCAATCTTGTTTGACAGCGCTCATTGAGCTTTGTCAAAGAAGATTACATTTCTTTAAAATTCCTACCATTTTGGGGTTAATTTATTTATCTATTCATTTAATTATTTATTTATTGGTGTTTAACCCTTTACCTAACATGAAAAGCAGACGACACTTGCAAAAATAATTCTTGAATAACTATTTTTTTTCATTTTTTGTCTCAAAAACATAGGTTATGACCCCTCGTTGGAACGAGCTCGACGAGCTCGTTCCAACGAGGGGTCATAACCTATGTTTTTGAGACAAAAAATGAAAATATTTTGAAAATTAATTGGCGATTTTTTGAGAATAGCGCTGGCCGGTTTTGGCCGTTACGTTAGGTAAAGGGTTAAAGTCACATGTTTCTGCACAATAGCTAACCGTGGCACAAAATGGATAAAAAGTCAAATTTAGTCACTCGTTTGAACCCATATTTCCAATTTTAGAGGACACCCATCCAAAGCATTGGTGATTGGGTTCTATTTTACTAGCAAAACAGAGCCTGCTTACCACAGTAAACAAGCACTACTTGAATTCCCGGGGTTCCCACGGGGGCTACAGGTTTATAACGACCAATTCATCTTACAATACCCTCTCCAATAAAAAAGAAAAAGTGACAAACGCGCCATTTTAACAAGGAACTATTTTTGTGCGCAAACCTAAACAGAGCTGCTGCCACGATTGATTCACTGAATTAAACACAATGTCGCGTTTTAACCCTTTGAACTCTAGTGGTATCTTCCGTGCCAGTTCAATGGCAGTACTTAGAAGAGTCCATATTCATTATTTGGGGTAGACCAATCAATATTTCCAACGTGCAGCCTCGAGGCTGCACGTTGAAAATATTCATTGGTCTACCCCACACATTTACTGAAAAGCCATCCTATATAATGACGTAACGGAAAAACGGCCGCTCGTTTTCAAAGGGTTAATGGAGTTTCCGATTCGGCTGAGCATAAAACACTTTATTTCCGCTTGCATGCGACGTTCTATGCATATTAAATCAGTTACATTTATTTGTTTCGTTTCATTTATTTCAATTTTATTGACTTAATTAATATTACCAAAAACAGTGACAAAAGCTGGTGTTCAGTTTTCGATTTCTTTTGTGGTCGAGTGCATGTTCGAAAATATAGCATCCTTAGGTCGAACGTGCGTAGAGGGTGGCTATCATCAATAGAAAGCTGTATTTCGTCTAGAAGTTTCTACCCGCAATGGAGGAAATATATGCTTGTTTTAATAAAGTCAAGTCAAAACTGCTGTACAGGATTGCTAAAATTTGAATAGTGACTTTTGTGAATAGCATTGGGCGTTTTTTTTTTGTTGGTGATGTGAGGTAAACGGTGGAAATCGCATGTCAGTAAATGTAATCGTATTCAGCTACCAGATGCATGCTTGCCAATTCCTCGGGTAAGACGATAAAAAAATGAAGGTAAGCTGGACCTGCAGTTAGATTCGAGTAAGCTTGTAGTTTTCCCAACAACCCATTTCGGCATCCATCTATACGTAAACAGCGATGCCCAAATCAGTGTCGTAACAGTAATATTGGGGACCCTTGGGCCTCATACTGTAATTTTTCAGTACATTATAATGTTATATTCACATACTCACTGGGTGCAAACATTCTATTCAGTATATGACTAACTTATGAAGTTCTAATGATGGCTAGTGGTTACAGTATGGACTGGTCACTTTCCCCAGGTGGGAAATATTTCCGCGGACGCAATGATATTAGAGTCCAAAACACTAATGCTAGGAGCAATGGTGAACAATTTAATTAATGAAGCACCGGGTACAACCCAGTGCTTCATAAATTAAAATTTTCCTGACGGTGATTTTCATTCGTCCTTTCGTTCGTTCCAGTGTTCGTTCCTTCCTTATTTAATCAGCAACTTAACCAAGAAGGAGTCATGTTGGCATTGGTTGGTTTCGGATACTGTTCGACAGTTTGATGTAACAACTTGTACAGAATGTATCCACATATGTAAATGAATTAAAATTAAAATTGTTTCGTCATTTCACCTACTTTCTCATGTTGTCATGTGCCACGTACACAATCCCGTAATTGGTTTCAGAGAATATAGCCCCGATTCTTTATGCTTGCTGGTATTGAAGAACCCAACCTCAATGCTTCAACTACAACGCTGTTTTGAGACCCTTTATAATGATTTTTCCCAAAATGTTGGAATTGTTATGGGCCCCTCAAAGCGTGCGATTGTTGGGGTCCCTTAGGAGACGCCCTAACCTCGTTGTATGGGCGTTATGCCACTGGCTCAAATTTGAAAATTTACGCTAACCCCACAAAAGTCGTACAATAATTTTTGCATAACCTTTTGAGCCAAGATAATGCCATTTCTATTTCTATTGTGAGCGATTTTTTAACTGGTAGAGTTCTGAGTTTTTTCTGACAACAAATCAAAGCTCATCATATACTGCTCTCTTACATTTAATTGGATAGTGCCTTATAGGCACTATCCAATTAAATGTCAGAGAGCAAGGTATTGTATAAAAAATCTGATTCATATCAGGGACAATAAAGGCTTCCTCAGGCAGAATGTAACTACAAACAGTTATTGCCTGTCACTTTTAGTAAAGCCCAAAATAGGGCTTCCAGCACTCTACCAGTTAACTGGTAGAGTTCTGAATTGTATTTGGTTGTCGAAATTTGCTCACTTGTGTTGACTTGTTACATTTATGGGAGAGTGTCTAGAGGAACTCTTCCATAAATTGTGACAAGTCAATTCACGAATACTTAATAATTTCGCCTTAAAGATAAAACGAACTTCAAAATGAAGACCAAATAACCGGCTTCCAGCACTCTTCCAGTCAGTGAACACAAAAATTAAAAATCTATCTTTAGGATTTTTAAGTTTATCTTCCGCCCCCGAGTGCAGTGTGATGCATCTACCACGATTCGACCCTCACCAGCTAATTACATAGCAGATCAAATGTATAACACGAGTCTTCAAAATACATTCCCCGTACGACAAGTGAAGGCATAATCCCTTAAATTCTGAGTAACTTCCAAGTACCAACAAGCAACAAATATTAAACAAATAAAAACCCCAAAAGACAAAAAATAGCAATAGAACAATCGACAGTCGGAAAAGATTTGTGATAAATTTGTATGAAACTCTAATTTTAACCTGGTGATTCAAGGGAGAGAGAAAATGATATAGGAAATTTTGGATAACTTTTGGAGGAACATAACGTTGTCCAATTTGTCTATCCCTGAGTACATATTGTCTGGAATAAAGCGGTTGAACATACGAAAATCCTACCATACAGTTTCGACGTGTAACCGCATAGCGCATGCCTGGTATGCTATCAATATTTTTAATCTCCGTGCGTGGGATCGCTTTGGTTCAGTGGTTAGAGCACAGGACTTTAAATCAAAAGGTCAGTGGTTCGGCCCTGGTCAGCGGTAGCTGCGTTGTGTCGTTGGGTAAGGCACATAATCGCGATTGTCCGCGTGGGGGCTCGAAGTCACTGTGTTCTAAGAAATACTGCACCTGGAAGGTGCAAGCAGCTCTTACTCATACTCAGAGTTCGTATGTTGAGGAGTCGGACAGTTACTCGCCGTTTCTCGGTGTTTCCCTCCGGGTACTCCTGCTTTGTCCACCCGTAAATCTGTCCACCAAGGGGCGGACATGTCGGTTGGAAGTGTTAATCCTCAGATAAATAAATAAATAAATAAATCTCAGTGCGTACGTCACCATCACGAGTCAGTTCTAGATTATTTGTTACTAAAATGAGTCCAGAATTATTTTAGTTAACTGGTTGAGTGCTGAATTATTTTTGGTCATCAAAATTTGTTTACATATCTTTGCCTCGTTACAATTTATGGGAGAGTGCCAATAGGCAGAGTGTGCCAACAGGCACTCTCCCATAAACTGTAACAAGACAAATCCTCACAGACTAAATAATTTCTCTTCAAAGGTGATATGTAGAACATACACTGAATATGAAGCCTTCAAGTTGCGGTACCGACACTTCAGAATAAAGCCCAAATATGGGCTTCCAGCACTCTACCAGTTAAAATACCAGCGTCCTTATTTCAAGACTGAGTGAAATCTGATAACCTTTGGGGTGAAGGTCATGACTAAACCACATTTAGCGAAGACATTAACACCACTTGTGAACTATTTTGCGTATAAGAATGTGGATATCATCCAAGTTGTTGGTAAAGTGCGCATGCGTTGACTAGTAAATCTAATAACCTCTCACAGCAAGTACTTGTATTACACAAATTCACACATCAACAAAAGTAAGTGATGCATTGCTAACCTACCAATTAAGATAATAATTAAGATAAAGCACATCTCATAACACTTTACAACCAACGGATAGAGAAAGAGCGATGACTGCGAAGAAGTTGTAATATGAATTTCACCGATCTCAAGAACACAAACAAATCTAGTGGGAAGATTGTGTAACTACATCTATCAACTTTTAGACGTTCTGCGTGGGAGCTGGGGGTATTGAAAAACTGTTCTCAAACTGTTACAGTACCGTGATCATAAAGGCGAACAGAGAATTCCGATCGGATGGCAATCTGCTCGAAATTCTCTGACCCTAGTCGAGATCCGATCGAAGTTCTATGTCCCCAGGATGTATTCCAACGCTTCCTTTTATCTAGTTTTCTTTTCCTGGTATACAAGTTGCGATTCTAGTATCATGACAACATTCGCGCCTGCCTGCCTTAAATTATACCCAACTTAACACGCCCATTCCTTATTCATACTCCGATACAGCGAAAATTTCATTTCAGTTCTTGTATCCATTAAAGATATTCATTCTATGATATAGCCACAGTTTCTCAAAAGGGGTTAACCCTTTACCTAACGAATCGCCCACATCCGCCCGCGTAAAATGCAAATTGAGCAGTTAACAAAATTAAATTTTTCAAAATATTTCAACAAATCCGTATCATGTGGCCCTCATTGGAACGAGTTCATTGAGCTCGTTCCAATGAGGGGGTGACATGATATGGTTTTGTTAAAATTTTTTGAAAAATTTAAAAAAACTTATATTTAAAATAATAAATTTTGAAATCGTCTGCGTTTGGTAAAGGGTTAAACACCAACAAATTAGTAAATCATTAATTCAACTAGAAAGTGTTTTAGCACACTAAAACATATGTCTCCCTTTCCTTTTGAGGTCAGAGGTCAAGGTCACATGCAGTTCATCAAGGTAGCGGACATGCGGTTTCATGGTGACACATCCAAATGTCAAAAAAAGAAAAATTCTGGTCTGGACAATTACTCCCTATTTAAAGTACATAAATTTGACCTTCAGGTCAAGGTCACATGAAGGTCATGGTGACATGTGGTCTCATTGTGATACATTCACATGTCAATCATCTAAGTCCTAGGTCAAAAAACAAAAAAGTTCTGATCTGGACAATTATTCCCTATTTGAAGTACATAAATTTGACCTCGAGGTCAGAGGTCAAGGTCACATGCAGTTCATCAAGGTAGCGGATATGCGGTTTCATGGTGACACATCCACATGTCCAAAAAAAAAAATCTGGTCTGGACAATTATTCCCTATTTAAAGGACATAAATTTGACCTTGAGGTCACGGTCATACGATGGTCATGATTACATGTGACATGCGGTCTAATTGCGATACATCCACATGTCAAATATCTAAGTCCTAGGTCAAAAAAACAAAAAAGTTCTGGTCTGGATAATCATTCTCTATTTGAAGTACATAAATTTGACCTTAAGGTCAGAGGTCAAGGTCACATGTAGGTCATCGAGGTAGACGACATGCGGTCTCATGGTGACACATCCACATTTCAAATAACCAAGTCCTAGATCAAAAAACAAAAAAATTCTGGTCTGGACAATTACTCCCTATTTGAAGTACATAAATTTGACCTTGAGGTCAAGGTCACATGAAGGTCCCGATATGCGGTTTCATGGTGACACATCCACATGTCAAATAACCAAGTCCCAGGTCAAAAAACAAAAACATTCTGGTCTGGACAATTACTCCCTATTTGAAGTACATAAATTTGACCTTGAGGTCAAGGTCACATGAAGGTCACAATGGTATGCGACACACCGGCTCATGGTGATACATCCACGTGCCAAATATCTAAGGCCTGGCTCAAAAGACAAACAAGTTTTGGACTGGACAAAGTGTCCTTGAAAAAAACACAAATCGACCTTCAGATCAAAGGTCAAGGTCACATGAAGGTCACAATGATAAGCTACACACCGGCTCATGGTGATACATCCACGTGCCAAATATCTAAAGCCTGACTCGAAATACAAAAAAGTTCTGGTCCAGACAGTTTCCCTTAAAAAAGCTGATAAAGCTGACCTTCAGGTCAAAGGTCAAGGTCACATGAAGGTCACTATGTCCACATGCCAAGTATCTAAGGTGTAGGTTAAAAGACAAAAAAGTTATGGCCCGGACAGAGTTTGTGTGATGTTTCCCTTAAAAACACATAAATCTGACCTTCAGGTCAAAGGTCAAGGTCACGTGAAGGTCCCGATGGTACACTGCACACCGGTTCATGGTGATACATCCACATGCCAAGTATCTAAGGTGTAGGTCAAAAGACAAAAACGTTATGGCCCGGACAAAGTTTGTATGAGAAGAAGAAGAAGAAGAAGAAGAAGAAGAAGGAGAAGAAGAAGAAGAAGAAGAATATGCACACTAAAACAATATGTCTCCCTTCTGGGGAGGGGAGACATAATTAATCAGTGCCAAAAGGAAAACGATGCACCCAACCCCAACCCCAATCGAATAGATACACCTAAAGCGTTCTGTTTAACGGTCAACTTAAGTCATTTTCGAGGACACGATTGACTGTTTTCTTTTCCAGTTCAATTCAACCGGCTGCACTCTCTCGGTAGATTTGACACAATTTGTTTTATATTTATTTATTTATTTTATATATTTATTTTTTTATTTTATATATTTATTTATTTATTTTATATATTTATTTATTGGGATTTTAACTGCACTTTCGATAGCCAAGGACAGCTCGAGTCGGACAGTTCTACGGGTGGAGGAAACGGGAGTAACGGGAGAGAACAACCGAGCAACGGCGAGCAGCTGTTAGGTTCTCAAACGTACTCCACAGAAGAAGGGTTAGCACTGGTTGAAGACAAGTACACCATCGACGTACAGTACGGCGTAAAACACAGTGCAACCGTGCCCCCACGTGGGTAATCGGGATTAAGTGTCTTGCCCAATGACACAACGCAGTTTCACCTGGCGGAGATCAAACCGTGGACCTTTCTGTTTGAAGTCCAATACCGTGACCACTGAGCCGCCGTGCTTCTGACAAAATGTGTGTACTGACTAAAAAGAATATTTGATTTCAAGACGTGAATGCGTTCAACCATATAATGCCTTTTTATCTGCAAGAAATATACGAAACCAAACAAAGCAAAGCAGTTCCATATACAACTGTGTATCGTGTAAAAAATGTGGGCGCGGTGGCGTTGTGGTAACCGGTTCTCGTCAGATCGCCGAAGTTAAGCAACGTCGAGCAATGTTGAACAGAGTTAGAACGTTGAGGGGCTGACAGTTGCTCGTCGATGTTCGGTGGTTCTCTCCGGTTACTCCGGCTTCCTCCACCTGTAATACTGTGTTGGACAGCATTATTCCCGATTCTCTGGACGATTTTTATTGTTCGTTCTGCAGTCTTCACTGGTTGAATCCTACATTATTTTTGGTGGTCTGAATTTGTTTATCAAAATTTGTTTTATTACAAGTTATTGAAGACTGCCAACAGGCACACTTCAATAATTTGTGATAAAACAAGTTTATATGAACAAAATGTTATTTGCACTCGACTAAATGTGAAACATGAGCAAGGAAAATGTTGTCTGCTGCTGTAGTATCCTCATGTTTTTGAAAGCCCTGATAATGGCTTATTGCACTCAGCTAGTTAATTCCGGCCTGGATACATACTGTACGGGCCAAGAGGTTAATTGAGGTCATTAGTGATTAACTGTACTTGTATCAAACGCCTATGTTATCATCCCCGACTGGGGGCGCGGTGGCGTCGCGGTAACCGGTTCTCGTCAGATCACCGAAGTTAAGCAACTTCGAGCGCGGTTAGTAGTTGGATGGGTGACCATTTCAGCGACTGATTCGCGCTCCCGCGTGGTGTCCCTGGGCAAGGCACTTAACACCAATTGCCTACATGGGGGCACGATGACGCTGTGTACTAAGGCATACTGCACGTCGTATGTGCGCATGTCTTCAACCAATCTAAGCCTGCCTGTGCCGCGGTGCAGAGTTCAGAGTTACGAAGTTGGAGAGCTGACAGCTGCTCGTCGTTCCTCGGTGGTTCTCTTCGGGTACTCCGGCTTCCTCCATCCGTAAAACTGTCACCGACATGATATGATCCTGGCTGTTAATGTGTCGTTAAACCCTAATAAAACAAACAATCATCCTCGACTTATTTATTTTAATTTATTTATTAAGGGTTAACTTCACATTAACACATTTAAGATTTCAAAGGGAAAGTTGGCTTTTCATGGCAAGATATTTAGAAGCAACTATTTCACAGATCATCCATCATTAAGAATATCGATCAGTATCATACCTATCAACAATAAGGGGTATCTTCCCAAAACTTAGACACCCCATAACTCTGACAATTTAACATAACAACATTCACAGTTCAGTGTACAGCTAATCCCCTGCCAATTACCCATTATTCGAATGGGCTCATCTGTGAAATAATATGCATAAAACACTGAGTTGAAGACAAATGTTTATTCTAATTCCAATATTCATTTCAATCACACGAAAATACAAATATTTATTTATGTTTATCCATTGGGGTTTAACGACACTGTCGGCAGCTAGGGTGACCTGATGTCGGACATCTTTACGGCGAGCAACTGTGAGACCCCCCAACGTGCTAACACCTCACAAACAACTTATTTGATGTTTTGCATATGTAAACAGGTTTATCAAAACAACTATTAATTAATTATATGGTAATTCTCAATCAAATAAGTTTGATGACTTCATCACTATAAATAATATCAGACCAGTCCATTATAATAGTTGGTAAACACAATTAACTACTTTTACTGCCTGTCTGAGTTATTATATGTCTTATATTTTCGGAGTGAACCCACTATGTAAGTGTTCAGTTTTGGATCTTTGTTCAGCGAATGCGTTTTACAGTAATCTGCAAGTTTTTATTCTCCAAAGGAAAATAAATTATCAAATATTACATCATAAGCTTTTCTATTAATGGAAATGTCAGTGCCTGTATTATGTCACGATGCGCACATTGTTGATATCGTGAACGGATAAAAAGTTACAGAACACCAAAAGATGGCAAAAGCACCGTTCTCTGATTTTTAGAGGGTTTCAGCAGAGAATAATAGTCAAACGTTCAAACTGATTGGGAAAAAATTGAACAAAGCCAGCTTCTGTATTTTAAATCCGTTATCTTTTTGTTTTCCATGGTGTATGGGAGTTTACACCGGTCTTGGAACTCATACACCCTTCGGCTTCGCCTCAGGGTGTATGAGTTCTCAAACCGGTGTAAATTCCCATACACACTGGAAGACACAAGGATAACTAATATCATCTCCTACACGTTTATATTAATGGAAAGGACAATGTCTGTATTATATGTCACGATGGTCACACTGTTGATATAATGAGCAGAAAAAACTTAACAGAAGATCAAAAGACGGTGAAAACGCCGTGTTCTTGTTTTTAAAAGGAGTTTCAACAGAGAGTAATAGTCAACAGTTCAAACTCACTGGCAAAAAATTGTAAAAAGTCAGCTTCTGTATTTTTATACTCTACAGGAAAGTGCCTGGAGTTCGTGTAACATCGATGACACTACTTCTTAAAAACACATTCGCTAAACTTTGTATCGCGAATGTGTTTTTACAGTAATTTGCAAGTTTTTATTCTTTACAGGAAAAGAAAATTAGTAAATCTTACCTCATAGACTTTTCTATTAATGGAAATAGCAGCATCTGTATCATATGTCACGATGCACACACTGTTGATATAATGAACAGATAAAATGCTACAGAACATCAAAAGATGCGAAAGCGCCGTTCTCTCATTTTTAGATGGAGTTCAACAGAGAATCTTCGTCAAACTGATTGGGAGCAAAAATTGAAAAAGAGAGCTTCTGTATCTTTATACTACATTAAGAGAAAAAATGCCTGGAATTTTAGAAATGATGAGCATATCGATGATACACTGAAGTGTCCATTTTATATGAAATACCCTTAGAGTGAGATTTACATGTACGGACTGTTTTAGAAGATCAAGGGGAGCTAACTTTCATGTAAAGCTCTTCCAATGGCGATAATTGTCATCCATTGATATTCAGTGATTCGGTGGTCTCGTATTTCTTTTTCGACATGGACGAACATTTGAGCGGACAGAGTATCGTATCTATGACGATCCGATGGAAATTCTTCGTCCACTTTTGGGATTAGAATACCATAAAATGTATTCATAAAGGTTTGAGTTGAACAGGGCTGACAACTGTCTTTTTGATGAAAATATAAATATATTTCTTCATATATCTCACTTTTATCAAATATCCCCTACTTTTTTTTAATAGAAAATATCGATCGAAATTAAGATTGAATTATTTATTTATGTATGTATTGATGTTTAAGGTCACATACTTATGCACAATGGCTAATCACGACCGTGGCAGTATTACGGGTGGAGGAAGCCGGAGTACCCGGAGAGAATCGCCGAGCAACGACGAGCAGCTGCCAGCTCCCCATCATCGTAACTCCGTACTGCAGCACAGGCAGGGTTAGATTGAAGACATGCGCACCATCGACGTACAGTACGCCTTAGTACACGGCGTCATCGTGCCCCCGTGTGGACAATCGGGGTTAAGTGCCTTTCCCAAGGACACAACGCGGGAGTCCGAATCGATCTCAGACGGTGACCCATCCAAGGACTAACCGGGTTCGACGTTGCTTAACTTCGGTGATCTGACGAGAACCGGTTACCACAACGCCACCGCGCCCCCATTAAGATTGAATAAGGAGAACAAACAAAATAACATCTGGGAGGTTATGTCTTTCATGTTTCTTTTTCAACATTTGAGACGCGAGAGTATTGTGGGTAGGAAATGGACAGAAAATTTCGGTCTTACGACCGAAATTCTATGTCTTCTTTAATAATCATAGAACTTTAACTATTTTCGACATGGTAAGAGATTTACAGGGAAATTAGCTAACCTTAAGGACCTCTATGTAAGCCTGTATGCGAGGAAGTTTAATTGGTAGAGGGCTAGATTATTTTTGGTGGTCTGAATTTATTATTCAAAATTTGTATTATTTCAAATTATCGGTGAGGGCCCAAAGGCACTCTCCAATAAACTGTAATAAAACAAATTTATATGAACGAAATATTATTTGAATTTGACTGAATATAAAATATGAGGATGGAAAATATTGACTTTTTCTCTGGTACCCTAATTTTTTTGAAAGCCCTAATAGTGACTTCCAGCACTCGACCAGTTAATGGTATTTATGTCATACTTGAAACTCTACCACCTGACTGGTTGTTGGAAAGATGTCCCTGAGCCCTTTCCAGCAATTAATTTGATGGTAGGTTTGATCTGCTCATCCCAGAAAGTACAGATAGTCATCATAAAATGGTTGACAATAGTCGCTTTCGGCAGTGTAAATGTTAACACTAAGAGTATGGAAATTTCATATAAAAATTGAAATTTAGAAATGTTGGCGAAGTTGCATCATTGATGGGCGCATCATTTCACAAACTTTAGGCAATTATTTTCCTGTAGAATATTATAAAAATACAGAAGCGGACTTTTTACAGTTTTTCCCAGTCAAACTGATGAAATCCATTTGAAAATAAGAAAAGGGTGTTTGCACCATCTTTTGGTGCTCTGTGACGTTTCTTTCCTGTTCATTATATCAACAGTAATACAGACACGCTCCTTCCCATTATATCAAAGTATAGAAGTTGAAATTTGCTAATTTTTTTCCTGGGCAGAATAAAAACTTGCAATTTCGTAGTATTGGTAGGTGTGATACTGGTAAGATATTCTTCATAACGGATTATCTGTGAAGTAGTCACTTCTAATTTGCGTGCCATAAAAAAGCAAGTTTCCTTCTGTAATTTTTTATTTATTTATTTATTATTATATTTATTTATTGGTGTTTAAGGTCACATACTTATGCACAATGCCTAATCATGACCTTGACAGTTTGACGGGTGGAGGAAGCCGGAGTACCCGGAGAGAACCACCGAGCAACGATGTGCAACTGCCAGCTCCCCAACATCGTAACTCCGCACTGCAGCACAGACAGGGTTAGATTGGTTGAAGGCATGCGCACCATAGACGTGCAGTACGCCTCAGTACACGGCGTCACCGTGCCCCCATGTGGACAACCGGGTTAAGTGCTTTGCCCAAGGACACAACGCGGGAGTCCGAATCGATCGCTCAGACGGTCACCCATCCCGTGATTAATCTGGCTCGACGTTGCTTAACTTCGGTGATCTGACAGGAACCGGTTACCGCATCGCCACCGCGAATAAGCGAAAACAAAAGGCAGCACTGAGAGATGCCTGTTGTTGTTTGTTTGTTAAAAGTAACAAATGGAAACTTTGCTTATCTTCTACTGATGTCATACATGTTTTCTCAACAATTACTTCTTAATGGGACCATCCTCGCCTCAGAGGCGGCGGAGCCAGGGGAGGGGGGGGGGGGGGGCACAGGGGGGGGGGGGGGGGCACGTGTCCCTTCACTTGTTTCCACAGATATGTTTCGCAGTTACACAATGAGATAAAATGGGCAATCAAAAACGTATCAATATACAGGCATTCTTGCAACATTATTTGCAAATCCAAACAACATTTAGCCAAAGAATCCCAGTTTCGGTCGCTTCGGTCCGTTTCTTCTACTTCAACCATCTTCCAACCCGAAGGCTAACCTCGGGTTGGAAGATGGTTGAAGTAGATGAAATGGACAGGACAGTGACCGCGCAGCGGCATATTCATCTAAACGAGAGACTGTCGCGAATCTTGGTACATTTACCGATACACGATTGTAACCTTTCTAACTCTCGGACGAACTATGGTAGCATTGTAAATTTTTGCCCCTACACTTTTATCTAGCTTCTGCCGCCCCTGCCTCACCCTTTGATAATTTCAAGGGAGATAACTTTGTCGACAGTCGATTTTCATGACGATATATACCAGAGATGAGGGGATTAATTTTATGATCTAGATTAGAGACGAGTAGATTACAATCACCATATGTCGCAAGGATATCAATATATTTCCTCTAAATAAATATTTCAAAATAGAAAGCGTAACTTTATCGAATAGGAAAACCTCAATTCGATTTAATTTGACAAAACAACTGCTCCAGTAATTACAGCAGTGTCGTGAAATGGCAGACGGAAATATCTGATGCGCTTTCACGAATACACCAGAGAAAGGTCAAATCCATCATAAAGGCGAAGATCGATAAAAAATCGATAGAAACGGTGTCACTTATCCTACGCTTGGCCTGCCAAAAAGTTTATAGGAGTCTCAAATATAAACATCAAGTCTAGACTCTGTGTTCAGTGTCAGTCTACGTTATTTCGAACATATCTTAATTAAGGGCAAAGCAATTTCCGTTGCGGTTGTAAAGTACTTCGAGTCCATTGGATAATCGGATAACGTGTACACACTTCCCCAAGAACCCGCAGAACGTTGTTTTTCGGGGGAGGGTGGCTTATTGATCCTTGAATGGAAAGCGCTGACACATAGGTACGACCCACTGAAGCTGTTAACATCTGATGATATTTTATCCAGTCGTGAGACAGTGAACATCAGATGATTACAGTCACTTCTCCCAACATATCTGGGGCAAAATAAACACATTATTTTTCTGCGAACATTTTTTTCAAACAAATCACAGCCTGTAATCCACATTAGTAAAAACCTGATCGTATATTTTAAGAACAAGAAATGAAAAAGATAAAAAACTTGACATGAGGCATTTGTCTATGACGTTTAACGCATTGTTCCGATAAGTTATAAATCGTGTTAATATTTTTCCGTCCAGACATCAATTGAGTAATTCGATATATCAAACATTAATTCCGTTTTATACATATTGGAGTCCTTTTTGTAACAGTGAGTAATAAACAGTATTAAGTCGAGAAAATTAAAAACGACACTACAGAATGGGAACCCTTTACCCAATGTAGACGATTTCAAAATTTATTACTTTAAATACTATTTTTCCAAAGTTTTAAAAAAATATCAACAAAACCATAGCATGTGATCCCCTCATTGGAACGAGCTCGATGAGCTCGTTCCAATGAGGGGTCACAAAATATGGTTTTGTTGAATTTTTTATTATTTTGTTTTGCAACTGCTGAATTTGTATATGACGCGGATGCAACCGATTCCTTAGGTAAAGGGCTAAACTCCTCAGAAGGAACGTACCATACTCGGCTTTCCACTTCAGCTGACTGGTTCAAGTGGACGGTTATCTCCCCTTGTCGACCGTGAGAACAAATCAGCTAATTGCTTCACAGATAAAATACTTGTGTCTTTTTTATATTTTTACCAGGTAGCAGCCACAAGATAGTATTTTCCGGATTAATGCGCTTCACAGTTATCTGTCAAACCAAACAATCGTACATAGATTAGGGCTGTCACGATTAATCTATTAATCGACTGTTGATCGGTCACGGCGAAATCGATTAGTATTTTTCGTTGTCGAATAATCGGTAAATTGTATCCCGTCCTAGACGTTTAATAATTAAAAGAAAATTTTATGAAAATACTATTGTTTCTAAAGGTAAAGAATTAAGAACACCGATGTTAAACCCCAAGGAGCTGTTGGAAGCAATAGTCTTCCAGGTACATTCATCAAAGCTTTGATGTTCTGAACTTTTGAACCGTCAGTGTAATAATCAAGACCGGTCGGCAGTTGCGAAGTTCACAACTGCCGACCGGTCTTGATTATTACACTGACGGTTCAAAAGTTCAGAACATCAAAGCTTTGAATGCACCTAAAAAGGATCGTCTTCGTTGTTTCCTTGAGGTAGGTCAACTGACTAGAACTTCATTTTTATCAACTTCAAAGAGAGGGAGAGGAGGGGGTGTCATTTAGGTACGATTAATCGTCGATTATTTGCGACGATTAATCGATTCCTAAATTAAAAAATCGTGACAGCCCTAACATAGATACCCAAAAGTCAATGGAAACGTCGTTTTTAAACATTTAAGCATTATTGCACTGGGGAAAACAGTACATTTTATAAGTGACTGGGGAACAAAACTCAGATGGTACACCGGCAACATCCAGCAATCATTATAAAAAAATATATTGAATTTTCCGATGATATGCGCTTCCATAATTTAACTTTTGAACCTTTTATTTAATCTTAGGAATTGTAAAACTTTCCCATCTCTGTACTGATAATTCCCAATCCCCGAAACGACAATTTCAGGGGAGATAAACAGACCGTCTTTCCACTAATTTGAAGTTAAAGCTGGACATGAATATTTGCTTAGAATAATATTCAGTGGATGGTTAGCAACCAAAATAAATGACAACAAACAGTTACGGTGAAAGGGTCCGTAATACATAAATCCTACAGACCCATATTTTCAAAATGTAATTTTGGGGGAGGTGCGTTCGCGCCTGTCGCACGTGTCCCCTGGCTACGCGCCTGGCTAGCGACTGTCAGTTTGGAATTTTTCCTGACCAAGTGTCGGACTTGAGACCTCACGCAAAAAAAGACCACCGCTCTTATCCATTCCGCTGCCGCAGTTTGCATTGAACAATACATTCATTATCTACAGGGACGTGGCGACAGGGGGGTGTAGGAGGTGTGAAACCCCCTCCTCCCAATCCTGGCCAAAACTTCCTATAGTTGTAAATTCGGAGGGCAAGTCATGAGTAGTTGGAAATTCCATCTATCTGGAGTTAAGAGCTTGTTTGGTGATGCTGATGTTTCTTTCCCAAAATTCCGGCTCGGTTTCAAATCGGCAAAAATTCTAACTGTTACTATTTACAACTACAGTGTACGTAATATCGTGCTTCATTACTACGTATGATGTCAATCGGTACGAGATGTCTATAGTACGTTTACTTATCGTAGTAAAAACAAACAATCCTCGAAATACACTTGAAGAAAATCACATCATGTAAAATCGTTATCGTGAGTTAATTCCATCATTCAGTAACAAAATGATGAAACATCGAAAACTGATCATTCCTGCATAAGATCTGATTTAATGTTAGGACAGTGTGAACTGCTCAAAGTTCTCAGCTTGAGCATTTATTTGTTCAGCACATATTCAATTCCCAGAAGAATATCAAATAATAATAACCTGATAATCCTGTCATACATGTAAATGAGTTGGCATTTCAGTTACTAGAATCAATTTTATGCCCCCTTTCATGGCTACATTTTCAAAATCTTTCTCGGTAGTAAATTTCCAACTAGTAGGGGGAGGGACTGGGAGGGGGTTCCTCCTCCTGGCCCCTCCCCTAGTTGAAAATTCACTACCCTACACATCCAATCGGAAACCTCTAGCCAAGTCCCTGCATATTAATGTCAAACTTGAAACAATTTCTCGTGACTGAGTATTCGCCCTTCTTGGACGGGTCTGTTTAATAAAACAACACACTGCAAGTCACTGAAAAAAACACGCCACACATCCGCCTCAACCATATATTCCCGTTTCCGTAATTAAGCAATTTATTTTATTATTCCCAGTTACCGGTATCGCACCAAATCCAAGCACGGAATTGTATCAACATTCTAAGTAGTGAATATTTGTCTTACGTGTCATTCCTATGGTTATAAGCCAACACGTTAACTACATATTTGCTAAGGTTTGAATATTTGAACACACATGTGCATATTTAATTTAGCATCGTTAGCCAACATTTAAGCTATTATAATATTAATATATCTTTTGACTAACAGAAAATCCGGCCCGTTGCGTTGAGATATCATGCATCATGAGACAATATCGAATTCAAATAATTGCATATTCTTGAATTTATGTAACTCCACACACAGTCGTGGGTTAGGAATCAACATCGATCCTCGAAAATATCATCGTAACGGTTCGCTATTGAAATCGTCGGTGGCGGGTCGTTCATTGTGTCTGGTCTGGACTGGGTACGTGTGGCCTCCAATCTCGGAGAGGGTGGGGTGGGGGGGGGGGGGGGGGCGAAGCAAGAGAGAAACAGAGGGAGAGAGAGTGGAGGGGAGGAGAAGATATCACATACACTTGGAACTTAATTAAGCACCTCGTGTTTTTTTCGCAGTTGTGTTAATAGAAACTGTCATTACTTTCATGCCATCTTTCCGATGGCCAAATGTGATTGTTTGCGGAAAGAATGGTCTATTGACAAATGAAATACAACACAATGATGAAAATATGCAGTATTTTAATGGTGCTAATTACACATATCTGTCACCAATGTTTTTGGCGGAAAAATGTTCTCTCGACAAGTATGATTCTGGAACGGTCCATGATGAAACAATGCTGGTAATTACTGACAAAAATGTAACTTGTGATCTCCTGAACACAATACCAGTGACTTACGTCAGTAGCGAGTGTATCCACCACGTGCCCAGATGACAGCTTGAACCCTCCTCCTAATGCTACCTGTGAGCCTTCTGGTGCGGCCCAGAGGCAATCGCTGCAATCCATCATGCAACGCAGCTTCACATCGGCCAAATTCTGTACAGGCGGATCTGTTGCTTGCACATGGCGTCCAAGAAAGTCCCAGATGTGTTATAAGGGATTCAAATCGGGGCTCATTGCAAGCCAAGGTAGTGTTGTAATAGCGTTGTTCTGAAGGAATGCTCTCACAGATGGGAACGATGTGACCCTGTATTGTCGCCCATGAATACAGGGCGAGTAGCAAAAGGGTGATTGTCAAAATGAGGCACGACAACCGGAATGAGAATGTCCCGATTGTACTAATGAGACACTGAGATTCCCACGTACAGTCACCATATTATGTTTGCTACTATCGTTAGTCAGGCATCCCCAGATCATTACTGATCCTGCACCATAATGAACATTAGGTCAGCTGTTCCTGGCCGCGTAAGCAACATTTCTATGCCTCCGCACTCTCATGCGACCACCTGTGACGTGAAACAGGAACCTTCTCTGGTCTGACCAATGGACTCTCCTCAATGTCCTGAGATTTCATTATTGTCGTGCCATACACCACTCCAAGCGTCGTCTTTAATGCTGATCGAACAGAGCTGGACGCTTGGTGACCCTTCTGGAACTCATACCCAGTGATTTGAGACAGTTTCGGATTGTTCTGTTGCACAAACGCCTATTGGGGAGACAAAGGTGTTTCAAAACCCTACTTAAAGTGACAAATTTTCTTGTTTTATACCCAGATATTGCATGTGATGATATTGTTTTTGTGACATTCGTGGGAAGCATGTGTCACGTGGACGAGGGGGTGTGTTTGGGGTACACTACCAACCAGAAACATCATGTGTCACTAGATGAACTGTACTGCAAGACATAGCAATCATTAAAACATAATAATCAGCAACAGCAACTTCACTGTCATGAAACATTTCAGAGGGTGCTTAATTAAGTTCTAGGTGTATATAAATTTAACTAATCAGGTCTCTGGGGACCTTGTGAGAGCCTCATCCTTCGAAGTCAAATGACATTAGCTCATAGGGTCTTCTCCATACTCAATGACCATACGCTTCGAATTTCTATACAAGAACTATCCGTAATGAGCAATATTCCGGAGTATGAAGTAATTGTATATCGGCTTGTATACGACTCAAAGTTAGCTAAGCACCAAGTATATCCAACTACCTGTTTTACGTTTTAGTTGAGATATTGTAATGAAAAGTGTATATATTTTTTATTTAATTATATCTTTAATGATTTAAGTACAGAAATTAAGATTGTATTTGTGTGTTGACATTATCTTTTAGCTTTTGAATACGATAACCATGGAAAATGGATATTATTGGTAAAAGAGTAAATTTTTCAATTTGCCAAAAGGTTGACGGAAAGAACTGGTATGGGTTCACTGTCGAGTATGAGACCCATTATTGTTAATTACAGCTTGACAACGCCTTCTCATGCTCCCAATCAGGTTCCTGGTGGTCCTTTGTGGATGTTGTTCCATTCTTGGACCAGCATGGCACCAAGCTCCTGGACACTTCTTGGCTGGACTGGACGGGCTGAAATTGCAAGCTGCAACTCATTCCAGACATGTTCGATTGGATTGAGGTCAGGGGATCTTGCTGGCCAGTCCATACGCTCAATCCCCTCCCCCTGTCGGTACTCCCCGACAGCATGGGCAACATGAGGACGGGCATTATCGTCCATCAGAATGAATCTATCACCCACTGCACCTGCATACAATCTGACGTGGACATCCAGGATCTCATCAATATACCGCTGTGCCACCAATGTACCCCGTTCAATGACAGGGCTCTGTAGTCTATCCCAGCTGATGCCGCCACAGTCCATTATTGACACCCCCCCCCCCCCCACCATAGCGGTCATGCTCATCAATATTGGCTGAATGGAATCACTCTCCTGGTCTTCTCCATACCCTAGAACGCCTATCTATGTGGTCTAGGCAGTGCCTAATCTCATCTGTAAAAAGGACAGGTCGCCAATATTCTCTGGTCCATCCAACGTGGTCCATGGCCCATTCATATCGTGCCTGGCGGTGGTTCTGGGACAGCGGATTGCGAATACATGGTCTTCTCGATCGGAGACCACCTTCGTGAAACCTTGCCCGGATAGTCTGCGTCAAAACATTTACCCCCGATGCATTCTGAGGGTCACTGCGAAGCTGGGTTGCTGTGGCAAAACGGTTCCTACGGACCTGAATGATCAAAAACCGGTCTTCAGCTGCAGATGTTTCCCTGTCTCTGCCACCACCATGTCGCCTGACTGGTGTGCCATACTGCTGAAATCTTGTACAAGCTCTGGTGATCACCGTATGGTGCACACCAAGGGCTTCACCAACCTAATGATGGGTATCTCCTTTTTCCACCATCCCTACAGCCCACCACATTTCTGCTTCAGACAAATATCTTCTTACATTTGCATTCGCCATATTCAATCATTAAACCACAAGGGTTTGTGTTGAAATGAAGACTGAATACCCTACACATCTCATGTACATGTAGACCGTACACGAAAGCATCATGGAAATCAAGTTGTACATGCTTTCTATGACTTTATTAAATTTATTTGAATTGAAATATATACTGTTTAAACAGGACTGGTTCCATCTCAGGGACAAGATTAGAACCAGTTTTGGTTCTAAAGAGAACCTATATTTTTTGCAGTGTATAGCCCCTGATCTCAAAACAACTCAATCCAACTTAATCTAAAAAACGTGGCAACCCAATGTCTGCGCCTGCACCACAAGATAGTGTCCAGTCAATCAAAGCGACAACTCCTCCCAGTCGATGACGTTTGAGGACAAGCAAGCATACAGTCACAGCGAAACATCTTTCACTTCATCAAACGTGATGATATTTACCAAGCACGAAAAGAATCAACTACCCTGTCTCGGTACATGTTTTTTGTCAATAAAACATCAAATATGTTATAAATAGTCAGTAAGTATTGCAGCACAAAATGTGCACATCATCACTAAATTTATTTTTCATAGACGCCAAGGGATATTCATTAACCCTTTATCTAACATGAAAAGCAGACGACACATGCAAACAAAATTCTTGAATAACTAATTTTTTTCATTTTTTATCTCAAAAACATAGGTTATGACCCCTCATTGGAACGAGCTCGTCGAGCTCGTTCCAATGAGGGGTCATAACCTATGTTTTTTGAGACAAAAAATGAAAATATAATGAAAATTATATGGCGATTTTTGAAAACAGCGCTGGCCGGTTTGGGTCGTTAAGTTGGGTAAAGGGTTAAAAAGCGATCGACGGCTGCGGGGGAGAGGGCGTCAGAAAATTGAAAGCTTTTGAGAACTTCTTTTGTTTAGTATTCTTCATTTTGAGCAACTTTCGCCACGCCAGATGGCGACTGCTGAGCCACTTTTCTGTATTTAACCAGTTTAGCGTTCCTCCAGCAGTTTAGGTATATATAGATCGGTGAGTATAGCTCTTCAGGTTTTGAAGCCATGAAATTTTATAAGGAATTTGACGCTGTTAAAGCCGGGAACCAGTCAAACATCATTAACTTGAGCTCGAAAGATTATCTTTATATCCTTGTGATATAACGCAAAGACCATGAACAGTGAGTAAAGTCTTTGCCCCTTTCTAAAATTTCGCTTCCCCCCTCCCCTCCAAAAGAAACATTGGCCCAATGCAAGTTTCACACAACATAGAGCCTCAAAATGGCTGCCAAACACGCTACAAATGTATCAGATTCGCCCTCAGAGCACAAAAGTTTGCAAAATTATTTCAGGTGTGTGTGAAGGTATGGGGGGGGGGGGGGGAGTAGTTCTAACTAGGACCCTTCGGTCGTTGTTCACTTCCCCTCAGGGGAGTGGGAGGAGGGTGCGACGACCTGGTGACCCTAGTTAGGACAAGGGGAGACCTCCGAACCCCACACAGCGACATTTCAGATATCATCTTTGCCCCCTCCCCAAAATGATTAGGGCATCCTCTATTCTAGAATCCTGCCTACGCGCCTGATCCATGACAGCGTCGGATTCCGAGTCGAATTAAACCGGAGGCCTGACAGCTTTATAGTACCTTAGACAACCAACAGTTTCGCCCAGAAAATATCCATTCTGTGTTCCAAATAAAATGGAATCATGAAGAGGAAATGAATTAGGGCTGGGAGCAGCTAACGTTTCAAACGTTCACGTGTTATATTATTTTAATAGCGTTAAAAATATTCAACCAATTTAATAACGTTTAACATTGAAGATTATAATTGTATAATATGTAGCATTGCGTCGTTATTTAGTGTTTACCCAAGCCGGATCGCGCGTGCCGATGACGTCGAATTTTGCGCCATTTGACGAAATTGAAGAACACGAATAATTTAGATGTCCGTCAATTATAGACGACCCATTGATTTGGCGGAGAGACCATGAAGCCCTCCTACCAACGTTGGCGAAGTTGGCCCGACGATATTTGGCGATACAGCTGTATCAGCTTCATCCAAACGCCTATTTTCCGTGTGAGGACTGGTATTCGAGTAACGGCGAATGTCTCTCTCTAAGGATACGGCCGCAGCGATTGTATTCTTAAATGAAAACATCGCTGAATGCTAGAATTTACGATAACCTGAAGAACTATACTAACTACTTGCCCCCTGAGTTCCAATGTGTTCTATGTACCAGTAGGCAGTAGGCAGTAGCCAGTAGACACATAGAACACAGTGGAACTCAAAAGACGAACTGTACGTAAGTTCAATTATATTCAAATTCAAATAAAAATGGCCGAAGTTATTAAAATTTTGTTCATTTTAACATTTAACGTCATTTAACTCGTTAACGCAAAATTATTTAACACGTAAGCGTATTAAGGAAACTTTTAACTCCCCCGGCCCTGGAAATGATTTACCGGCGTCGAGTTTCCACAAAAAAACCCCCAAAATCGTTCAATGCATTCCTTGACGAACAAATTCAATTCATCATTTTGTCCTTCTAAAATATGTTTAGAGCAGAGGTGACGAAAATTTACAAAATATATTTCTATTTAAAAGAACAATTTTTTCCCCTGATATTACTTGGTTTCTGAGATTAAATCTGTCGTACTTCAGCAATTTAGTTTGGATAATTCTTATTGAATTATTTTGTACTTTTATACCCGATGTCAGAATTCCTATCATTAATGCATCAATGCGGAAATGAAATCCTGGAACATTGGGATAAAAACTTTGAAGTTGTAGTCAATTATTCTTGATGAGGTTTATGTTATCGACCAGTCACCTACATTGCGCTGCACTTATTTTGATTTAGGGGAAGGTAATTTCGTTAACCCTAATACTCCAACGGCCCACTTTTGCAATATAGGGAGGACCTGCAGTTAAAACTAGAAGTCCCGTCATTAAATGCGCACAAACAGCACGTCGATCAGCGCGTTAATCTACGCATTATGACAATAGTAAGACTATCAGATTCTGTACATATGGCCTGTACACAAGCAATGTTTCAGCCAATGGACCTCCGGGTAACCCAGAGGTCCATTGGCAGAAACGTTGCCTGTGTTTGCTATGAGTAACCAGGTGAACCTGCTGTGCTTTGGATGCTATTCGATATGACAATTGGGCGCAATTTCTACGCGCTTTTAAGCATAGATAAGCGCACAGTTCGTGACAAGACTTCTAGTTTTAACTGTATTTATATGACTATGCGAGCAGGGGCGTAACTGAAATAATCTACGCATTATGACCATAGTAAGACTATCAAATTCTGTACTCTGTACATATGGCTTGTGCACAAGCAATGTTTCAGCCAATGGACCTCCAGTTAACCCGGAGGTCCATTGGCAGAAACGTTGCCTGTGTTTGCTATGAGTAACCAGGTGAACCTGCTGTGCTTTGGATGCCATTCGATATGACAATTGGGCGCAATTTCTACGCGCATTTAAGCATAGATAAGCGCACAGTTCGTGACAAGACTTCTAGTTTTAACTGTATTTATATGACTCTATGCGAGCAGGGGCGTAACTAAAGAGGAGGCGTTTGGGGGTATGGTACATCTCCCCAATAATTTTTTTTTCATTCGGGACATTTTCATCAGAATTTGTGTCTAAGATAACAGTTCTCTCTTGCTAGTTATCATGTACATTTTTGGGGCGCGGTGGCTCAATGGTAGACTGTTGGACTTCTATGCTAGAAGTCCCGAGTTCGATCCCCGCACAGGACGACCCACGTTGTGTCCTTGGGCAAGGCACATTATCCCGGTCGCCTACATGGGGGCACGATGACGCCGTGTACTAAGGCGTACTGCACGTCGACGGTGCACATGTCCTCGACTGCTGTAACCCTGTTTGAGCGGAGCTTGAGCAGAGTTAAAATGTTGAGGGGCAGATAGTTACTCGTCGATGCTCGGTGGTTCTATCCGGGTACGCCGGCTTCCTCCACCCGTCCAGCTCTCACGGTCACGAATAGCCATTGTGCATAAGTATGTGACCTTAACACGAATAAATAAATAAATAAATAAATAAATAAATAAATAAATAAATAAATAAATAAATAAATAAATAAATAAATCATGTACTTTCTTAAAAGTCTATATTTGATACTTGGACTTCTGTCACACACAGTCTGTCGTACAAATTGAGGTTTATAGCAGGCGCGCAGCCAGGATTTTATAGTGGGGGCGCCCTAGGCGGGGGGTGGGGTGGGGTCGGGGGGCATGGTATTTAGAACCAGTTGTGACGGGATGGAGGCTTCCGCTATTCTTATCCAGGACCCTCCGATTGTTAACCCTCATCCTACTTTCCTTAAGGGGAAGCGGGAGTAGGGGGGCAACAGCCGGAACGTCCCAGTTAGGACAAGGTCACCAACCCCAAGAACATTTTGCAAAATCCAGTGCTTTAAGAACGAATCAGGGGCATTTGAAGTGTGTAGCCCTATATTGGAGAGCATTTTAGTGATCTGTTTATTATGTGAATGTTGCATATGACCAAAATTTTGGAGGAAGAGGGTAGCGAAAATCTTAGGGAGACGAAGGTCTCCTCCAGGCCCGTTTTCTTTTTCTATTTCGTTTCGGTGATAAAACTGACAACGGAAGTACCACTTATACCCATGTAAACAAAAACAAATTCGTACGTATGCACGGCTGCTGCTCAGTAAAATCGAGAAAAAATAATAGGGACTCTAATAATCTGACGATCTTGGAATAAATAAAATGTACCCAAAGTAGCTTGGTGTACCAAATGTTCACCTCTCGTGGTTAAGTGGTGTATACCTCGTGCCTGCAGAATGAGGTCCCCAGAGGGTGGGTTTCCTGATGCTATCCCATACAGTGGGCCAGTTTATCCTCTGGGTACCTCTCTCTGTTTACGTTTGAGACCTTGATTCAGGTTGAGGTTCACCGAGGGTAAATTTAGTGATGCTTCCCTGCTGTGCAGGGTAGCATCACCAAATTCACCCTCTGGGAACCTCATATTTCAGATGATAGTCTGCTTATTTTCTGGCTTGTTGATATTTTATAGATGTTGGGCAGATTTTTCATAACAATTGTTATAGTAATCACACACTTTAAAAGGCCGTGATTCTTTTATTTTTTTATCAAATAAAGTGCTTATCAATAAATAAATGTTTTCTTAATTATTCTTAATCAGCCCTTAATCAATAAAAGTATGTAGTTGGTCTAAGGGGAATTGGTCTTTTGGGAATTGGCCTAAAGGGAATTGGTCTAAAGGGAATTGGTCTAGTGGGAAGACACCGAGTGAAGATGTTATTTACGTTAATATATCGGACGATACACTCAGTCTTTTATTTCAACACTATTTATGTACGATTTCCATCTGAACTATATGTTTTGTGAGACGATGAAGATGACTGATAGGGGGCGTGGTGACTCAGTGGTAGTCTGTTGGACTTCTAATGCTAGAGGTCCCGAGTTCGACCCCCGCCCGGGACGAACCGCGTTGTGTCCTTGGACTAGGTACTTTATCCCGGTTGCCTACATGGAGGCATGATGACGCCGTGTACTAAGGCATACTGCACGTCGATGGTGCACATGTCTTCAACCGCTGTAACCCTGCTTGAGCGGAGCTTGAATAGAGTTATAATGCTGGGGAGCCGACAGTTGCTCGTCGATGATCTGTGGTTCTCTCCGGATACTCCGGATTCCTCCACCCGTAAAACTGTCGCGGTCACGATTAACCATTGTGCATAAGTATGTGACCTTAAACACCAATTAATATAAATAAATAGATGACTGATACCAAGCTATATTCCTATGAAAAAGATTCGAGATGAACCGAATCGGGCAGCCGATTTTGAATCAAACCGAATATCTCCTCAAGATGCGATACGTGACTGTGGATTTGCCTTAGTCAGACAATCGAACACCACGGAATACAGATCACCACCGAATACAGAAGAGAGCTAAACTGAATGTTTGTTATTACACAGTCAATCTAGAACCACTCAACACTGATTACAGCTCCACGTGCTGTTAATAGACCAACACTATCGAAATATGTTGACACGATGTTATGTTTTTCTTTTTGTTCACTTCTCGAGAACGGCATCTTGACATGATTAGAGTTTGTGAACGAAATAACCTCGTTGGAGTATGTTTTTTAACGTGTGTTGAACATATGTTTGCTGATAACCACCTGTAACAAGAGTCTAAATACAAACGAACAACAGTTCCAGAACATTTAAACATTGATACCTGATCAATCAAAGGATTCACTTTTTGATCATTTCGCACAACAGTTTAATCCCTTTCCGATGTGATGATCAGTTCCAATACCGTTTTTACACTGATCAAAGATATGGGTAGTGAAGTGCTAAATTTAATGGATGCTCACCTACTAATCTGCCCAGACCTAAATGTGTTTCGAATATGACAGATGGACCAATAAATCACTTGAGTTTCGCTTCAATATAGCAGACAGGTCAATACCACTCTTATGGACTACAACCGAAAGACAGCTTGGTGTGTGATATTGGCATACCGCACAACTGGCTTTTTGTTGTCTGAAATGTGCGACGCAGGTTTTTCCTGTACTTGTTTTAAGGTATTTTGTGGCGTTTCTATACAGGTTATTACAGCTATGTAATTTTCCGAGATGATGTATTGAAGCTAAGACCTCGTCTCTGTGCACATGTCGACGAGTTCGTTAGGATGTGTCGATATACGACCCAAAGGCGCGGTCGAGACCTCAATACATTTCAATACGCCGTATTGGGAACGAAATCAACATGGTGGAAATAACTAATTTATCTTACAATATCCCTCTATTCCTCGACTTGTTCGTATAATGAAGGGACTGGGAAGTTTTTAACGGCGTCTGATATGACAATCATGTAGCAGCTATGAATTGATGACGTGATGGTATTGTGTTATTGAGCTGTGCCTGGCGTAATTAACATTCATTTTTCTACCAGTCCTATAACCTCTGAAGTTCATTGTAGTTTTTTCAGCTGTGTTTTTTGGTTTCACATATGGCAGGCCTATATAAAAATATCATCAAGGCAAAAATCATTTGGTCTAATTTATTTCGTTGAGCTGGTAATTTATTAATCATTCAGTTATTGTTATGAAAACGATGACCTCTACATGTGTAATAACTCGATGCCAATATTGAGTGCAGGTTAAAAACGTTCTCTTTCTGAGTCGAATGATCGCACGTGTAGTTGCTTCCCTCAATACGGATATGTATTTTGTCTAGACGCGTTTATTTATATCAGGGGAAATATGTTCTTGTAACATAAAATGCCAGATCATACGCTCAATGAGTGAACGGAGCCGTCTAATCAGGTGACAACCGCCCAGAGCCATAACTCACTGTCGGGTTTTTCATAATACTGAACAGACATAAACGACACTCGATGTGGCATGGCATATCTAGAAAGCATCTGTCACAAATATTACGGTTACAGATTTTTTCATGTACTATTCGGGGGACGTGAGTTCGTGAAGTAGTTCGACAAGAATGTCGCATGTGAGGAGTTAATGAAAAATAGATAATGTTAACCCTCCTCTACCGTGTCTATGAATAAAACAACTGAATAAATTTCTATGCAAATGATAATACACTCAGTAAGCGATGCTACCTTAAACTGATTATGCCTTTCCAGAGAATATCGGGGAAACATGCTAAAACGTTTGGTCAACCATGTAACCATATAAAACTACATTGTTTTCACTTCATCGCCACGTGGCGACAGGGGGTGTGTCATCCCCCTAATCCTGTCCAAAATTTCCTTTTGTAGGAAATCCGGTTGGCAAGTCGTGAGTAGTTGGAAATTACATCTATCTGGATTTCAGAGCTTCTTTGGCGATGCTGATGTCTCCTTTACTTCCCAAAATCCCAACTAGGTTTCAGTTCGGCAAAAATTGTACTGTTACTGTTTACAACTACAGTGTACGTAATATCGAGCTTCATAAGTATGTATGTCAATCGGTACGAGTTTTTTATAGTACGTTCACTCATCGTAATAAAAAAACCCGTAAAATACACTTCAAGAAAATCACATCATGTGGAATCGTTATCCTGAGCTAATTCTATCATTCACAGTTACAAAATGATGAAACATCAAAAATTGATCATTCCTGCATAAGATCTGATTTAATGTTAGGAGAGTGTGAATTGTTCAAAGTTCTCAGCTTGAGCATTTGTTTAGCACATATTCAATTCCCAGAATAATACCAAATAATAATAACCTGATAATTCTATCATAAATGTGTTGGCATTTCAGTTACTAGAATAAATTTTATGCCCCCTTTCATGGCTTCATTTTCAAAATGTGTCTCGGTAGGAAATTTCTAACTAGGGGGAGGGCCGGGAGGGGGTTCCCCCTCACGGCCCCTCCCCTAGTTGAAAATTCAATACCCCCCCTCCCAATCGGAAATCTCTAGCCACGTCCCTGCGCACTGCGTGCAATGCTCGTATAGTGTCCAGTGAAAGCGTAGGTTAGTAAGCAATCTTTTATTATTGTGATATATGCAAAAGGCCATACACATGTTCTCGTGTGCATTTGGCCTAAAAGGATTATATGTCGCACTTTATCAATCAGTATTAATCCATCTGTATCTGTATAAAAACTTTGGATGTGTTGAGATCATTTGCCTTAACCATTATGTTGTAATACTGCAAATGGAGACTCATTCAGTTAATAAGGTACTTTTTAGCGGATTATCACTGCTCTCCTTTCTCCCCCTCAGCACGGATTAGTTCTCGCCACAAATGATTCTCTAATATTGCTAGGACATCATAAAAATGAAATCTACTGGGAAGAGACAACCTCTTTATCTTCACATACAATGACGAACAATCACCCGCTATTTGTTTATTTATTTATTTATTTATTTATTTGTTTATTTATTTATTTAGTTATTTATTTATTTAATTGGCGTCAAGGTCACACGCTTCTGCACAATGGCTAATCATGACCGGAAGATGGATATAAAGTCAAGTCCAGCCAATCGTTTATACCCATGTTGTCAATTTTAGAGGAGTTCCGCACAAGACTTTAGTTACCGGGGCCTATTTTACCAGTAAAACGGAGATTATTTACCATATCAAACAAGTACTGCTTCACTTCCCGGCGTTTTCACGGGGAAATGAGTTAATTGAACTTGAGTTTCTAGTACTGTGATCGCAAATGGGGTTCCTGTAACGATCCGGCCACGGTCAGGTTGGGACGCATTTGCACAAATGAATCGGGATTCCATTCATAAAATATTTGGAATTCAAGAAAAGCTGACGAAAATAGCATCTGGGATGAAATATTCAGGGCACCGCGAATCTCATTTTGGGTCGGATCGAATCTCGATTCGAAATCGGCAGGTTTTGACTCGAATATCAAATCGAATCTCGAATCGAATCTCGAATCGAATCTCGCCGCATTTTCAATTTAGTCGTGAAGGGTAGCAACTATTGTCACCCTCCTTTCAAGTATTTTATCGCATAAATGGACGTTTATTTGAACAATAAAAGTCTTGGATAAATTTTTGCTTTATTCACCTAGTAGCAGCTGCCAGTAGGGTGATACATTTCCCCAGTAGGTTTAACAATGAAAGAATTTATTCCTATTGTAGAGGCGGACGTGTTGACTTCAAAACTCTACCGCATTCGTGTTGTCATGACCTGTTTTACGTTTGTGGGAGACATAATGAACCGACGTTTATCAAACGCTGACCGTCGCTGAAATGTTCAGTTTTAGAATATATGACACATTTCAACTCTGTCTAACAATAAAACGAACAACAATTAACAAAGAAAACACAAAGTAAATCAATCGAAACCAAGCGTTGAAAAGCATGCAAGTTCGATGGCGGAGTGCACGATGAGTGATGTTTCATTTTCCAAATTAGGAACGTGTAAATAAACAAATGCACGTGTCGTCTGCTTTGTTTATAAAACTCAAGTTGAATTGACGACGAAAAAAAAAACAGCAACAATAAATAACGAAAATAAGAATGATAAACATTGTTCATTTTATAAAGTATTTTTACAAGTTTAGCTCAAGTTTGTAGGGGAATTATTTTTAGACAGAAATGTATCACTGCGCCTTGTTAATTTTGGTAGTTTTGATTATCGATCGAATTGGACCAATGTCCTCCTCACTTCTCGCAGTGTTCTGTAGCGAGTAACTGGACCATTTCGCCGCAACTGCCCTGTAAATGATTTATGGGATAAACAAAATAAACATATAGTGTTTTCAAGTAAAAAAATTATTCTACTCGTAGAATTAAGAATGAAACCGACTCGCCAAAGGCTCGTCGGTTTCATTCTTAATCCTACTCGTAGAATACATTTTTCACTTGAAAACAATATTCGTTTATTCTATACATAACAAACGGCTAATCGTCCGTCTGGGCAAGTCAGTCAAAAATACAAAATATTGCAAAAGTGGCCTCGGAAGCGAAACTTCCTTGAGCTCTTCTTCTGTTATCAGGTCTCCGAATAGGAGACCTGATGGCAGAAAGAAGAGTTCAAGGGGGGATAACTGGTACGATTTTGAGAACATCTTGCAGATTACAAACTTTCCGAATCGGCGAGATTTAACTCGAATCGAATCTTTGGGACAATTGCGAATCGGACCAAATCGAATTTCGAATCTAAGAAGGGCCCAACAATATTCAGGCGTTTCTTTTTCGACGTGTGAGATCCTCTTGATGTTATGGGCAGGAAAGCGGACAGGAAAAGTTTGCCAGATCATTACCCAGTCGGGATCCGGTCGTAATTTTCTCGATCCATCTTTTGTAATCTAAGAACTTGATCTTATGATGCATACAATACTGTTGAAAAATCATTCGGTTTGAATTCCACCCCCATAATTAAAAAGGAAACGAAGAACCAACTGCCCAGATCTTGTAGCGATTTAAGTAGTCATGAGTGTATTTAATAGACTGTTGATAGCGTTTTATAATGATATTTTATATATAAGTATCAGACAGAATCAAAGCATTAGAGGCTTGAGCCCCATAAACTACCCAACATCAAGTCGAAATGTAGTTCGCAAAGAACACATAAACACGCAATGGTAATTAAATACTAGATATAGAAACTCAGATAAGACCCAAAGCAATAACACAAAAAAGTTACCACATACGTCTTAATCATCTAAGTACATCAATGTATCCACTTCGGGAGATTCCATGCGTTAATTCCCTTTGAAGCAGTTCTTTTATATATGGGGAATATTATCGGTAGATAAAAGCATTACAGTTCATTTAATTCTTGAAACATTTTTCCTCAAAGAAGCGTAAACGACAACACGTTAATCACTGCTTTCTGTTATGTCTATCTGATTTAGTCGCGTGTTTTCTTTAACAGCCATAAGTACCAGATCGGAGATATGTCTGTTTATATCTTTATAGCTTTTGTAGAAATACTTCCTTTCATTTTTTTTATCCCCGATTTTCCACTTGGAACTATCCAAAATGGAATGTTCAATGAAGGTGGGACTAAACATATACCACTGGCTGAAAAGTCAGCCTGTGCATGGCACTGCATGATATCCGGACACTACCTGTCAAGTCAGAACGAGGCTGTTGACCTTGTATCCTCGGTATGATACCATTTCCATGGCTTTTCTAACGAATTTACCAATAATACGTCCATTCCACTTATTTATTTATTTATTTATTTATTTATTTATTTATTTATTTATTTATTTATTTATTTATTTATTTAAGTTTAAAGACATATTTCTGCACAAGGCTAATATCAAAGAGAAAAATTAAGTTGACTATTGTATTCATAAACTAGTATATGTAATTTATCAGCAAGACTAAATACGACGACATACCATATATGCACAGAACGACACACGCGTGTGAATAGGTTAATCGATTAACCCAGTCACACGCGTGTGTCGTCCTCTGTTTATTACACGCTCTCACGTCTATAAAACAATTATTAAAGGACACTCAGCAATTTATTTGACAACTATGAACAAACACTACACATTTTATCGCCAACCAAATTTGCGAGGGGAACACGTGTTACTATCTCGTCCCCTGAGTTCTAACGTGTTATATGTGCCTACTGGCACATAGGACACATTGGAACTCAGGGGACGATTTTCAGCTATCGTTGGCAACCGCGTTGTGTCCTTGGGCAAGACACTTCACCCCTATTGCCCACGTGACGGCACGGTGACGCTGTGTACTAATGCGTACTGCACGTCGATGGTGCACCTGTCTTCAACCAATGCTAACCCTGCTTGTGTGGAGTTTGTATGTTGGTGAGCTGACAGTTGCTCGCCGTTGCTCGGTGGTTCTCTACTCCGACTTCCTTCACCCGTAAAACTGTTACGGTCATGGTTAGCCATTGTGCAGAAATATGTGACACAAATAAATAAATAAATAAATAAATAAATAAATAAATAAATAAATAAATAAATAAATAAATAAATTCAGCTATTGTTAGCGATTCAAACTGTAATTGCGTTGCACGATTTTTAGACAATTCCAGTGACATTTTGTTTCTATTTAAAAAGACATATGTGCGGAACAGATTTTCATTTTCCGCATGGTTTGGTCTTGCACTGGAACAGAAAACAGGCATTGAACCCTTTACCTAACATGAAAAGCAGACGACACTTGCAAAAAAAATTCTTGAATAACTAATTTTTTTCATTTTTTGTCTCCAAAACATAGATTATGATCCCTCGTTGGAACGAGCTCGACGAGCTCGTTCCAACGAGGGGTCATAACCTATGTTTTTGAGACAAAAAATGAAAAAATAATGAAAATTAATTGGCGATTTTTGAGAATAGCGCTGGCCGGTTTTGGCCGTTACGTTGGGTAAAGGGTTAATAAATAATTAATAAGTTTGATGTGTTGCGCTCGCGAAAGGCAGGCTCGAATTAATCCGATTCTGAATCATAACCCTAAATGTATCATGACAATATCGCTTTCCTATCATTCCCTGTGAGGGGGCGCGGTGGCATTGCGGTAACCGGTTCTCGTCAGATCACCGAAGTTAAGCAATGTCAAGCCCGGTTAATCCTCGGATGGGTGACAGTCTGAGCGATCGATTCGGACTCCCGCGTTGTGTCCTCAGACAAGGCACTTCACCACGATTGTCCACATAGGGGCACGATGACGCCGTGTACTAAGGCGTACTGCACATCGTTGGTGCGCATGTCTTCAACCAATCTAACCCTGCCTGTGCTGCAGTGCAGAGTTACGATGTTGGGGAGCTGGCAGCTGCTCGTCGTTGCTCGGTGGTTCTCTCCGGGCACTCCGGCTTCCTCCACCCGTAAAACTGTCACGGTCATGATTAGCCATTGTGCATAAGTATGTGACATTAAACACCAATAAATAAATAAATAAATAAATAAATAAATAAATAAATAAATAATCATTCCCTGAACATTCGACATGACCTCACCTATAATTGTTAAAAGGTACCGTTAAACAAATCGTTCCCGCGATACTACGAAACACGGGAAAGTAGGTGGAGTCAAGTGCGATGCATTTTAAAACAGAAGGCTAAAATTTTCACAACAGTTCATGTTGTGAAGATTCCGTTTAGGCCTCCTAAAAAAATTAAAAAAACTGTTTCTCAGGCCCTCCTGCATGATCCTTTTGGCTGCCGCATTCTCCCTTTTTATAACTAATTAAAACTTAAAAAAAAATAAAATTTAAATGGTTTATGTCTGATATTTTACCCAAGTTAAAAAGATTGATGAATTTGTCCCTTGAGTGCAAGAAGGCTTTGCAATGCTTTAGTATTGCAAAGTCTTCTTGCACTCAAGGGATGAAATACACCACCACCCATGCTATTCTGTGGATTATGATTCCTAAAACTTGAACCAAGAACATGAACTTTTGATGGCAAAAAAGTAATTACTGAAATGAAAAATAAAATAAACCGCTTGCCGCATGCAACTTCACAAATAATGGCCTGAGAAACAGAAGTTCTACTTTGTGTGGCCTTATCACATGATCTAAAACTCAACAGAAGATACCTAAATGGTAAGAGAACCAAGCAGTGCCCATAAAGAGTCATCGAATAAGGTGGATAAATCACTGCGCTGTGTTACGGGGCGTTCCCTCTAATACGTAATCGTCACGAATGTGACGTAGATGATTGACACGTCGCTAACAGAACCATTCTTGAAACCAAAAACCAAAGATCATTAAATGTTGTCGCTGAGACTGTTCTTATTCCAAATGTAAGCTAAATGAAGACATGCCAGAAATCGCGTTTTGCGCGAGAATACAAATGCAATACACCAGTGGCTACTTCACCTGGGACTACTTGTTAACTGCAATTGTGTAAAGTGCTTTAGCGTTTTAAACAACGAGACTAATGGTAGGAAAGGATCAGATCATGTGATAAATAAGATAAACAATTCTCCCATTTAAGATGCATGAACGCTATATATATTTATTAAGGTTTAAGGTCACATACTTATGCACAATGTCTAATCATGACCGTGATAGTTTTACGGGGGAGAACCACCGAGCAACGACGAGCAACTGTCATCTCCTCAACATTCTAAATCTGTTTAAGCTCCGCTCAAGCAGGGTTACAGTGGTTGAAGACATGTGCATCATCGGCGTGCATCATCGACGTGCAGTACGCCTCAGTACACGGCGTCATCGTGCTCCCATGTAGGGAACCGGGATAAAGTGCCTTGCCCAAGGACACAACGCGGGTCGTCCCGGACGGGATCGAACTTGGGACATGAACGTTATAAAATGATTCGTTAATACATTTTAACAATATATCAGAAGTGAAAAGGCTTTTCACCTTGTCAAGAGATGAACTGCTTACAATTACGATAATTTCAAAAGCACAAACTATTTTTAAAACCGTTATCCCCATTATGTGTGCACTGTCTAAAATGTTGTAAAATTGATACCAAAAAATAGTTTCCAATTTATTATACAGGAAAGCTATAAAATGATTCGTTACTAAATTTTTAACAATATGTCAAAAGTGAAAAAGGTCTTGCATCTTGGAAAGAGATTGCTGACTTGCAGTCACAGAAATTTGAAAAGCAAAATCTATTTTCAAACATGCTTTAAAATTGTTATACTCATTATGTCTACACTACCTAAAATACTGTAAAGTTGATACTGAAACACATTTACTGTTAACCCTTTATCTAACGTAACGGCCAAAACCGGCCAGCGCTATTCTCAAAAATCGCCAATTAATTTTCATTATTTTTTTCATTTTTTGTCTCAAAAACATAGGTTATGACCCCTCGTTGGAACGAGCTCGTCGAGCTCGTTCCAACGAGGGGACATAACCTATGTTTTTGAGACAAAAAATGAAAAAAAATAGTTATTCAAGAATTATTTTTGCAAGTGTCGTCTGCTTTTCAGGTTAGGTAAAGGGTTAACCCCTATCCGCACATAACGGCGATGTCGGTCAGCGTTGTTCTCAAAACATCGCAATGAACACTTTTTTCAGCGTTCGACTCCAAAATACAGTTCATGGCCCTTCACGGGGAAAGGCTCGTTGAGTGAGGCCATAACCTATGGTTATGATATTATATGTATTTATTTATTAGTGTTTAAGGTCACATACTTATGAACAATGGCTAATCGTGACCGTGATAGTTTTACGGGTGGAGGAAGCCGGAGTACCCGGAGAGAACCACCGAGCAACGACGAGCAGCCGTCAGCTCTCCAACATCGTAACCCTGAACTCTGCACCGCAGCACAGGCAGGGTTAGATTGGTTGAAGACATGCGCACCATCGACGTGCAGTACGCCTCAGTACACAGCGTCATCGTGCCCCCATGTAGGCAATCGGGGTGAAGTGTCTTGCCCAAGGACACAACGCGGTTGCCGCAGGTGGGATTCGAACCGAGGACCTCTCGGCTTGCAAGCCTGCACATCTACCAACTGAGCCACCGCGCCCCCCTATGGTTATGAGTATAACGTTTTGCTTGCATGTGCCCTAAGCCAATGACGTCAGGTAAAGAATTAAGTAAGGTACTCTACTCGTAGATGAGATTTCATAATGTATACTTAATTATTTATTAGTATAGACAATATTTATTTGAAAAATTATGTTATATGTATACAATATCCACATGCATGTCACAACAAAGAAAAATCAAAATTGACAAATAAAGATAGAGCGGATTACAATACAACAAATATATTGCCCTCTGTATAGCCGAAACCCTTTCTACAGGAAAGTCTGAGTTGATTATAAAACTAACCGCACACAGCGACACACAGGACGCCGCACGCCCACACGAGCAACCAAATCCATCTACATTCAAGAGGAATGTACACAGAACCGATCGCAGGTGAAGAGGCTCGACGTCCCCACCCAGGACAGAGGAAGTGTGGCAGTATAAACTATCTCTATTTGACAACAAAATAGCGGATGGGACTCAAACCGCCCGACAACGACATATGAGATTGTTCAGACTTGACGTTTATATATTAGTGTCTGGTCACATCCTTCTACACAATGGCTAATCCTGATTGCAACATAGAAATAAAATCATGTCCAGCCAATCGTGTTATACACATGTTGTCCAATTTAGAGGACTTCTACCCCAGACCATAATTGGTGACCAGGAGCTAATACCCTAATCCTTTTACAGCTGTATTTTTTAGAATTGTATTTTCTACCTATTAATATAACTGACTAAAATGAATCATTAGCATTTTAAAAGATATGGCAATTTGCTAACTGGCAAATTGCCACATCTTTGAAAATGCTAATGATTCATTTCAACACATTAAAACTCATATCTAGAAAATACAATTCTAGAAAATACAAGTGTAAAAGTTTTATAGTGTTGGCCCCAGGTCCTTTATAACAAGTAAAACATACCTTGTTTACCACAGAAAGCAAGCGCTGCTTCACCTTCTGGGATGCAACGGGAACAAAATAGTTTTTAGCGCGAAGGTACGTCTTTTTATGTCTTGTTACTTATGCACTCTACATTTGGAGAGATTATCATTATCTCTGATGTGGGTGTGAGATGGGGAAATCTCACCCGAGGGCAAGATATTTGGGGCAGACACGAGGTTTGCCATCAGGGATAATTTTTTTCCTCCCACCAAAACACTCGGACGTCATCAAAAGTAGTCCAGGGGCACATGCAGCTGTATTGAACTATGTTTTTGTTCATTTCTGAACAAAACTGACTTGCTTATCGGAAAGAGCGCACAAAAGTTCTGTATATACCAAAGGTGTCAAAGGTATATACCACGAAATTAAATCCCAACGCCGGCAAGACAGGAGTTAAAGATCTGTAGCGAAATGAACATTGGCACATTCCGATGACGTCAGTCAGGCGCGTGCGCCAGTCGATCGATGCAGATGAACTGCTTGCAATTACGATAATTTCAAAAGCACAAACTATTTTTAAAACCATTATCCCCATTATGTGTGCACTGTCTAAAATGTTGTAAAATTGATACCAAAAAATAGTTTCCAATTTATTATACAGGAAAGCTATAAAATGATTCGTTACTAAATTTTTAACAATATGTCAAAAGTGAAAAAGGTCTTGCATCTTGGAAAGAGATTGCCGACTTGCAGTTACAGAAATTTGAAAAGCAAAATCTATTTTCAAACATGCTTTAAAATTGTTATACTCATTATGTCTAGGCTACCTAAAATACTGTAAAGTTGATACTGAAACACATTTACTGTTAACCCTTTACCTAACGTAACGGCCAAAACCGGCCAGCGCTATTCTCAAAAATCGCCAATAAATTTTCATTATTTTTTTCATTTTTTGTCTCAAAAACATAGGTTATGACCCCTCGTTGGAACGAGCTCGTCGAGCTCGTTCCAACGAGGGGACATAACCTATGTTTTTGAGTCAAAAAATGAAAAAAATTAGTTATTCAAGAATTATTTTTGCAAGTGTCGTCTGCTTTTCAGGTTAGGTAAAGGGTTAACCCCTATCCGCACATAACGGCGATGTCGGTCAGCGTTGTTCTCAAAACATGCAGATGAACTGCTTGCAATTACGATAATTTCAAAAGCACAAACTATTTTTAAAACCGTTATCCCCATTTTAAAACCGTTATCCCCATTATGTGTGCACTGTCTAAAATGTTGTAAAATTGATACCAAAAAATAGTTTTAAGCTTTATTCCAGTGGTAGGAATTAAGTTGAGAAATTGAACAAACTGTATACAATATACTGCACTGTTGACATCAATTACAACAAATAAAAATACTTTGAACACCAACGAAGCATAAAAAAAATCACGTGGGTCATGTGAGACAGATATCTATCTCACATGGCCTTATCACACGAGGCATGCATATCTTACATACAAAGTGGGGGAGAAACAACTGATACGCTTTCTGTCTGGATTGGTGAAAAGTTCAATGGTCAAATATAGAAAAGGTTCTCCACCGCCATATGTTGGCGGTGTGGACGTTTTTCGATGAAAACCAAATTCACTATTTACAAACTATTTTAGTTCTTATTATTACCACTTTATAGGGCGTCCCCTAGTACATTGACCAAGTTTAACAGGGCATTACAAGAACGTAACGCTCAATTTAAATAGTCACGTGATATGTCGGGACGTTAATGAGTTAAACATCTCATTAACAGCTCGACACGCCAAGTGACTTTTGTTCCTCGCTGTCGTACACTCGAAACTGGAAGCAGTTTCCAGAAATGGTTTCAATTATTTATTTATTTATTGATGTTTAAGGTCACATATTTATGCACAATGGCTAATCATGACCGTGACAGTTTTACGGGTGGAGGAAGCCGGAGTACCCGGAGAGAACCACCGAGCAACGCGAGCAGCTGCCAGCTCCCCAACATCGTAACCCCGCACTGCAGCACAGGCAGGGTTAGATTGGTTGAAGACATGTGTACCATCGACGTGCAGTACGCCTTAGTACACGGCGTCATCGTGTCCCCACGCGGGCAATGGGGATGAAGTGTCTTGCCCAAGGACACAACGCGGTTGCCGCAGGTGGGATTCGAACCGAGGACCTCTCGGCTTGCAGCCTGCACCTCTACCTACTGAGCCACCGCGCTCCCATGGTTTCAATTAGTAAACAATATGATTTTCATTAAAATTATTAAATATTTACAATATCCAGCAAAGTTAGTCCCATAAGAACAAGCAGTTGTATATAGTAAGTTAGTCTGGAGACATTTTAAGCTTTATTCCTGACTTAAAAGCGGTAAATATCTGGTTTAAGTTTTCTAACTTCGTTGCAATTGAAAGAGTACCGGTGCCGATCACGTGATAATCACGTCACGCCAGTTTGTTTGAGAATAGACGATAATATCATCTACCAAAATTGAAAACGTTAACCCTTTAACCAACGAAACGGCCAAAACCGGCCAGCGCTATTCTCAAAAATCGTCAATTAATTTTCATTATTTAATTCATTTTTTGTCTCAAAAACATAGGTTAGGACCCCTCGTTGGAACGAGCTCGTCGAGCTCGTTCCAATGAGGGGCCATAACCTATGTTTTTGAGCCAACAAATTAAAGAAATTAGTTATTCAAGAATTGCTTTTTCAAGTGTCGTCTGCTTTTCATGTTAGGTAAAGGGTTCAAAATGTCTCAATCAAGCGAATTGAATGAAGACCAATTGGCTGTTTGTAGCTGCCATGTAAGGTACAGGGTCAAAACGTTCTCAGAATCGCATTGGTAATAAGAGTAATAACATGACTTTGACGGGCCTTGTGGTTTATTAACGGCCCAACAGGAGTGAATAACAGCCTTACAGCTTATTAACGGCCCTCGACTTCGTGTCAGGCCTTTTATAAGCTGTCGGGCTGTTATTCACACCTGTTGGGCCGTTAATAAACCACAATGCCCTCCAAAGTCATGTTATTGTTACATTAACAAACAAGTGCTGATATTTGAAAGTTGAAACAGTGTTTACAGGTTTCATGGCACCAAACGTCATGGTTTAGGAGGAGTTATCGCCTTGATTGACGTGATGCTTTCTGGGAGGGAGCAGTTTGAGTGCCGATGTTTTTCGCTGGTATTCCGAAGTCAAGTTGTATAGCAATAAATGGTCGCCACTCACTCTGCCCCCTCCATCTACCCACACTCAAATGACGTCAAGTCAATCAATACGATTATCAATGACGATTGATGACACTTGATGACGCGAAAGTTGTTACGCTGCGATTGTTGTCACATCATACCAGGTTTTCTTCATCAAACGTCATGGTGAATGGCAATATTTGTGGAGATCCTTGCAGCTTTAAGTTAGGTGAGGAGTTAGCGACATTTTATTAGACAATTTGTAACAAAGTTGGCCCATGTAATGTTCAACATGTTCAATACGTGACTATTTTGCTCATTTTCTGTATCTGTGGTTCTACGTGCTATGTATCGAGATGTGAATCCATTTGTGGTGGGAGTAGATTGTGTATGTGCAGGGGAGGATGGAGTGTGGTGTGAGTAGAATCAAAGCAAATATCTCGACTGTTAAATTTGCTTTTTGCCATTTAAATTCGACCGATATGTAATATTCCACGCCTTGGGGGGGGGGGGGGGGGGGCAGTGGCTCATTTGTTAGAGCATAGACTTTAACCCTTTACCCAGCACAGACGATATCAAAATTTATTATTTTAAATATCATTTTTTTTTTAATTTTTCGAAAAATTTCAACAAAACCATATCATGTGACCCCTCGTTGGAACGAGCTTGACGAGCTCGTTCCAACGAGGGGTCACATGATATGGTTTTGTTGAAAAATTTAAAAATATATTTTTTTCAACTGCTGAATTTGCACATTACGCAGGCGGACGCGGGAGATTCGTTGGGTAAAGGGTCAAACCGAGAGGTCGACAATTCCATCCTGAAGCGCAGCTGACATGTGTTATTGGACAAGACACTTAATTTAGACTGCCCGGGGGGTGCTATGTACTATTGCGTACTGCAGTCGATCATGCACTCGCCTTCCACCGCTGCTTTCTCTGCATGTGCCGGTTTAGTAAGTTTTAGAATCTGACAGTTAATCGCCGCTGGTCGGTGATTTTCTCCGAGTGCTCCGGTTTACCCGGGTACCTGGCCCGTAAAACTGCCCAACACGACATTACCCTGTCTTTTGAAAGTGTCCTTAAAAACAAATAAAAAAACAAACAAATTCCGACGTCTTGTGTAATGCGTTCTGAGGTAACCGGGTTTGTTTGGATTCCAAGTGACACCGAAGGTAAATTTCCAGTCTTCTATCCATTACTCAGCGTTTGTACTTGGTGACTCGCCTGGAGATAAAGAGTTTTTCTAAGGTTATTTCTATCAGCATTCAAAACTGTGGCTAGACTTCCTTTTAGCTTTTAAAATACCTGGTTGAGGAACAATATATCCCAACTATTAAAATAATTACGTTAATGTTGTTGAGGATGCATAAAAGGGCATTATATAATTTAAGAAATGTCATGTGCTTTTATTAAAATATTGTGAGACATATTCAGCTTAACCTTTTACCCAACGTAACGCCAAAGTCATTCAATTTTCATTATTTTTTAATTTTTGTTTCAAAAACATAGCTTATGACTCCTCATTGCAACGAGCTCAACGAGCTCGTTACAATAAGGGGTCATAAACTAAGTTTTTTGAGACTAAAATGACAAAAAATGTTTGCAAGTGTCGTCTGCCTTTGGTGCTCGGCAAAGAGCTAAGTTACGACGCTGGATAATAAATCAAATGCAGCGTAGGGAGAAGCCTTTTCTCTTCACCTTGATGTACTGACATAATTTGGTGAACGGAAGTCAAATGCCTTCATCACCCAGCCAAGTGGCTCCATACTGGACTTTAAACGGAAAGGTTATGTTCTGACCAGTGGAAACTGCGTTCCCTTCTTGGGAAAGACTTTTAATCCCGACTGTCCATGTTGGGGTACGGTGGTGCGGAGTACTACACGACAATGGTGCGCTAGCCTTCAGCTACTGTTAACTCTAAATGTGAAGGGTTAGTAATTTAAGGAGTTTGACATTTGCTCATTGTTGCTCGGTGATTATCTCCGGGTAGCCCGGCTTCCCCCACCTATAATATTGTCCGACACAAAGTGTCCTTGATTCTTGAAAGTGTCTTCAAACCCCAATAAACAAACATAAACAAACAAAGACCACTATCCACTATAAGAGTTCAGTAATCCATTTCTCTCCTCCCATGGGGCTAGCTCACATACATGTATCTCTATATAACTGGATTGAAAAAGCGTCGTAAATCAAACTGTCATTTTCTAGATGGCATCAAATCAATCAACGCAGTAACTCCTCCCATCAGTGGCGTGTGATGGCGTTAGAGCTGTTACCTGGTAGCTATGGTCACGAACAATGTTCGCGTTCAACGTGGTAACTTTTTTTAAACATCAAAGTACATTATTTAACTGGTAGAGGGCTAAATGATTTTTAGTTGTCAAAATTTTTCCAGATGTCTTTGCCTCGTTTCCATTTATGGGAGAGTGACTCGATGCACTCTCCCATAAATTATAACAAGGCAAAGCTATGCAGATTAAACAGTTTCACTTCAAACATGATGTGAAGCACATTCACAGAATATGATGTGTTTGAGGTGCAGTATGTGAACTTCAGAATAAAGCCCAAATATGAGCTTCCAGTGCTCTACCAGTTAAAAAAAAACATGCGATTTCGGGGTGTCGAAATATTCAAACTTGAGAAGATGTTTTGTTAAGTACTGACTATTTGTGGTAACAATCTACCTTCCCACAAAAGACGGTGGAAGATGACACACATTTCTGTATGTGACCAATGAGCGTTCCAGCAACCCAGTTGTAAAGAGATCAGCGGAATAGACGAACAACTTCTTCGTAATGAGTAATCTGACCATTCGGGGAAAATACATTCACGTGGATTAAAACAAGGTTATTGTGAACGTTTCAATTGAGCGCGTAAAACAATTCGTTTCCGCTTGCGCTTGACATCGCCGTGCATATTAAATCATTAAATTACTGAAGTAATGAACATTACCAAAAGCAGAGATCTCAGCATGTGTACAAATTGACGTATTTCATTACTTTTGTGAGCGAGTGAAGCTTCGAACACTTGCCTTCCTTATCTCGCACATACGCGGAGTGTTGGCACCCACAATACAGAGTTGTTCTTCGCTTAGACGCGTTTCCTAGTACCGGAAAACAAAAGTAATAATAACTCTTTGGCCAGGAGCTGGTTTGCCTCGGTTCTCATATGGGAATGTCTTACTACATATGTGCCCCCAATGGCTGTTTTCCATTCGCCCCGTCTCTCCTCCCAACACCAAGAAGCGATTGTTATCCCGTATTTATATATTTATTGATGTTTAAGATCCCATTTTACCAGTAAATGATAGCTTGTTTACCACAGTAAGCAAACACTGCTTCACTTCCCGAGGTTACCACGGGGATCCTTGTTAGTATGGAGCGAATTGACCCACCCATGTAATACTAATACCTTTTTGGCCACGTGCGGATTTGTCGCGGTTCTCAAACGAGGGGATTCACTCCTCCTGTACCGTTGCTCCTTCACATCGCATCTTTCCCTCCATCAACACCCAGAGACGAACTGTTTTGTCCCGATTTCATTGTTCAGTATACTAATCGTTTCCTTTGTATCACCCAATAGCCACTCTCTTCCATTCTCCATCCAGTTTCCTCGCTGTACTCCTCTGTAGTGAATCCTGTTTCGGGCTGATATTTTGGACATTCTAAGAGGTGTTCCAGGGTATCCACTATTTCCAAATTACACATTTGCAACTCTTTGTAACCGATTTTCCAAATGTTCCTCCAAACTCCAACGCCCTCAGTTTGAACAGCAGTGACCACCCTCGTTTAAAGGTGCCACCCAGGTACTCCTCAAAGTACTCCCTGTCTCCCTGTCTTCTCCTTAATACATGCGCAAGCAGCCAAGATAAGGATAATAGAGTAGTAGACGAGAAATGTTTGAAAACTGGAAATATTTTCTCGAGCGCACCATCTGAAATGTCGTGGAATTGGTTTCTACCCACCCACGGGGAAAAATATTAACCCTTTGAACTCTGGTGGTACCCTCATTGTGGCTTCAATGACAGCAATTAGTACAGTCCATATTCATTATCTGGGGATAGAGAAATTAATATTTTCAACGTGAAGCCCTGGGGCTTCACGTTGAAAATATTAATTGGTCTACTCCACAAATTTACTTGCAGCTATCCTACTTAATGAAATTATGAAGTATCATGGTCCTGGAGCGGGAAAACGTACTCACGGGTTCAAAGGTTAAGTCGAAGTAAACATTACTCGGGGAGGCTCGTTCCCTTCAACACTTTTCCAGAAATGTCAACCTTATATACATTCGTGCATGACATTCACAAAACTGCTTCATGAAATCCCACCCTGATCATTCTTGGTACATTGTGCTATGGTTATTCTTCCACTCTCTGGGCGCTCAAGCTTTTAAAAAGAACCCAAGCTACGTCAATTGGTGTGGGAAGTTATTTTTTCCCGGTAAAGACCCATAATACTCAATCCTAACTCAGTATGAGGTGAAATACTTTTCTGCAGCCAATATTTTCTCCCCTTCCCTCTGTCTGTGATCACTGTCTGTCGTGTCCGCCATGTATGAAATATAAATTTCCCCAGAAACTATCAATATGCAGAAATTATAGTTTTATGAATTTCCCAATAACACATCGATACTCTGTTACTTTTTGAAGCGAGTTCATCACTCAGAACAGCCTGTCATTCATTATGACAGCGTTAAGCCAAACATTTCGTCATTCATTCATGATTGAGCACAATTGTCGTCTGCGAAAAATGATGAGTTGATGTTTTTCAATCCCCGAGTCATATTTATTCCATGAATTTAGACTTAGGTTGGATGAAGAATGAAAATTAGACCAACGCAGACGCACTTAGTTCACATGCACTACTTACTATTTCTATCCAGCTGGATGCGCATGTGCCAAAAAACTAAATTATTTTCGGTTTCCAATTGACTTTCGCTGTCAATGGGAGAAAAGCGTAAAACTTCATTTTTCACCCAGAATTGTTTTTCCATCAAATGTGTGTTCGTATAGTCAAACAGCTTAGGATATACTCTTTAAAATAATGTTAAATTCTTATAGGTAGACAAAGTTCTTCATATTTCCATTTTTGTTTAAAGTTTATAATGAAAATGAAAGAAAAAGCAGACTGGAGTAGCTTTACTGTTACAAAAAGATATTATAGCATGATTTATCATATGACCATTTGATATTTTGTTTTCATATTAATCAGTGATAAATAAAGCCTTCCATCAATTTCATTGGTCATTTTCAAAACTAGACAATTTGATTGAACTATTTTCACTTTTTGCTTCCAAAACATAGGTTATGGCCCGTCAGTGGAACGAGCTCGACGAGCTCGTTCCAATGATGGGTCATAACCTATGTTTTGGAAGCAACAAATAAAAATATTTTTAGTGATACGAGGATGTTTTTTCCAAGTGTCGTCTGCAACTCAAGTTAGGTGATGGGTTAAAAGGGTCATACTAAGTGGCTAATTTGAGCGTGTGTGTGTCATATGATAAATAGAATACGAAATGAGTGTTTTTCTCATATAATATTTATGAAACTCGTCCGAATTTTCCGTTTGGGCTCGCCAGAGGCTCGCCAAAACGGAAAATTCTTAGACTCGTTTCATAAATATTATATGAGAACAAGAGCGCACGTATCGTTGAAGCAATACAATGTCCCCTACCGAACTAATGAGCATTAACAATTATACAAATGTTATAACCTAGATGTGATCAGCATGAATTCCGTTGAAGCATTTCCAAAAAAAGTCCAGAAAACTGATATTTTGGCACTTTTCCATATTTCCAAGGGCCATAACTCACACAAGAATAATGCAATCAGCATGAAACTCAAACTTGATCTGTAAGTCATCGTTCTATAGTAGGTTACCAAAAATGAAATCATTCCGTTGAAGCGTTTCCAAAAAAGGTCCGGAAAACTGATATTTTGGCGCTTTTCCATATTTCCAAGGGCCATAACTCGCACAAGAATAATGCAATCAGCATGAAACTCAAACCTGATCTGTAAGTCATCGTTCTATAGTAGTTTACCGAAAATAAAATCATTCCGTTGAAGCGTTTCCAAAAAAACTCCCGAAAACTAAAGTGTGACTGACAGACTGACAGACTGACGGATGGACAGAGTGCAAACCTATAGTCCCCTCCGGCGATGCCGGTAGGGGACTAAAAACACTCATTCCATATCCTCTATTTATGCGTTCATCATTCCGGAGAAAGCAATCTTCAAATTATTTGATCGTTTAAGAAAGTTTTAGCTGTGGGTTAGTTTTAATATTTCTATTTTACTTTGAAAAATAGTGATTTTTAACTTTGTGCGATTTCGACAGACTTCGCTACACTACTGTCTTCACCCACTTGAAAGTGACGTCATTTCTATGGGATGGAAAATAGAGGTGTTTAGTTTTGCAGTGGCCACAAAACTAAACACCTCGATTTCAATGTGCTTTTAACGATTTAGAAATAATAACCTTTTGGGAGGTAAAGTTTTGAACAATTTGATGGATATGAAATCGACAGCAAATTGGAAAACCCTATGGTGTTGGTGGGTTTTTTGTTTAGCAATTACTCAGTGTCGTGTTCCAATGAAGAAACATAGCTGGCGAAAATATGGGGGAGGCTCAGGATCTGCCCCTTGTTTGCCCCTGACGCCTACCCTCCACCAACCGCCCCCCCCCCCCCCCCCCCCACGGTTCTGCCGCCCCCGTTGACTGCTGCTAAGGTCTGGTAAAGAAACAGACGATCTAGTCTCATCGCAGACAAATTAACTTGATCTCGAGTGTTTGTAACAGTAACCCCATACATGACCCAAATAACCATTTTCGAACTTACATGACATAACGCCCCCTGAGTTCCAATGTGTTCTATGTGCCAGTAGGCACATAAAACACATTGGAACTCGGGGGACGATAAGGCAATCTTTCCACGCCCACACATATGTATACTTTAAGATTGCTATGTTTCTCGGCGGGTGTTTTTTT